>QRDG01000859.1:0-315644 GCA_012064385.1 Puccinellia tenuiflora | reverse complement strand
AAGCTATTTTCTAGTACTGTTGCTGTTGTGTGAGTGCTCGAAGTTATTTCCTTTAGATTCTGCAATTATATCTTTTGTTTCTTGTTTTTAATTTCACTAGTTAGGCTTAATGGAAAACAACAAAAAAATTAGTATTAGTTCTTTTGAAATCATTTTTGCTAATGCTATGGAAAAGTCTAAGCTTGGGGAAGCTAGTTTTTATGAAAATGATCTTTTTAGTTCCCCAGCTTTAGAGGAGAAAATTTGCTCTGATAATACTTTGTCTCCCATATGTGATAATTCGAATCATGCTTGTGATATTCTAAATCCACCTACTGAAAGTATTCCTTTTAAAATACCTATGAATTTTTTTGAAAAGGTTATGGATGAATGTTATGCAGGGGATGGAACAATCCGTCCAAGTGATCACTTGTTGAAACTTACAGAACTTTGTGAGTTGTTTAAGATTGCAGGTTTATCAAGAGAAAATGTCATGAAGAAATTATTTCCATTGTCACTTAAGGACAAAGCAAGGGAGTGGTATGATCTACTTGATGATCCTCATCATTTGGAGTGGAAGGAGCTTGCAAATCTCTTTTACTCTAAATTTTATCCTCCTTATGAAATGCATTTGGATAGGAATTACATTTTTTATTTTTGGCCTCATGATGGAGAAAGCATTGCTCAAGCTTGGGGAAGGCTGAAAACATTAATACTTAAATGTCCTAACCATGAGCTTCCTAAGAAAATAATTGTTGCTAATTTTTATGCAAGGCTTTCAGGTGATTGCAATAATTATCTAGATGCCTGTTCAGGGGGTTCTTTCACAAGTAAGAAGGTTGAAACTAGATGGGATCTTCTTGAGAAAATTCAAGACCATACTGAAGGTTGGGAGAATGACAAAGGTTATGTGGAGAAGCTTCCTTTCAAGGCTCTCCCTCCTAAGAAGGGAAAGAAGAAGAAGATGAAGAGTAAAAGGAGAGAGGAAACGGTACCTTTCCCTAAACATGTTGCTCCTATTATAGTTGTTGCTGATGAGTATGAATTCGATGATTTTGAATTAGATGATGTTCCTATGCCTGTTACTTATATTAGTGATCATGATTGGGAAAAGCATAGTACTTTTGATATTGAAAACCTCTTGGGTACTAATTCTGAAAATGATGATGCTAATGATTGCAACACTATTAGTACTATCCATATTCTTTCCAATGATGATATGATAAGCTCTAAGCTTGGGGATGAGGTGTTTGAAAATCCTTTTGCTACTAATGATTACATGTTTGATACATATCCTTCTAGTAAAAATGATGATATGTTTACAGATGAACACACTTTGGAAGATAAATATTCTATTCCTTATGATGATACTATGCCCCCAGTTTTTGATAATTATTATAAAGAATATTATGACATGGGTTATAATTACAATCATCCTCATGAAACTTGTCATAATTATGGAGGGATCACCCAAACCATCCCTTTAATATACAACTTGTTTATCATGTTCAAGTTCTTTATGATGATCCTGCTCCAGTTGTTATTAATGAGAAGAACTTTGTTTATGTGGAAAATGATGACACTTTTATGCATATGGATCATGATAAGAATTTTACATATGATGGTTATATTGTAGAATTTATCAATGATGCTACTGAAAGTTTTTATGAAAAAGGGAGACATGGCTTTATATATCACAATAATATTGAATCTCCTCTCCTTTTGTTGAAACTTTTGAAGTTGCACCTATTTTGTCTTCCTATGCTAGTCAATTTATGCTTCATGGATTTATTTACTTACAAGATTCCAATGCATAGGAAGTGGGTTAGACTTAAATGAGTTTTATAGTTGCTTCTTGATGCTCCCTTATTGTGCTCCAACTCTCATTTTTATGTGAGCATCATCAAAATTACCATGCCTAGCTAAAAGGCTTTAAAGAAAAGCGCTTATGGGAGACAACCCATCATTTTATTTTCAGTATCTTTTCTTTTATTTGAGTCAAGAAGTTTGTTTACTTCTGTAGCAACTTCTTTGTATCTTTATTTTCTTGCAATGTTGTGCCAAGTAAGGTCTCTAGTAGAAAGTTTTTGCTATATTTGGATTTCTTCACAGGAAACAGATTTCTGTCTGTCACCGTTAAATTCGTCATTTATTCCAGAAGCGACGAAATGCTTTGAGATTTTGTGTGCTGAATCTTCATATATGTATGAAACTTTTTCTTGTTCAGTGATTTTCGATTTGAGCAACTCTAGTGCCTCGAAAAAATTCGTATTTACAGACTGTTCAGATTTTGACAGATTCTGCCTTTTATTGTGCATTGCTTTCCTTGCGATGTTTATTTGGATCTTTTTGATTCTTTGAGCATCAGTGGCTGTAGCTAATGTTATAATGCATTAAGGTGTGCTTGTGTCATAGTAGAACTTTTGAATTTTTGGTTTATGCACTAACCCTCTAATGAGAATTACTTTGAGTTTGATGTGGTGGAAGTTTCAAGTAAGCAAAAGGGACGATATGATGAGATCAAGAAGAGTGAAAAGCCTAAGCTTGGGGATGCCCCGGTGGGTCATCCCCAGCAAATTCAAGAAGACTCAAGCATCTAAGCTTGGGGATGCCCAAGGCATCCCCTTCTTCATCGACAAAACTATCAGGTCATCTCTAGTAATACTATATTTTTATTCCACTACATCTTATGTATTTTGCTTGGAGCGTCTGTTTTTATTTTGAGTGTGTGTTTTAGTTTGCTTAATAAGTTGGATCCTAGCATTCTTGTGTGGGAGAGAGACATGCTCCGCTTTTTCATATGAATATTCTTGTGCTTCGCTTATATTTGTTAAGTATTCTTAGCTACTGTTTGTTTTCTAGTAAGCTCTCGCTTTTAGCATGTTATCTTGTTTAGAGCTGCTAGTTCTTTGTGTTAAGCTCTCTTGTATTTCACTCTTATTTGTTAGAGAGTTGTTTTAGTTGCTTGGTTGATGTGTTAGATTGGAAAATGCTATGCTTGTGATAGTGGTATGAAATAGAGAAAAGCTGCATAGTCTTGTAGACCTTTGTGTAGATAACTTGCTCCTCTTCAATTGTTTTGAGGTATTAAAATAACTAATGGTTAAAATATGTTGGTTAATGTTGTTAAGAGCTGATTAGTGAAGATGTGTTAGTAGAGCGTGGAGCCGTACTTTTCTGAACTAAAAACAACTTAAGTCAATAGTGCTTTAGTGTCGTGATTTCCTCTTAGTTGAAAAAAAGTTTCTAATGATATAGTTACTGCAACAGTCGGGGAAACCAACGGGGCACTTGTGCCGCCGCCACGATCCCTCTCGGGGTGTCTCTAACCATTTGTAAAACTTTGATATTGTTAGTTGTTTGCAATATACGACATGCTATGTGAGTTTTTGTTTTTGGCACTTCCACCTCCATATTTTGCTAGCCTCTTCGGTGCTTCGCATTGCCCTTTTTCACATTGAGATTGGTGCATACTTCGCAAGTACATCCAACCCCGTGGGAGATCTTCATCTTGTTCTCCTACACATAAGCCAACTATCTTCCTCAAAACAGCCACCATATCTACCTATCACAGCATTTCCATAGCTGTTCCGAGATACATTGCCATGCAACATCCATCATTTACATTACATGACTTTATGTCATTTTTACTTCATTGCCATATAGTATTGCTTGACCATTTGAGTTAGTGTGATGCGTGGTTTTCCACATGTGTTACATCTTTTCCATACTACGCTCGGTCTTGCATATCCACCATACAGCATGTATTAGTCTTTGAGTTTTGAGTACACCAAAAAGTGTGATGATCATCTTGTAAAATAGAGTGTTGCCTCTACCTGTGAGCATATTGAAAAGAGTCCAAAGTGGCCAATCAAAAGAGTCCAAAAGAGACCAATGAGAGAAAAATATAAAAGAGTCACAAAGGCCTCAAAAAGCAAAAAGCAAAAAAAGAGAAAAAGAAAAAAGAATATAAAATGAGAGAGGCGGCAACACTACTATCCTTTTATTCCACACTTGTGCTAGTAGCACCTACATCATTGTAGTGAGTTTTCATGCTTCATTAGTATAACTATGTGGGGACCAAATGTTATAGAACTTGGCTTGTATATTCCAACGATGAGCCTCCTCAAGTGAACTCTAGGTCTTCATGAGCAAGCAAGTTGGATGCACCCCCACTAGTTCCATTGGAGAGCTTCCATTCATATAGCTCTATGTGCATCCGTTGCATGGCAATCACTACTCCTCATTCAGTGTCTACTACGGGACTTCCTCTTGTCTTGTGGTTACCTCTTCCACTGTTTGAGCCTTTCTTTTTGGCCTTCCAAACCCTCATTATTATTCTCTTTGCCATAACCTCATGGTGCCAAGCCTTCTTCTTGCTTGTATTAGTTGAGTGGACTACATAACAGTTGATAAGTTAAGTGGATGGATAAAGGACACTTGACTTGAGCTTGGCTATTTCTATTATTGACTGAATTTGATACTTTGAAGATTGATTGACATTTTACATTGGAGACACAATTTACTATCCGTCTTTCTAAACCTTATGTATGGTTCCTTGTCTCCAACACGCTGATTCATGAAAAGTTCTAGCTTCTTTTAGCTAGCATTTGTTAATCATTGTTTGCTTAAAGTCAACTATAGACAATTGTTTTGGATCACCTTATTCACATCATGTGCTTTGCATTGCTATGTTGATCTAGATTGTGAGTTAGCATGTCTCCTAAGAAATTATTTGTTATCGTTTTACCTACTCGAGGACGAGTAGAACTAAGCTTGGGGATGCTGATACGTCTCCAACGTATCTATAATTTCTTACGATCCATGTTTGTTTTCATATCATTTGCTACATGTTTTGTTTACATCTTATAGCATTTTTATGCATTTTCTGGAACTAACCTATTAACAAGATGCCACAGTGCCAGTTCCTGTTTTCTGCTATTTTCCTGTTTCAGAAAAGTACTTAAGGAAATATTCTCGGAATTGGACGGGACAAAAAGCAGCAGTCTTATAATTCAATGGACTACACGAAGCCCGAAGGAGAGGACCTGGAGGGCCGTGGGCCGGCCACACCATAGGGTGGCGCGGGACCCATGCCTGCCGCGCCACCAGGTGGTGTGGGGCCCACGGGAGCCCTCCGACGCCGCCCTTTCGTCTATATATTGCCCCCGACGCATAAAACCTAGACGGACCCCGTCATATTCCAAAAAAAACATCTGCAGCGCCGCCGCCATCGCCGACAAGCTTCGGGGGACAGAAGTCTCTGTTCCGGCACCCTGCTGGGACGGGGAAGTGCCCCCGGAGCCATCTCCATCGACTCCACCACCATCTTCATCGCCGTTGCTGACTCCCATGATGAGGAGGGAGTAGTTCTCCCTCGGGGCTGAGGGCCGTACCGGTAGCCATGTGGTCTATATCTCTCTCTCCCATGATGTGATCTATATGTGATCATGAGCTTTGCAATCTAGATGTTGTTATGTTACTCAAGTGGGCTTTATTTATGTGATCTCCGGAGACTCCTTGTCCCACGTGTGTAAAGGTGACAGTGTGTGCACCGTGTGGGTCTTTAGGCTATATTTCACAAGATACTTGTTCACTGGTTTATTATTTGAGTTGGATGTCTCTATGAAATTGTGGTGTGTTAGTACCTCCTATGAATGCTCATGGTCCAGTGTGGGGTATTCATTAGTACTTGGGAATATATGTTTGAGGCGTGCTTTTGCATTCCTACACAATGAATTAGTGTTCGTTATCCAGCCGGAGAATACTTCGGAGTAGTATATTGAAGTGCTTATATTTATATTTGCATTGTTGAGAGATACCACTAGTGAAAGTATGATCCCTAGGCCTTGTTTCTAAGCATTGAAACACCGTTTACAACAAGTTCTGCTACATGTTTGTTTTCTGCCATTTTTATTTCAGATTGCAATTACTACTTATAATCATCCATATTACTTGTATTTCACTATCTCTTCGCCGAACTAGTGCACCTATACATCTGACAAGTGTATTGGGTGTGTTGGGGACACAAGAGACTTTTTGTATTGTGATTACAGGGTTGCTTGAGAGGGATACCTTTGACCTCTACCTCCCTGAGTTCGATAAACCTTGGGTGATTCACTTAAGGAAAACTTGCTGCTGTTATACAAACCTCTGCTCTTGGAGGCCCAACACTTTGTACAAGAATAGAAGCGTGTGTAGACATCACTAGGAAAAATGATAAACCTGAGTTTTGACAAAGTTACCAAAAAACTTCTTCACAAAAAGATCAATCATCTATAAACATGTATAAGTTTCGAATCAAATGACGTTTGATATGATCATCTTTGTGCTATAGTTTGTGATCATGTGCCCATATTTGACACATAAGTGTGTCTTAGTATGGAAAACAATGTTGCAGAACTAATGTTTTTCAAATTACGTTTATAAATATCATTTTTCATTTTTTAATTATCAAAAATGACATTTTTTGTGAAGCAAGTACGATAAATATGGTGCAAAATGGCACATATACAATTTTCACACAAAGTAAGCCATATTTTATCGATAATCCAGAAATATTAGGAATTTTCTCAGTTTCTACCTTATTTCGCATATTTAAATGACTTTATGCCTTATTTTTCGAAAGTAATTCAATTTTGAACTACAAGTGTGTGATAGTTTGCTATGAAATTTTACAAAAATCATTTTAAGATACATCAGTAGTGGTTATATCACAGAACCATCGATAGTTTTCGAAAATGAGACCCCTTTGGATGAACAGGCACGACGACCATTTTCACCTTTTTTGGACAAAATAAAAGAAAGTGAAAAAATACTCAATAAATTCAATTCTTTGGCATGGACTCCTTTTATGTATACTAGTTGCTACAAAAAATCATAAACTTGAGTTTTGACAAATTTACCAAAAACTTCTTCACAAAAAGATCAATCATCTATAAACATGTATAAGTTTCGAGCCAAATGACGTAGATATGATCATCCCGTGCCATAGTTTGTGATAATGTGCCCATATTTGACATAAGTGGTCTTGGTGTGGCAAACATTGTTGCCAAAAATTATTGTTTAGAATATTTTTATAAATATCATTTTTTATTTTTTAAGTGTCAAAATGACTTTTTTATTAAACAAGTACAAAAAATATGTTGCAAAAAGTCATATACATGATGAAAAAGATGATATGGATGTCATATTTGGATTCCTCTCATTTTTCTAATCGATTTAGACATTTTATTTGTTAAATTTTGATTTACGAATTTAAAGATATTAATTATTCCATATTAAGTAAAAAGGAGAAAGTAAAGTAAAATAAATTTTATTGTTATTTATTCAATAATATTATTACATAATCATTGTTACTTATTCAAATAAATTTTCAAAATTTAAAAATAAAAAGTGTAACATCATAACCCATGGGTTAATATGGTTGATAGAATACTAATATCAGTAAGTTCTAACATCTTATCTGGAAGCTAATTTGGAAGGAAATCAGAAGTTAAGCGTGCTTGGGCTGGAGCAATCTGAGGATGGGTGACCGAACGGGAAGTTTGACTAAGGTAAGTACTTTGACCTGAGATTATGTGTGTGGCTAAGTGGGAAATTTGAAATTTGAAAAAAGTTGGAAAATTCGAAATTTGAAAAAAATGTTGGAACAAATAATTAGAAGAAAAATGAAAAAAAATTATTTTTTAATTTTTTTCGAAATAATAATTTCGGAAAACAAAATGTCGACGGAATCTACGCCGACGGCAAAAAACCCTATGCCTACGAGGCAATACGCCGATGGCCGCTGTCGGCACAAGTTATGCCGACGGCAAATTAGCCTGTGCCGACGGCAAAAAGTCATCTGTTCCTGTAGTGGTGGCGGAGGCTCAACTTTGTGTTGTCGATGCAAAATTGTGTAGTCAAATTCACATATCTGTGTTATTTTTAATTATTTTGTGTATGATTTTTTGTTGTATTGAAAAAAAAAACTGTGTAGTCAAGACTACACAGCAGCTCAAGTGTGGATCCGCCACTGCCTGTGCTAGCTAGCCCGGATAAAATTAATCATGCATGCTTCGACGTGACAGTAGTGCAGAAAAATCTATAAGTAGCGTGGTAATGAGCCTACCGGTGACGTGGGAGTGGCATACCACTCATATGACGTCACTCATATTTGCTTCTAGCGGCACGCTACTAGTAACATACACTCTTGTGGCATGCCACCGTTAACATAAAAACTAGTGACGTGCCACTATGATGAAACACCACGAATTTAATTTTCGGGTACGAATAGGCCCCGGCATCCAAACACTTTTTTAGTTTGATAGTAACGAACGCCTAGTACTGATAACAATTGCAAACACTGACAAGTCTTTAAGTTTAACACTTCAACATGATCTGTTGTGAACTCGATAACTATGGTGAGTCGGGTATGTTGTAAAACAGTATGATCTCTTGGTCAGGTTCGTCAAGATACACCACAAGCCTCAAACCCGCCGTCCACGTCAAGTCCCACTCCTCACTGGCCTAAACAAGCTCCCGGTGAATGTCGCCGTCCTGCTGGGCACCTATTTGCGCGCGTCGACGTAGTTGGACTCTAAGAATATCCTACGGTTCTCCTCAAAGAGATTAGGATCCATCTCGTGTAAACGCGTCACCAAGGGGCAGTCGAGTATCCGCGACTCGGCCCTGAGACGCTCCTTTTGCTCGACCTTGGGCACGAGGAGGGGGGGGGCGTCGTTGGCAAACTCACCGTTCGGCCTAAATGGAGGACCGCCGTGTGTGGAACCTGCGGCGAGGCAGCGCTACTTGCCAACAACGGTGAGAGTTAGGGGAGAGGGGGAGACATGAGACATGATCACATGATTAGTATTAATAGGTCAGTGGCATGGCACATTAGACGACGCCACATTCACACTAGTAACTGAAATACCAGTGCCGTGGCCGGTTTAGGAGTGGGCCGGCCGGGTGACCAAACCATTGGACTAATGTACTCCTAGTGCATATGGTCAATGACATCGCCCCCACGTGCGTACGTAGATAAGAATCAAAATTCAAAGTTTTCAATTGTCCCTAAAAGTAGGTTGCGTGACGTACAGGCATGTCAAAGGATTTTAAAATTTGAAGTTTTTACCATTTTTGTTTATTCGTTTTGGACGTTTTTGCCGCGCGGGGTAGCATGAGAGGCAAAAAATATGATTTTTTTAGTCCGGATTGGTGGATCCAACCGGGACTAAATGTCTATCTTTAATCCCTGTTGAAGATACCAACCGGGAGGGAATAAAGGTGCCGCAACCTTTAGTCCCGATTTATATCTCCAACCAGAACTAAATATCATGTTTGTTCCGGGACTAAATGTGTGCGGCCGTCCTACCCGTTGAAACCGGAAGTAATGCTACGTTAGTCCCGGTTTGAACTATGACCGGGACGAAAGGTCCTAACGGTGCGTCGTATAGGCGGCATGGAATGGAACGGAAGAAAGAATTAAAGGCGAGATTAGCGGCGCATGCATGCATGGCGTGAACTAGCTAGACGAGAGGTCACCGCGTGTCGTGCAGCAACACCAAGCCCGCAAGCCGGTCAAGTCAATGCACGTACACCGCGTATAGATCGACCGATCCATACGCATATGCATATATCGATGTGGTCGCCGGCGGCCAGACACACGCAACAGTAACACGGCTTCTGTACAGCTATAGCTGGCCCGTGCGTACGTACGCGCGCGGCCGGCGGTGTGAGCGGTGCCGGAGCGTGCACAGCAAACTCGTACGTATTTTTAAGCCAGAAGAAATCGCACTTCTCTTTGAAGGAGATATACTTCAAGCTAGATCAGCATGCATGATGGCCCCTCCCAAGAACTGCAATTACACCCGAAATGTTGTACTCCCTCTGATTCGAAAAATGTGTCGGAGGGGGCACAATACAAAGCCATTTAACAAAAATGTCCTTATAAATTTAAATTCCGAGAAAACCCCCTTAAATCTGGATGCTCGACTCCCACCTCTCGCTCGCTCAACTTGCCGCCTCCAGATCTTCGGGTGTAGTGAGATCTTCATCCTCTCCTCCGGATCAGCATCAGGTACTCCCGCACGAGAGTCTGGGACAATTCAAACGCAATACTAACTGCAGTACTTGATGAAATTGAGTACATTTAAATCAAGCAGCACATGAATTACTCCAGTATATATTCTCCACTTAGTAACTACTCCAAAATATTTGGACAGAAAACAACAAGCATGAATTCCAAGAAAAATTATTACTCCAACTTCGGATCAGAATTCACACACATAGCTCGGCAGCGCTGGCTTAGCAACTAGGGAAACCACTGACCCTCTTATATAAAACCCCCACCCCCCCACCCCCCTACCCCCACTCCCACTCTCAACATAAAGCCAGGAAATTATCCGGTGGTACTTGAGCGGGTTTTCTTAATGAGCAGTTTTATTGTGTCTCTCTGAGACTCTTTTTTTTTAAACCGAAGGCAAAAGCTTTGCCTTTTCCATTAATTAAGAAGAGGGTGCCCGGTTTATTAGCGGAAAGAAAAACCGGGCGAAACACCTACAACAACGCGAACACCACGGGGCCAAGCCCACAACCTAAGAGCAACACCCAACACGCTAGGGGTCGCCGCCCCGTCATCCAGCTATTCCACCACGCCGAGCAGACCACCACCACCTTCGGGACCGCCATCCCGACGTACACCGCTCCTACTCGAGCCATGACGTCGCACGACGCAGCCACCCGCAGCCCAAGCTGCACGGGTACACTGCTCGTAGACCACGGCCACCGCACCAACATCCGGGGCCGCCGCCCCGGCCTAAAAGGCAACCGCTGCTGCCGCTGCCCCAGCAGCCCCGACCAGCCTCGCCACCAGCACCACCTTTTGGGACCGCCGTCCGACGTAGCACCGCTTGCATCCGAGCCACGGCGCCGCACGACTCAGCCACCCGCAGCCCAAGCTGCCCAGGGATAGCTGCTCGCAGACCACAGACGCCGTACCAACATCCGGGGCCGCCGCCCCGGCCTAAAAGACAGCCGCTACTGCCACTGCCCACTCTCGCCGCCACCACCACCCACAACCACAGGTCCCTCCGGCCGGTCACACTTCAAGAACGATGCCCCCAAGGGAGAGCATGACGCAAGACGCCACCATCGCCCGATCCCGAAAGATCTAGGGTTTCCCCCAAAGTGACACGGGCGGAAGGCAAGCATCGCGTCTCGACGGTGCCTCCAAGGAGGGAAACGGCGCCCAGAGGCGTCGCCACCGCCTGCGCCGGCAAACCGGGAGCAGAGAGCTTTCGCTCGACGCCGACGTGCCTAGCGCCCGCCCGTGCCGCGAGACCGGCCGGTCCACCGAGCGACCATCGAGCTCCTCCGCACGCCGGAGCCCCTGCAGCACCTCTTGCTACAGAAGCCCGATGTGCCAGCTACGCCTCCCCGGGTCCGCCGCCCCAGCCTCCACATCCCGGAGAACGCCGTCCCTGCCGAGGGCCGCTTCATGCCGACGGCAAGCAGCCGGCCAGCCCGCACCTCCAGGCCAGCGAGACGCGCCAGCCACGCCGCTCCCCGCCCGCGCCCCCGGCCCGCCCGGCCCAGATCGAGCCCGGCGGGCGGCCGCAAGCACGCCCGCATCCTGGCGCCACGCAGCACCAGCGCCGACGCGCCGCACCTCGCCGCTGCCCAGAGCCCGGCGCCTCACCGCCTCGCCGCCGCCCTGTGCACCCGCGCCGGAGCTCCGCCGCGCCACCACGCCCGCAGAAACCGCCGCCGCCGCGCGAGTCCCTCAGCCAGCCCGCCACTGCCTCCCGACCGCCACCTTTGGAGCGGAGGGGGCCGCCGCCACCGCGGCAAGGGCCGGCGGCAGCGGCGGCGGAGAGGGGGCGACGGGGGGAGGCCTCCTCCGGCGGCTAGGGTTGGTCCCCCGGGCCGCCGCACGCGGGCGACACGGGGGTCTTTTTACTACTGATAGTTATCCTCTGAGACTCTGAAGGTTACAGACGACCTCGAATTGATTTACATAATAAAAAACAAATTTATTCTTCTCGACGAGGTTCAATAAAGCAAAACGGTTCTGGAATACACAAATGATTAGGCCAAAATGATAAAACTAGGGAGTCTACTAGGGTCAAGGGTGAATTACACAACTCCGTCCGTCTATTATACAATGTCACTTACTCATGTCAGACAGAGGGAGTATACAACCATGGGATGAAGTGAACAAAATAAAAATTCATAAATCATATACTCCCTCCGTTCCAAATTAGTTGTCTTCTATTTGTCAAAAGTGTATGTATCTAGACATGTTACAAGTATAGATAAATCCACTTTTTGATAAATGAAAGACAACTAATTTAGAACGGAGGGAGTACTAATCTAAACTTCTAGCTTCGCCACTAGTTAGGGTTGAACAAGATGATACCATTTTCTTCATAGAGCGCACACCCTCAAAATAAAGTTTCTTCATATATAGCACTTTGGCTTTCCTCACCACAACGGGGGATTTTATCGCTAAAAATATAGTTACAAATGTTGAAATGCATCGAAACTGAGATTCTAAGAACTCGTGTGCTTTGCATTTTAACAATATTATCAGGGATTCAACTACATTTATGCTATTTTTTCTATGATCATAATGACCATAAATTCGAAGATTATCACCATCATCTAATTCTATACCAAATGCTTCAGTGATGAAAAGACTAGTTAGAAAGAATGCCAATTATTCCGTGAGAAATAATTGCTCTTATTTTGACGCTTAGATCTCAACTTGTCGTGTCAGATTCCTTTGATCCTTTCGCCCACTATCAAAAACCCCAACCTGCACGTGGGTCCGTCACGTCAGAGACAGCGAGCCCAACAGGCCCGCCTAAACCAAAACCACTCCGGGTAGTGTGGCCCGTCTCTCCCCCCGTAATGGCGGCCGCCTCCACCTCGGCCTCCCCCGCCGACGACGACCTCCACGCCTTCCTCCGCCACAGCCTCCGCTCCCGCGGCGTCGTGCTCCGCACCCACGCCTTCTCCTCCTCGGCCACCCCGTCCCCTCGGGCCTCCTCCTCTCCGCCGCTGCCTCCGCATCCCACCTCGTGCGCCTCCTCCTCCGCCACCTACCACCGCCCCTCCCGCTCTTCTCCCTCTTCGCCGCGCTCCGCGCCCTCTCCCCTCGCGTCCCCTTCTCCGCGCTCCTCTCCCTCTTCGCCAACCTCCTCCGCTCCCACTCCCCCTCCGGCTTCCCCGACGCCTTCTCCTTCCCGCCGCTCCTCTCCGCCGCGGCCTCCCCGAGCCACCACCTCCCCGCCGCGCTCGCGCTCCACGCGCAGCTCCTCCGCCGCGGCCTCCTCTTCGCCATGATGACGGCCTACGCTGCTGCTGTCGTGGGTGGCTGTGGCGGCATTGACGCCGCACGCCAGCTGTTTGATATGATGCTCCTCAGGAACGTGGTGTCCTAGAACAGTAGAACCTCATGATCAACGGGTACGTGAAGGCGAAGCGTCCCGAGCAGGTGCCGGAGGTTGTGCGGTGGATGGCTTGGGAAGGGGTCAGGGGCACGGCCACAACGATGGTTGGGCAGCCCGCAGCCACCGTGTGCGCCAGGCTGGGGAGGCTGGGGTCCGAGAGGGAGGTGCATTGCGTGTACCTGCGCCGCTTCGAGGAGGACAACCTGCTGTTTTGGACTTCGTTGGTTGATATGTATGGCAAGTGCAGGAGGGTGGGCGCTGCGAGGAAGGTGTTTGATCGGCTCGAGATCAGGAACCTTGTTTGCTGGAATGCGATGATCATCGGGCATTGCGTGTATGGCGAACCTGGTGAAGGGATTCAGTTGTTCCATGAAATGATTGGACGAGGTGGGTACATTGGTTCATATATGCTGGCTACTACTTCTCTTTGGCTCCATGCAATTTCAAGTTTGATGTATCTAACACCTGCCTTTTCAGGGAAGAATGGTTCAGATGACCAATGGGGTTCTGCGACCAGATGAAGTCACTTTCATCGGTGTCCTCTGCGCGTGTACCCGTCTAGGTCTCCTGGATGCTGGGAAGGTATACTTCGAGCAGATGAGCATGATGTACTGTCTCAGGCCACCATTTGCGCACTATTGGTGTATGTCGAACCTGTACGGGAGCGTTGGCCTGCTGGAAGAAGCCGGGGGCCTCTTGAAGAGAGTGCCAGAGGAGCTGAAGGCTCGTGCATTGGGTGGTTAATTTGCTCGGTTTGTGCCGTTTCAGGGGAGACTGGGAGCTTGGGGAATGTATAGTCCTCAGGTTGATCGAGATGGGAAGATGCTCACAGGGTGAAGGCTATCATAAAGGAAAGCGATGATAGGTTCAGTCCTGCTGGACTTAAATCAGATTACTAATGATCAGTTCAGAGTTAGGGAGAGGCAACCTGATAACCAGGACGTATACGTTATCTTGGATGACTTGGTTGTCGAAGCTGAAGGTAACAGGCAGAGAAGACGTGTGAACTGAACCGGGGATCAAATAGTTCACTATACGCTTACAGACCATGTCCGAGCTGAGCAGTTTTTGAGCAGGAAGCCAGCCGGAACAGCAGGCTATGCTACGTTGTGAACCCAGATGTAATAACATAGGGTTGCAAGAAGTGTATCCTCTGGTGTATTTGTGCAAACCTGCTTAAGACTCTCTTTCATCTGAAATGTACATTGCACAATGCACATACAACAAACTTTAACTTGGAATGCCATACTCTTCATTGAAATCCTATGACAGCATGGTTCTGCTTGGGAAGATAAGATCAAGCTCTTGGGATGTTACTGAGAGGGTTGCCTCATTTCTTCTGGAGGTCATGTGGATTGAAATTGCAAGTGCGGGTAATCTGCGGCAAGCGTAACAGGGTTGAAGGGCTCAGCATGGTTATGCTGCTATAGGCTCCTCTGGAATTGTCAGCAATATCATCTATAACACCTTTGCAATCCAAAGCTAGCTGAAATTCCTGGGTGGACAAATCCTCAGCTAAGGCCAAACCTTCTCCATATGCAATGGCTTCTAGGATACCCGGATCAGTGATCCTTCTCAACACTAGCACTGACGCTCCCAAATAGTGACCACTTGGCATCTTTGCAATTAGCAGCAGCAGCTCCGAAGCCCGTCGCACTCGATAAGCCACCAGCAACATTTATCTTTGACAAATTATCAGGAGGTGGAATCCATCTTTGGTATGACATGTGAGTTCCTGGTTGCTGCCTCCCGTCTTGATGCGGCCCATAACATGTGAATTCCTTTATTTCCCATTTTGCTGTTTTATTTTTAAATAGAAAAAAGGAAATAAAAAAAGAAAGAACAACGTAATACAATTTTTAAATTTTGAACAATTTTCGAATATGAACAATTTTAAATTTGAACAATTTCTGAATATGAACAAATTTTAAATTTGAATTGGAATATGAACAAACTTTTGAATTGGAACAATGTTTGAATATGATCAAATCTTGAACCGGAACAATTTTCAAAATTTGAATTGGAATAATTTTAGAATATGAACAAAATCATGATGTGGAACAATTTTCGAATTTGAACAAAATCTTGAAAAATTGGAACAATTTTCGAATATGAACAAAAATCTTGAATTTGAACAATTTTCAAATATGAACAAACTTTGAATTTGAAACAAATTCATATATTAACAAAATCTTGAATTTGAACAATTTTTGAATATGAATAAATTTTAAATTTGAATAATTTACGAACCATTTTTCAAAATCATAAAAAGTGAAAAAAAGAAAATGAATTAAAAGAACAAAAAAGAAAATGAAAACAAAACAGAAACAGAAAAGAAAATAAAAACGAAAAAAAGAAAAGAAAAAGGAAAACAGAATCAGAAAAGCAAAGAAGAAGGAAATGGGCCGGCACAACAGCACGGCGCTTCAGGTGATGCGGGTGGCCATCTGACGTCGCCTGCGGGCGATATATAGCATTGCGCTAATCGACGCAAAGAGCGTTAAATAGGTTTTGTTGTGCTGGTGCTCTGTTGGTGGATCTTGGTTGGACCCAGTTGAGCCCTATGTATTTGTGGTTGCGCTGGACGAGCCTTCTCGGCCTGCTGCTGCGCTGGATGACATTCTCCTTCTGTTATATACATTCGGATACCCCTAAAAAAAAACATTCGGATTAACTAGCTGATTCATGGAATTGAATGAGGCAG
This sequence comes from Puccinellia tenuiflora, assembly GCA_012064385.1. Lineage (NCBI taxonomy): Eukaryota > Viridiplantae > Streptophyta > Magnoliopsida > Poales > Poaceae > Puccinellia > Puccinellia tenuiflora. The sequence continues at coordinate 299,522 of QRDG01000859.1, read as the reverse complement.
AACAGGTCGGTGCGTAGATCCCTACCTTTTACGCACCTCTCACATCTCTTCCAATTAAAACAAAGAGAAAAGCTGTTAGGTCAAAGCTGTAGGCCGTAATACATAACACATAATAATTCAACATGACAGCAGCACCCAGCTGACCTAACATTCCAAGGGACTAATCTAAAGCTAAAGACTAGATCAAACCTGCATTACTCAATAGCGTGTTGAGTTATGTAAAATATGATAAGGAATGTGATTGCAAGCCAGCACGATAGTGATGCCAACTCGTCACACATTATTTACTAAGCAACGGAATGAAACAACAAGTTGCTCATGCGGCAGTTGTTAAGTTACCTTTTTTTTTTTTGCATTTATAGATTCGTATCAATTAATAGAGATGTCGTTAAGATTGAAAGCCTTGACATTTTCTTAGAACCGGCCCCTCCATTTATGTGTTTTCTTGGGCCAATTCGGATGAGCACAGAATACCAACTCTCCCTAGCCGTAGTTTTGTACGATTCAATGCCTGCAAAATTTAAAATTAGTAAAAACATAGAAAAAACTTGATTAAATCCTTGGTGATACTTCTACCGGGATACAGCCTAACATAATGTTTATATACTGGCCGGGCATCATAAAGTCTCGTCCTTTCATGCAATTGTTCAACACGGATCCGAGGCTAATATATTAGCCACTCAATCTTACAGATATTTAGATTCCAGCAAGTGGTTGCCGTAAGGTCAAAGCGATAGTTGTGTAATACTCCCTCCGTTCCATAATATAAAATGTTTTAGCCCTTTTCCACATTCGTATTTGTACTACATGTATCTAGACATGTTTTAGTGTATGTGTTCACCCACTTTCCATTCTTTTAGTCCGAATCTAGACAACATGTGGAACATCTAAAACATCTTATATTGTGGAACGGAGGGAGTATTATATATATCGACATAATAATTCAACAGGACAGCAACATCGTGCTAACTAACGTGCCAAGGTATTAGTCTAAAGCTAAGGACTAGTGCTAGCAAACATTATTCTAAAAAATATGATCAGAAATGTAGTTGCAGGCTTGCAGCTAACAAAGCTAATGTAGTTGCGTTAGGCCTTCTTAAAATTAGATTCGCACTAATTAATAGAGTTGTCTGCATAATATAGAAAAACTTGAAATATATATGTACTAAGTCTTTGTACTGTCCGTCTGTCACTTTCATTTAGTTTCTCAAGTTTTGATTCCGCACGACCAACGATTTAAGTTGACTGCATAATAGAATAGAATGATTTCGTACAAGTACTAACTCTTCAAGCCTTTGTAAGTTTTTATGAGTCAGTGCTTACAAACAATGACACAGCTGGTAATAAATTGCAAGTTAGAGAGAGCTTGTGATTTCAGTCAAAACTTCTGGTCGTCAATTAATATGGAGTAACAATGACCATAATCTGATTGATGTGTGCTTGTCGATGGCAGAGCAAGGTACAGATCCATGTGCTTCAAAGAACAACTTATAATAGGATGTTGGGCTATCTAGAACCATAGAAATAAAATCATCTTTGAAGCGGAAGTGGCTTATCCTCAGGAGTGCTATAGATTTTTCAAAGAAAATTTTGCCTTAGCTATGCATAGGGCCAAGCCCAGCCTTAAGGAGGCTATGCCTCAATGGCTTGACACGCTGTAATTCCCAGTGAGTGTAAATAGCATTTTATAAATAAAAATGATGCAATAGGATTTTTTCCTACTGTAATTCGCGTAAAAAAAAGGTTAGAGAAAGCTTGATTAAATACTTCTAGCGTGAACTTGGTTTAAAATAATGTTTATATACTTGTGCAACAATTAGGCAACATCCTCGTTGTTAGGTTTAACCACGAACATCTTCAATTGGCTTCATCAACCTGTTCTTCTACTACAAAGTTGTTGGTATGAATATAGATCTAGATGTAGATCTGGATTTGATCTCTTTACTTGTATCTTTATAGGTAGATCTTGTGGTTCGTGTAGGGCGATTTATTTCTTGGTTTCCAAGCATGTAACCCGACAACCCCATGAACAATGGGAAAACCAGAGATGCTGCCATGACCGACCCTCTAATCGATGAAGCTCCAAAACGATGCCCCCGACAGGGAAGCACGATCGCGACTGCATCCGTCGTCCGATACGAGGGCAACCGGATTTAGGATTTTTCCCGTGACATCAATGTAAGGGATGCAATAACTGTAACCACAATGTGTCTAGTAAGGTAGCGATGCCCCCCTCTCGTCATTTCCACCTCCGGGTCGCTCTCGGGCGGCTTCGAAGCGCCCACGCCACTGCCGCCACAAGCCCCCATCTCCCATCTCCTCAGCCCCCGCCGCCGTCGGAGGAGTCTGTCCAAGAGCAGACGATGAAGGCGGGGTGCAACCTCCCCCAATAATCCACCCTTGCCCGCTCGAATCCACCCAATTTCGACGAACGCGTGATAGTCCGCTATGACCTGCCACCGATCTCGATCAGACGACTACGAGCAGGATGTGCGTGGATGGGATTTACCCCATATCGGCCTTGCCAGGATACATGGAGATCCATGCCGTCCCATTGGCGGTCGTGGTTCTACCTGGACGGGGCCGTCCATCCTTCACCGGCTTCTTCACATGGGGTCGGCCTCCTTTCGACGCTTGGGGCATGAGAAGATTATGGGCATGAGGCTTCGATGCCCATGATCTCGGTAGAATCAAGAACAAGACTGTTGAGGGTCTCCACAACACCACCAAATTGACGTTGACAAGAACAGATCCTGAACTGCCGATTATATTTCGGTGAGGTCGGAGATTTGGATCTCTGGACATGGATCTCTGCCTACTTGATGGAGTTCCGCTTTGGAGTGGTTACTACCATCAAGCATGGTGACACCATCGTCGGTGGCGACGACATGAAGATCGGCGCAAGAGACAAGGTTGACCTGGCACGGATCAGCAGGCATCAAATTAAGATGGTTTTACACAGAGCCATGCGCTATCGCCTGCTCTGAGTTCGCCACGGGGTGTGATCTGTTGTGCTGAGGTCGTTGGATATTTTCATAGCGGATTTAGAGAAGTTCATTTGTTCAACTATCGACGTTTTGCTGCAGTGGCGAGAAGGCATTGCAGCACTGGCAGACTTCGTGTAGGCGGTCTCAATCTTCGGGGTGAAAGCCCGCAGTCCAATTAACCTTATGGTTGAATTCAGCAATGGCGTTTTCTTAGTCGCTCCCATGTTGAAGACATTGTTTTGGGGATTGGACCTTATGTAGGGTGAAAGCCCAGGATCTTACCTTGTTGGTTAGACCGGACGACAGACAGTGTTTGTGCACAGTAACCTTCCTAGAGGCATCGTTTTGGAGAACCTTCCGGAGAATTGGTGTTGCCACTGCTGCTCGATGCTGCTGCGAGTCTCCGATTGCTTCGGTGATTTGTTTTTCCTTTTCTTCTTCTTTTATTCTTTAGGCTGTGTGCATTCGTGATGTCTTTTTTAGACATTAACATCTCGGTATTAATATATTCATTTTACCGAAAAAATGTACCGATGCCCACAAAAACTGTCACCGTGAGCCCATATCGCATTTGAGCAAAGCACTTTCAACGGAAGACCATTCACTGCACACACAGCGCGTTCAGAGACTTATTCAGTTGTTCTGTATGTGGCTGAGCTAAACTGAGGTCGCTGGCAATCATTGTACGTAATCCACAACCACAAGGTGCCGTGCACTTGGCACCGTCCGGCCTATCTAATTCTAACAATGCGAATCCACTGATGTCATATCATATATAGGGTATTAGTTTTTTTTTTGGGACAAAGATAGCGTGTTAATTTGCATCGATGGAAAAAGAAACCAAACCATAACCCTGTAGTAATCCAATAAGGATCCCATGTCTACATGTGCAAGCTAGCTGGGTGCATCCACATACATGGACAACTTTTTTATTAAAAAAAAATCCACATACAACAGTATTACATTTACATTATTTTCACACGACATTAACAAAGAAACAATTGCGTACAAAGAGGAAAGACTTATTTTTTCCATGAATGGTAATATATAACTACCAAGATGATATCAAGTATACCCGGCATCTAAAAAGTACTCCTTCCGTGTCACAATATAAATCTTTTTGGCAAGCTAAACTAATTTGCTAAGAAGGGTTGTATTATGGTACGAGGTAGTAACAAAGAATACTTGGGACACAATGGTTGTAAATTAATGCAGCAAAGACACATACTGCAGGAGGATGAATGTATGATCGATCCCTTTGTCACCCCTGGTATTGCTGCCCTTCTTACTCTTCCATCATGTATTCGAATGAACCGCTGAATTCTAATGTGGGATTGTTGGTGTTCTTAGATACCTGTTTCCTAATGTGAGTCTCTGCGGCCTCCACCTCCGACGCGGTAGCCTCTTTGCAATTGATGTCCGCATGGACTCGCCTGAGGACGGTGAGGTGCTTGATGCCAAAATCGAAATAGTTATATGGCTTTGATCGGGTACTTGCAGGAAAGCTAAGCCAAAGCCTTCGGAGCTGGGGCATTGCCCCTTTTTCGAAATTTAGCCTCACCGTAGTAGACTGCCATGTGAACAAAAGCACCTTGAGACGGGGAAAACCACCATCCCAGAAGATGAACCTTTTTCCGCGACAATATTCTGAAGACAAGTTGAGGAGGACTAGATTCTCCAAGCCCGCAAGGATACGGAGACCTGTTGAATTTAGATCAAGATATCTCGATTCAATGTGCAAGTGGGTGAGGCTGCCAAGTGAACCCAAATGAAGTGGAACCTCGAAGTGTCTGCTTGATACTTTGAGTTCAAATCTCTGGGGCTTAAATGCTGCTGGTGAAGAAGCAGTGGCCTTCTCCCATGAATCCACCAGTGAAGCAATCCCAGAATAATCACAACAAAATGATAATGAGTGGAGGAGATTGGAATTTACAACCAACTTCAAGAAATACTTGAGATCAGTTTCAGCTGGCTCAAGAGATTCTTTGAAGGTTACACCGAGCGTCCTCAACTGCTTTGACTCATTAAGCAGCTTTGCCACTGAATTGAGTGAGCTTTCACTGTCGACAAGAATGTTTGATACTTCTTCTAATTCTTGCATTTTCAAAATGTGGTCGATTTTGAGTACATCCTTGCGGTCGACAATTAAACGAACCAAGCTTTTCAATTTGACTATGGACTTAGGCAAAGTCCGCAGCTTGCTCAGACTCAGATATAGGGTCTCCAATTGCTTCAGTTCTCCGATTTCTTCGGGTAACTCGTCGATAATATCCCCTCTAAGCCCCAAATATCTCAGCAGAACCAATCTTCGAATGCCTTTCAAATGGAAGTTTTTCAGACTCCAGTTAACTTCTAGATCCAATACCCGCATAAGTTTGAAGATCGAAAAAATATTCATATTATCAGCTGTTAGGTGCCAACGAATATGCCTCTTTTCATACTCATCCCTTAAATCCGGGGAGGCCCAATGATCAAGAAGCTTCACTACCTTTCCACCAACCATGAGGGATCGCACTCTTGACAGGTTTTGAGTGCTTTCCTTCAAGGCGCCAGTTTGCTGTATGTCAGTGCCGTCAAGCCAGAACCGCCGAACTGTGTCACAATGAAATGAATCAGTACCCAATTCTGCACCCGATGTCGCAAAGTTGTATGTCAAGGACAAGGATCTGATGAAATCAAGGATGACACCATCCACGGTACAACCCACTGCTTGGTCATCCTCATAGCCGTACACGGGCTGAATCAGTCTTCTACTGATAAGCTCATCGAAGTACCTCTCCCCTGTTACCCACAAGCTCTTTTTATCTATGATTGGGATAAATCCTTCAGCAATCCATAGCCTAATCAGACGATGTTTCTTGATGGTACAATCTTCTGGGAAAACACTAAGGTACAAGAAGCAAGACCTCAGAGGAACAGATAGATCAGCAAAACTCATGTGCAGTACCTTAGTCATTCCAGGTGGCATGGCATAATATTGCTCCAGTGATGAAATAATATTTTTCCCAAGCGCGTCCGGCTCTGCCAGTTTTTCAGAGTTCCTTTCGGAGCTATGCATGATTAAGCCAGCTGCAACGATTATAGCCAATGGCATACCACCACACATATTCAATACGCCGTTGTCAACCGGCCTATCATCTTCTTTTATCTTTTTCTTTTTTTTGGAAAAGAACAGCCTTTCACCTTGGCCTCCAGCAAATAACCACTTGGATTCATCCTCGCTAAGAGCTTCCATCTGATGGACCACGTCCGTATGACGTGGCGAACACGATTTGGCCACCTCCATGTTGCGAGTTGTTACCAGTATACGACTTCCAAGATTATTTCCAGGTAAAGCAGAACTGATTGCCCTCCAAGTTCGTGTGCTCCATATACTATCGAGTACAATAAAATACCTACATTGTGCAAGGTACATGAATATCAGATAAGACATCATATGTAGATCCTGCAACTGGGTGTACATAGTTACTCCCACCGCTCATATGTTACGATGTGTATAAAAATATATCTGTTTGAATATACTCATCTACACAAATGTTTCTATATTTTATTTGTGTATATGAGTATATTCAAACAGATATATTTCTATACACACTACGCCATGATAGTATAAGACACATGGATGTAACTAAAACTGTCAATTGGAAGAAAAAAACTACTTTTGATTTTTATTTTGAATATTCAAATATATGATATGTTTCAAATGAGTGGATCTAAAGGGGAAGATTGAGGTCGATGTTGTAGGTGCCGTCGTTCCGACCCCATGCCTTGCTGTGGCAGTGTAGTGGGCTTGTGGATCGTGAACTTGAGGGTGCACAATGGGTGTCAAGATGGGAAGGGTTGGGATTTTTGCAAGTCAGTACCAACCGTGGGCTAACGACAACATGTTGCACAAATTTGAGGAAGAGTTTGAGGAAGAAGGAGAAGAGAGAGGGAAAAGAAAAGATGTGGGGCTGACATGTGGGCCCCATGTCCATGTCAGCTCCAGCTCCACATGTGCTGCCAACTCAGCCCTGACGGATGGGTCCCACTGGTCAGGGCTGCTGTCAAACTACGGTTAGAAAAGAATTTGTGCAACATGTTGTTGTTAGCCCACGGTTGGTACTGACTTGCATAAATCACCAAGAGTGGTACTGACTCGTTGTCAGTGCCCCAAATGTGGTAGTTCCGTGTAATTTACTCTAAGTGTACCCATGCCCTACCTCTGACTTGATGGATAAATTATGCGTACTACAAATGGATAGAAGAATTTGCTCATACCGTAACCCATATGCGTAGGGTAGCCACGGTTCATGTGGGCCCTGCTAGTCCGATGGCCCTGGCTCGACTTGGCACGCTTCGAGATTTCTTAAGGTGATCGGTCTGATGTACATGATGCTCAACTGAGGATCGTGGAACAGATCCAGGTGAAAACCCTATTTTTGCCCGGTAGCCAATGGCGGTGATGGCGACACCATCAATGTTGTCTCCCTCTTGAAAGCATCGGCGAGGTGAAGACCAGGCTGACTCGGACAAATAGATGAAGACATTGGCATATCTGAACCCAACAGCCCTGCTCCACCATTGGAAGAGGACACGAAGGCCGGATTGCTGGCCACCGCCTGCAGTCCGAATGCTCCGGTGATAAACTCCCAAACTGCATTAGCCCAAGAAACCCTTAAGAAAGCATCCATACCGACTACCGCTATTCTGTAAAGGGGCCTCCGGCCTCCCGGCCACCTCTCCTGTCCCTGCTTCCACCAGTGTCGCTGGCAGAAGAGAAAGGAAGAGGGAGCTAACCATAGAAAAAAAGAGAAAGAGCGACTCTCAACTTGGAAGGAGCAGTGAAAAAGAGAAAGAGAAGGTAGAAACTGTCACCGGTGCAATTCTTCCCACCCTCCTTTTTCAGTGAGGCACTTAGAAAGACAAGATCATAAAACGATGTTTCGTGGATATAAACTTGCTTCTGGTGGTTAGGGAATTTATTTTTTTGGCAAACTAGTTGGGATCGATGCATGGGTGAGCTACTAGCAATTTAGCAAACCAGTTGTCATGAAATTAATTACGAAGTACCTCTTCTCGCTGAGAAGCTCCCATAATTCAGCAATGACGTCCTGCTCATCCAACCTTCGTTTGGAACACACCTCACGAAAGTGCAGAGCGGTGAAAATGCTACTGCGCTCATGCTTGGACATTATCTGCTGCAATATGTTGGCTAAGATGGCCCAAGTTGATGTGTTCTGCCTCCCAATAGAGACGAAAGCTCCACACTGAAACTTCCCTCCAAGCTCTTCATGTATCTTCTTGGCAAGAACAGTCTTACCAACACCGCCCATTCCGACTATGGACACCACTTTCAGCTTTGTCTGGCCATCCATAAGATGCTTTTGGAGTTGCATAATTGGACGGTCTAGAGCTACAAGGCAAGTTCTCTCTTCCAAGAGAAGTCGATAATCAATGGTGTTTTTGATTGGTGCAACACCACCACCAGCAGCATCATCTCCACATGTGGGTACTTCATCGAGAAGTACGTGCTTTGTGCAGAGAAGACACGCTTCCTGGATAAGCGCCATGAATTCCTTGATTTCTTCTTCGGGATCCGCAGTCTCCTGTTTCTTCTTTTTCTTCTTTAGAGCAGAAAAAAATGTATCGACCTTTCTGCCGGTCTCCAGCTGATGATCGATCCAGTCTTCGATGCGGAAGACTAGCTCCCTGACTTGCTTCAACCACTCCTGGGCTTGATCATCCGTCTGCCGTTGCCCGGCTACCTTGTCGCAGAAATCCTCTTGAAGGGTCACTAGACTTTGCTTCAACTTCTGTATCATCTGAGGATTCTCCAGTTTGTTGAGCTTGTCGACAAGGGCACTGTTCATCGACCCTGTTAAGTAGCTCACCATAGCTTCGCCCTCCATGTCCTCTCTCTTCGCCCCAGGATGTATATATGTAGCATGTGTTTATACACACAGCTGGTATGGCGCACATACATATATAGCACGGCAAGATGTGTACTTATTAGGACATGCCCGTTGACGCGCAGCAAGTTGCTTTTGCTAAAAGGCTCTTGATATACCAAGAAATTCCATATAACCTATTGCCCGTAAGCAAGTCGAGAACATGCATACAACCACATATCATGACCTTGCGTGTTGCATATACAATTCATGTAGGATTAAGGTGTGTGCCATGGTAGATTTTTTTTTTCGAGAATCCCGGGGGGATAAACCCCACCTATTATTGCATTCATTCGGAAGTAGCCTGACAGGCCATGTTTTTACAACAGATGTAGAAATTACAGAGGGATACAAGGGGAGAGAAGACAAAGAAAATACAAGAAAAAAAGACGACAAGAAACATGGGGAGAAACATTAGCCAGCCGCCAGAGGAGGATCTCCGGTGAGAACGTCAACACCGAAAGCAAGTAGTCCGATGGAGCAGGAGTAGAATACATGGACACCAGAACAAGAGCACACCAAAGGGAAATCAGTGGCACAAACAAAAGGTGTCGGATAGCCGAGTCCGTGCGACGACGCCGGTGTGCTGCCGGCGTAGCCGAAGACCGGAGCGTTGCCGAGACCAAGCACAGTCGAAGGGCATCGCACAACCGAGACTGGGACAACGACACCGGTGTGCCGCCCCCGTGGTGAAAGGGCAACGCCTGCCGAGGTAATCCTAGGAAATCCAGGAGGCTCTCCTTGGGCCACCATGACCGTTGCCCAATCCAATGGGAATACGAGCCAACGGACCAGCGGGAAGTCGACCACCAACACAAAACACAAACTTGCTGGTCGAACCCAACTTCAAACGAAGCCCTCAAGAGGGAAGAACGGCGCGAAGCCGATGTCGTCCGATACAAGGATTCCGCGTCTAGGGTTTCTCCCAAAGAGCTTGGACACTAAGGCAAGAGCATAGAGTCGGCCCCTCCAACATGGTGACTACGTCCACAGGCGTCGCCGCCGTCGGCCACCTGTCCACTACCGCCGCTAACAACCTGGCAAGGGGAGCTCGACCTAGGCCCGATGGCCAGGGCACCAGATCTGGCACCCTGCACCTTGCCACGAAGACGTCTAGGGCCAGCCGGGGCCGCCGCCGAGAGAGCCGCGACAGGCAGCCACCAGGCACGAGTGCCCGACCAGGGAGTCGGACGCCAGAACCACAATAGCCGCCGCCGCTACCAGAACGCCTCGATGGACACGACGTCGAGAAGCTGCACTGTCAGAGGGACGAGCAAGGACCACGCCGTCACGTCGCCCTAGACGCTGTGCCGCCGAAGAGAGGACGCCGGCCGCATCGTTCGAGGGCTCGCCCCGCCGCCACCGTCTCCGACTCGGGCAAGGCCCGGCCACAACCTTCGGTTGCGGCGAGGGGAGGTGAAGAACCCGGGCGAGCCGCACCACCCAGCCCTCACCGATGCCCCACCTGCGCCGCTGTGGCACCCTCAAGCACAACGCCACCCACCGCTGCTAGTAGCCGGCCGCCGTGTTGACGGGGACCAGAGGGACAGCCACGCCTCCGTGCATCTGGGCGCCCAGCGCCGCCAGAACTGCACGCGAGAGGGAGGAGATCCTCCGCCGCCGCCGTCAGCTGCACGGGCTTAGCCCGATAGCGTCCTCCGGGGGCGGCAGAGGGGAAGACAGGCGGCGCGGCGGCTAGGGTTTTTTTCCACCCGAGTCACCCGTAGCATTTTTGCGTCGATCATTTTTTTTTTTGAAAAGGCGATGCGGATCCCCGACCTCTGCATCAAAGTGATGCATACTGCCTCCTTCTTTTATTGCAATGTATCAAAAGTTTAGAAGTTTACAATTCACGGATCATTCAAGGTGGCTACAAAGATCAATCACTCAAAAAAAGATATTCTATCTATCTATTCTTCTATGATGTAGCCACCCACCACGGCCGAAGATAGCCCATATATACGACCGTCATCATGCGGGTACATCCGGTATCCATGAGTCCACTTTGGTCCATAGGTAGCAGGAAGGACCACATATGAATCCAATACATTGCCTTGTGGATCAAGGTTTTGGATACCGGATGTAAAAAAAATCCCGAGGGGGTTCGGGATTTCCGGTTACCGCGGTTACCGGAAAATCCCGACCGGTTACCAGACGAATTTTAAAACCGAAATTTGGAAATTCAAAAAAATCTGTTAAAATTCGGTATTTTTTTGGTTAAAATACGTTAAGATTCAAAATTTAAAAAAAATCGGGATTTTTTATCCGGTATGACGATTTCCCGGGGGTGCTCGGGATTTGCGGTTACCGACCGGTAACCGGAAATCCCTCCTAGTTACCCAAACCCTGATGTGGATAACCTGCAAATAATAAGTAGAAGATGTTTTATTAAAGAAAATATCATTACTGTAGTTCCAAATTGCCCACAAGATTGCCGAGATGCCAATCCGAATGCGAGATTTGGTACCCTTGTGCCTTGTCTACCCCAAAGATATTCAACGCGCTAGTTGGTGGGTAAATACCAAAGATAAAATGTATGAGCCTCCAAATATCACAACCAAAAGTGCATGAAATAAACAAGTTCTCAATAGACTCCTCTACATCGAAACACATTTCTTACGTTGTCTTTTAGCAAAATTATCCTTTGTCAGTAGTTCCTTTCTATGTAGGAACCAAAGAAAGATTTTATATTTAGGGGATCTTAAATTTCCATTAGTATTTTCTCAAGTATCTTGTATGCCCATTAGGTAAGTCCTCATATGAAGATTTCACGGAAAAATATTCCATTTGTAGTCAACATCCATTTAAGCTTGTTCGGTTCGTCCAATAAATTAACTCACATTAGTTTCTCAACTAGATTCAACCAGACCGTTCTATTTTATCCTATTAAAATCCGTCTAAATGGAAGATTAATAAGCACCAAGCCAAGAATATCAGCCACCGTGGCATTTTTATTTGATGCTATAGCATATAAAGAAGGATATTCATTTGCTAATGAAATATGGCCTAACCATAAATCCTTCCAAAACCGGACTTGCTCACCATTGCCAAGTATGAATCTGCCACGATCAAGGAATTCATTTTTCACCTTCATTATACCTTTCCAAAAAGGTGAATCTAACGGTTTAGCTTGTACCTATGATAACGTTTTACCACCGAAGTACTTATTAGTTAGCAACTCTTACCACACTCCTTCTTCATTAAGTAATTTGTACAGCCACTTACCAATAGGCAACTCTGCCTGTCTTCAGTCGGTGTCGGTGGCACCTGCGCTTGTGCCCATCGTCTGCCAAAAAGGCAACTCTGACCGGCCCACATACTGATGTGGTTGCTACACAGGAGGGAAGTTCCACAATGGCATCATCCCGTACCACCGCGATACCGCTTATGAGGTGGTGCCATGCTCCTAACCGCCAGAGAATATCGGAACACAATTCGGAAGACGAAGTAGAAGAGAGACGTCCATGCACATGGACATATAGCCTAGGGGCCCTCATGGTTTCTCGCTGCCGACTCCATAGAGGGATATCATTAGTATCGTTTACTAGTGCATCGTCCCTCAAGGTGGCACTTTTCGTTCTTGATATTCATAAACCCTTGCCCGGCCGAGAGGATAAGAATTAAAGGAGCGCTCCGACTCCTATCCATGATGTCACAGGGAGAGCGCCAGTGCACCACAGCCAACCTGGGACACCCCCTATTGTGGCGATTTAGGTCGTCGACGTGAAAGATTCATTCCTTCTATCAAGTTTGAAGTTGTACATTGGCACTACTTTCTCTGATAAGCAGATGCGCCAAAAGGCCATCTTGGGCTCACTGGACATGGCAAAGACTGGGGGTGTCCGCAACGTTCATCATGGCCACAATCGGGACAGTTGCGAGAACGGAATCTAGGGCATGTCCGTGATCTCGGCGGGATTGTGTTCGCTGTCCATGATGGTGGTCACGCTCAGGCACACTACTCATCTCCAAGTCTCCAATGACCAAGCACCCAAGGACGCTTTGTGGCGCCGAGTAAGTGCATGGGTGGCACATAGGACAATGTGACATGACAAACAGTGGCACATGAGATAGCACCCCGGCGCCGATAACCAAGCATGCGTTTAGGGAAATCCGAGTAAGTTTATCATGCATGTGAATAACCATGTCTTGGAATAAACTAATGCGAACTCACATATTTTTTTTTCACACCATAGCAACCCACGGGTATGAAGCTAGTGTTTGTTAAGCGGTAGTCCTCAATGAGGTGATTTCCTACTCCTGTAGAGACATGCCATGTTTCATTTTTTTTCTGTTTCTCCGAATTCGTAAAAGAAGATCATTCTACCTACAGTACATATGTTCACATGTAAGTAGAAGTTATTCCGAAACAACTACTATTGAACTTTCAAAATCACCAGCCGTGGAGGTGCAAGTGTTGACGTCTAGTATACATGCATGTACTAAAAACCTTTAATTTTAACGATGCAGTACAATATATTTCAGCCCATACAGCACAATATATACTACACAAATGTAAGATAATACACTTGGTGTCTATCTCCGCGGATAAACTTCTCTGTAAGACAAGATAATACAGTTTGCTGCTTGACAAGCTCTCGGAGCTCAATGTATGCAGCGTATGGTAGCTCGGACGAAGAAGTCGAACACGCCAAAAAATGGGGGAAAACAAAGAAAGTAGCCTGCATAAATGTTACAGAGTATCTCTCCCAAAAAATAATTACACAGTATAAGCTTAACTAATATGTGTGGGGCATTGTGTTACTGTTCGATCATGTGCTTCTTCACATGCGGCCTGTTTATATGCATCTTTGCCACATATTCCCAATCTCGAATCTTTTCAGCATCGGCGGAATTGTGGAGTATTATCTCACTGAGGCAAGTCAGATGTGATAATCCCTCGATTCCAAGTCGATGTTCTGTTTCTGCAATCGCTTCGGTCTGAACAGGAGCATCGGGCGTTTGAGAAGAGTTTCCTGTACTCACACCATTATTAAGAGGAGTGACAGGAGGACATAGCAGCAGCTCAAGAGAGGTGAGACGCGGCATGGCTCCTTCTCGGAGTTCCACCATTGGAAGCTTTGGGGCCTGAATGCACAGTCGCTCCAGGCTAGGGAATCCATCTTTTTCCACCACGAAGCTTCCATCTCCAAAACCAAGACGATCCTCTGCGAGCTTGAGGTACAACAAGTAAGATAACTTTTGCAGTACAGATAAAGCTTGTGAGCTGAGACCAGTAGAGGAAAGCTGCAGCTCCGACAACATATCTAGCTTCATGAAGTGTGCTGAGGTAGCAGGCAAACCCCCAAGCACACCGCGTAGCTTGAGACGTCTGATACCACAGGAACCATTTAAATATTTCAGGAATCCATTGTGGAGGAAGCCGATGGTCTGGTCACTGGAATCAACCGACAGAGACTCGAGAAATCGGCTGCCAGCGAATTTTTCCACGGGAATCAGAGCCGTTGCGGCAGCAGTCTCCTTGCACCATATCTTGACCTTCTTCAGCTTCTCCATGTGAACCATAATCTCTTTGAAACGTTGTTCCTCCTTGCGTATGACAACCCCAGCAAGCGTCTGCAAATTACCTTTCTTTTCTTTGAGACTACGAAGTACTTCCTTGTATGAACCCGCTAGCTCAAACTGGCCTAAAAGGTGAGCTAGACCTGGCATCAAGAGCACTTCCACGGGCAACCTCTTCACCCCCGTCTCCCGAATGTCCAACGTCTCTAAATTCACTAATTTTGTGATTTCATTGGGGACCTGCTTGACATCGCTGCCCCTGAGGCTGAGATACTTGAGAAACTTTACCAGCTTGCATATGTCGGCCATAACTTTTGTGCCGATACCCTTGCAGCCTCCCAGATTCAGGACTCGGAGCACCTTGCATTTGCTGAGATCCAGAGGAACACTAGTGCTGCTAGGGCATATAGTCAACCACCTGATCACACGAAGATCAGCTTCTAATTCTTTGATGATGCTTCCATGGATGCCATCAGAAACAAAGAGCCGGCGGATACGGTTGTTCACATCTTTCTTTATTGGAAGACGATCATCCCGGTGAATTAAAGTGACGAAGTTTGTAACACATGTTGACTTGTGGAGGATGAACTCTAGCATTATACCTTGCACTTGGTATCTTTTTACCTTGGAATTGCTCCTATCAATGATACTGCGGTTGACAAACCTAGCGAAGATGTCAGAAGCAACATCGTAGTCATCAAGTTGGCCGTTTGTGGAAACTAATTCTTCAGCTATCCAGCTTCTGAGAAGATTGTTCTTGTCAATTCCACGACCATGAGGGGACATACTTACCGAAAGCAAGCATCTCCTATCACCATATTTAGGCAGACTGCCGTAGCACTCGGCAAGAGCTCTCTTCAGTTCCCACAAGGCATTGTTTTCATCAACATAGGTACCAAGTGCTTTGCCCACTCTATTGCATTTTTCTTCATTCAGATCCTGCTTCAAAAAATTTGCTACGCTAACAAGTGCCAGTGGTGAACCATCACATTTTCTCAGGATGCTCTCTGAAAAGTTGAGCATGGCCTCATTTCTTGGCTCACTGCCATAAATTTCTCTCGAATATAACTCTCGTGAATCTTTATAGCTGAGGCCACGAATTGTGTACCGGTAACTTCCACGGCTGAGGAGGTCAGCGACCGATTGGATACGGGTCGTCACGATTATCCTGCTATCAGACGTTCTGTCATTGGGAAAAGCACTTCCCAAAAGCTTCCACAATTCTACTTCCTTAATGTCATCAAGTATAACCAGGTACCTAGAAATAAATTAAATTAAATTATAAATACAGCTGTAACACCAATATACAAGGTATCCATAAGTTGACAGGACGGAAGTGAGGAGCTCTTTTGGGTTATAGTGTAATGGTAACAGGTTTGCATACAAAGTCCATTCATACGGTGGCTAACGGTCATAATAGGAAGAACTGTATTTACCGTCTCCAACTAGATGATGGTAGGATCGAGGTCCATGAGAAGCTCAAAGCGTATAAAACAAGAAATTACAAAGAGTCTTTTCGGCGTGCCAAAGAAAGGGAAGTTCTCTCTCAGGGAGTCTCAAAGATATTCCAAAATTCATTAAGGCGGAAAACGAGTTTCTCACCTCACTTTTTACCAAGCAAGATATGAGTGTGGCTGTTTTCCAAATGTAAAACAAAGTTCCTAGCCCGGATGGTCCCCCTCTAGATTTTTATCAAAACTATTGGGATGTCATCAAGGATGATCTGATGGAGTTTTTCGGTTTACTGCATGCCACACAACTGAGCCTATTTAATCAGACTAGGGTTCGGTGAAATTATGATGTTTCCTAAGAATAGGGAGGTGAAACGATATAGAATGATTTGTCTCCTCAATGTCCCAGCTTTAAAAACTGTACGAAGGTTGCAACTATCAGGCTTAATTTGGTGGTAGATCATGAAGTTCGACCAACTCAAACATGATATATGCAAGAGAGGAACATCCTTGATGGGGTGGTAACCCTACATGAGATAGTTTATGAATTACACGAGAAGAAAAGAGTAGTGTAATTTTTTAATTGATTTTAAAATGGCTTATGACAAAGTTAAATGATTTTTTCTGCAACAAACCTTAAGAATGTTGGCTTTAATTGATTTTAAAGTTGGCGTGCATGGGTCTCTAATTTTGTGTCCGCGAGTAGTGTGGGCATAGAAGTCAAGGAAAATGTTAGTCATTACTTCCAATGAAAAAATTGCTTTGCTAGGGTGACCTAATATTTGACATGTTATATAACATTGTGGATGATATGCTAGCTATCCTGATTGAGCACGCAAAAAAGATTGTCAAATTACTAGGATGGTGCTGCATCTCATCGACCGTGGTCTCTCTACCTAAAACATGAAGATAATTTGATTCTTGTTGTGGAACACAATCTTGTAAAAGAAAATAATCTGAACTTGATAATTTCAACATTCGAGCAGCTATTGATACTCCATATTAATTTCCTTAAAAGAGCAAATATCTTTGTTTCAAAGAAGCTCATGAAATGACGCTTAGTATACATAGATCTTCAGTTGTGATCAAGGACGGATATCCATCGGATATTTCGAAATTCTGATACATTATGTGAGACTCTTAAATGCCTAACAGAAACTTCTAGAGAATCATTTGGAGAAACTTCTGAGCTTCTTGACTCAAAAACTCAATGTGAATTACTATGGTGATATATATCAACGCAGATTTTCTAGCGGCTCCGCACCCTACCAGAGTCCCCTAAGCCAATCAGGAGCTGCCACCTGTGGCCGTATCCTGATATGTAGGTCTCTATTTGACGTATATGCGATGTATTCTATCATGAAAAGTATTATTTATTAATAAATTCTGAAATAATTTTTCTATGGATTTCCATAATTTGAATTAAAGTTTTAGAAACTAAAAAGTTCATTTTTTAATTACTTTTCATATTTTTTGGTGATAAGTTGTTCTTCCAAAAAAAACTTTAGAAATTTCAAAAAATCAGCACACAAATCTCGGTTATTTCCAGTACATTCCACATAGATTATGCACATATTTATTTTAATTATGCTTCAGTTAATTCCGATTGAAGCATGGTTCCTTAAAAAATTACAAGTTTCATTTCGCTTTCGTCTATGTTTTAATAAATTTGTAAAAGGTATGTTCAAAGCACGATGTAACTCTTTACTTGTGTGAAACTTTTATGAAATATACGTGGTATAAACAAGACCATAATGAAATATGCATTAAACCTATATTACACTTGAAACAGGTCAAATATGATAAAATGGTTTTATTGACATTTCATTTTTAGTTCCAATACAATTTCATAGTCGAAATTTAAACTTTTCAAATGTGTCCAATATTGATCTTGTTTTGAAGGTCCCATCACCAAGAACACAAATATCAAAAGAGATAAAAAACCGGGCATGTGATTCAAAAGGATGGGTGGGTGGATAAAAAATTGCACTTTACCATGCAACTGTACCCACCACTCACTTACATGTGGGACACAAACGGGCTGTACCCACATGTCATAGAGTGAAAAGATAGGTGGATAACTTGGCTGTTTTTAATAGGTACAAGATACACCTACAAAATTACCTATTTTTATACTAAAATAAGAATGAAAAGTATTCTGGAACAGATCAAAATCACCACACACAAAAACAATGGCCGATTCCACTCCGGTAGGGTGCGGTGCCGTTAGAAAACACTTTTGGTGATATATATGGTCTTTTATTCCAAATTCCAAAGGTGTCCTTCAAATGTTGTATTAATTTCTATCTATATTCTTTTATGATAAATTAATGATACAATATTTGACTTAGTGCAAAACTTCCACGTGGGCTCTCATACAAGATAGTGAAAAAAAGCAAATAGTTTGAATCCTACAAACTAAACAATATTAGTTAAAAAAACAAGAAAATCAAACAAAAATCAATTTCTAACACCATGTATTCCACAACGACCTCATTATGAATTTTACAAGACGAAGCATAAGATAAGGATCATTAGTGGTATAATAGCTTACTAACATTTGGCATCTAGCTTTACTGTGACTTCAATGTGTTTATTTGTATTCATCATTTTTCTATTCCAGTTCTCAATTTTGCGAAATACATCCTTATTATATTACTATATTTTCTTTATTTCTGGTCTTACATAACCAAGTGTTTTTACTATAATGTGATAACCCTGGCATCTGTATAAATAGATGCACACAAATATATTTATTAAAAAGTCATCAAGTATTAGGTACTATATATCCTTATTACATCTCATGGGTTGCATTGTGTCAATCCAAAAATCAAACACCGGAAAATAAAAACATGATGGCTATTCATAACCAACTGAATCAAATAAACATAAATTTGGCTATGTCATAAAAACAAAGGATGTGGTAATCAGTTTTTCTTAACATATATTAGAAAATTACTTTCGGCTGTTGTGTTAGTAGACATAATCAGCACATTCTACCAAAGGAAGGAGTCACTTTGCTATTAAATAATGTAGCTATGATAATTAATAATGTGTATTTTGTATTGTTAGCAATCTTAACAATAAGTTGTTGACGAGATTGCATTTTTTGTGCAAGAAGCTACATTTGTTGTTTGAGATGGTCTCAATTAGGAACTGTTTCAAGTGATATTTTTAATCGCAGTGTTAGGTAATGATAAGTGGTGGACACGTTGCTACTGATCATATGAAATGTAGCTGCTAAATAGCTGGACAAACCATATAAAATATTAAACGGTACCTTTTTTTCGTCAGCAACGTCTTGAGTTCTTCAGTTAGCTGGCTAAGATCGGAGGTACCGTTGCTTGCTGCGGTTGCGGCTGCTGCTGGCGTTGGAAGAACTTGTTCGCGAATCTTCTTTAGAAGGTCCTCCGCCATCTTCTTCCGACGTTCCTCAGGAGTCTTCTTTGGAACGCCGGCGTCGCCAGCTTCGTCATTGAACTCGGACGCCACCACGAAAGCTTTGGAACAGAATCTGTTGGCAGTAGCAGCATCGGGGTCGTGATAGATTGCCCTTGCCAGGGCAGTCTTCCCCAAGCCGCTGCATCCCACGATGGTGACCACCCTCAGCTGCCCATCTGCTGCAGAGAGCAAGTCCATAATCTCCGATTTGGCCTTGCCCACGAGCTCAGTATTGGGGATGATCTTCGACGCTCCAGAAGACGACATGGAACAGCCTGCCTGATCTCCAGGTGGGATCTGTCGCCGCGCCAGGATCTTCTCCATCTTGTCCTTGAGATACTTGATAATGCCGATCTTGTCAGCACCGCGATTCAACCCCAGAGGCGTGAGGATGAAGTCGATAGGCCCCGGAATCAAGATCTCAGGCAAGAAGTCCTCAATATCATAGGCCAGCTCCTGGAATTCCTGCTCCTCGTACTTCTGTATGTTCTTTCCGATCACTGCCAACTCATCCTGGAGGCTCTTGATCTCAATCTTGAGCTCGCTCTTGATCCCCTTGTGGTTGTGTGCCGTGTCATTGACGACCTTGAGCACCCGCAGAGCAGGGGCGACGAGGCAGGCATATTCCATCACCCTCCCCTCCCTCTCTCTCTCTCTCTCCCGCGCTGTGTTTGGCCTTCTCGGAATGATTACAAGCAAAGTATTAGACGTGCAGACCGAGTGGAGGATATGTGACACTTATAAACAACGTCGGGGTCAACCCTGTATAGGGCTTATTGGGTTGGGCCTGGATCTGCTTGGATGGCGGCCTGATCCACGTGTGCTCTTTTTTTTTTTGAGATAAAGGGTCTCCCCCGAGTTTTCTCTAGGTCTCGCATTTTCACCTCTCATTTTACGAAAATCAATCCACACTCCACGTACACCGCACCACACACACGACCTCCCCTATCCACACCGCCACCTCCCCCAGAGACCATCACAGTCGCGCCCTTGTTGTACCTCTGCGGTATGGTCTGCTTGGGAAGATAAGCCAAGAAAGTCTAAGGTTTCCCTTCGAGCTATCAATTCGTCCCATGCTATATAGTGAAGCAAAGCTATCTATAAATCGAGCATGTCTCTTATCAAGAAGGTTGTGGGCTTTCACCCTTACTTCCCCTTCCACTTCACACTTACTAAATTAGGCTGAGTATATCCGCACATGAAAACAAATAGAAAATGAGTGAGCACTTCCTTTATACACAATTGTAAAGGAGAGTAACAAGGACTGGGATTCCAGCTATAAAAGAGGAAGTCTCACGAAAAGCCACGAGGTGAAGCCAAAATGTGAACCAAAAATAAAATGTGTGCTTTTCCCACTAGGCGGGGAATAAAGTTTGGAAAAAAAGACCCTGAAAATAGGCATTTAGGCATTTCTCGAGCTCGATAATATCCGTCAATCCTTCTAGCTCCCTCTCCATCTCTCTCCTACAAATAAATATGAAGAATCTCATATTTACCATTTTTAGTGCAATGATGGTTTTCGTACCAACGATCTTCTCATGGGAGTCATAAGGAAAATAAGAATAAGGTCCTGGGCATGCATGTGAGAGACGCGACTTCTGCCTCCCATGGTCGATGCCCAGGCCACAAAGCCGTGAAACTTCTTGCCCTGCCAAACTTGGACGCCAACATCAAATTAATTTAATACTTAGCAGAGATATGATGGTTAGCGTAGGTATGGTGGATCCTCGGTGGTCAAAGTATGCTTCTCTATTTCTGAAGATCTAGCAAAAATATATACAAACATTTAAAGGGAAGATTCACAACTTCTTCTAAAGTTCTAACACTATTCTAGAAATTATTTTTTATTCGGCTAAATACATATACTAGGCATGCATGTACCAACGAAGAAATAGCAATATTCCTATCTAATGAATTTAGTTCCAAAGTTGCACAACGAAATGTGATAGTAATGAACACAACTAACTTCAATCTAGAAATGGAAGGTAATCAAGTGGACTTTAATTTAGTACTGCAAAAAACGTAAAACAAGCACGCTAAAGGGAAACATCTAATACATCAACTAGGGGACTACTCTCCCGGTATGAACCCATCAGACACTTTGACCTTAGTTCTCGCCTCATCCTTGATGAGCGAGATAAGCACATTTGGAAGATGAGAAGTGTGCCTAAAGACTGTCGAGTACCGTTCGTTCCACGATTTCCAAGTGACGAGGGAGACAATGGAAATCGTCGCCTTGCAGGGTGCCCCAAAGTGAAGGACCGAAGCGGTCCGACAATCTAGGAACGAGGGCCGACCAACCCATCTATCCGATCTGATATATGGGGAGCCCAGCCACACGGAGATTGCATTCCAAATGCAAGCAAAAAAACCTGCAGTGGAATAGAAGATGGCACCCTGATTCTTGCTCCTGTCGACATAGGGGACATGCACAACAATTAGGCCAACCTCAATGTTGTAGGCGATCCACGGTCCAAACCCTGTCCTGGATTATAAGCCACGCAAAAAATTTACACTCTGGAGGAGCCCAAGCGTGTCAGACAAGAGAGCCCAAGCCTTGGCTTCTCTTAAACTTGCCTTGTGCTAACTGCGGTCGGTCAACTATTGGTTTGATAAAAAGTCAACCCAACGTCCTCTACCAACTCGATGTGGACTCTCTAACTTCGTTCCACCAAGTCAGAGACTGCCATAGGCCACCCTAATGCCATCCATTCCCCATCCAACGTCTCCTGCTTCCCCTTGCTACTCTCAACAACCAACAGCCAAGCCCAGCCTATGAAGCAAGCCTAGTTCGGGACTGAGGAGAGAAAAGGATAGTTTTGGCGGCGAAATTCGTTATGTGGCTTCTCTGCTCGATCCTTCTTTGGCGTTGGAACTTAGGGGGGCGATCGTCTCGGGCTTACTTATTCATCTACAATCTTCCGCCTCTTGAGCCTGGGATGCTTCTTCTTTGCAGTTTTTCTGAAGAAATTTCCCATCGTTCACTTGCATTTTTTCATAGAACATATATTTTACTCGTATTTGTTTATGAATTCCTGCAGTATTTTTTGAGTTCTTGACATCTAATTGTGATTCATGGCACAACAAGAAAGTTAGGCTTCCATTCGAAATTAAGTTTGCTTTGTTTGCAATAAGCATATATTTATTTTCATGTAGGATTGTAGGAGAATGTTGTTCCTCTTTGGTTACCTCAAGTTGGTCAAACATTTAGAAACTTGGATGATGCTTTGTCATTTTGGATAGACTATAGAGGTCTTATAGATTCTGAGGTCAGAACAAGGTGTAGCAATAACTTTAAAATTGATCGAAAGGTACCTTCATGTAGATATGTGTGTGTGAAGGTGGTCGTCGAGCACAAGACAAGAGGGACCATCTCACAAAGAAACGTTGAGGTGAAACAAGAACTTGTTGTGATGTCCATATGTGTCTTTCATTAGATCGGTTGGTAGGGCATTATGAAGTGGTAGAGGTAATGTTTGATCACAATCATGGTATATACTTGCCACAAACTTTCGATGTTAAGTTTTTGTATTGACTTGTCATATTTGTACAAAACTTGTATACCAATATGATGACTCCATGCTAAGTTCTACAGACTAATTCATTCTATCATTTAAGCAACTCTTGAAATTGGTAAATAAATATTGTTACACAAAGGTGGTGATTTTAATTCGAATTCCTCATTATGAATAGTAAAGGAAGTCCTACTTACAATACCAACTAAAAAGTGGTGTTTCCCATCACAATTTACACCTAAGCTGTAGGAAATTTTTTAAACAATACTTTTTCGAGTGCCTTCACACAACACTCAATAAACACTAATAGCAATAAATTTTACCAAGTGTCCTGAATTGAACTTTTTCCATGCATGGACGCGCCATCATCACGCCGCCAACCTTGACAAGCAGGGACACATGGCAAAGCTCTTTGTCTATTCTTTGTGGTTGAATCTTGTTCATCTTCTTGGTGGGCCCACTGGGTGTGGTCCCGCTTTGGAAGCAGCTAGGGGAGCCCCCTACTCCACGGTTGCGACAATCTTGATTAATTTACCGCTGATTTTTTGGGTGGCCACCGTCTTCAGAACTATGCGCAACGACCCGCTGAGGGTACTTGTGGTGGCATCCTTCTTTTGTGGGATGGCGATCAATTACGTCTCCATGATTTTCAAATCGGTATCTTCAGTCTTTCGGCTATGGTTTATTCGCAAATCCGGTGCTTCTTTCAAGCTCACATGAGTATATGTTCCTACAAATACCGGCCTCAAGGACGCCTTATTTGCGGACATGGTCGCCCTCAAGTCGCCACCGGGGACTAGGTGGCTTGCCCTTGGCGATAGATTCACCGTGATAAGGACAAAAATAATACCAACATCAACAGGAGTAGACTCCGGCATTTTTGTTCAGGCTTGCAAACTTGTGACCTCACCAACATCCACTTGCAAAATGGAGGCTTTACTTGGAGCAAAGGGCGTATAACTCCAACACTCACGAAGCTTGACGGATTCTTGTGCAATGGGGAGTGGGACATCATTTTTGCGATCAAGACCAGAAGGTTTTAAATTTGAGAACATTTGCATCATGCTCTCTCTTCCTCCCTTTTGGATCATTGCCTTTTGTTCTTGGCATGTGATAGAGGACCATCAAGACTACAGAGTTTTAAATTTGCCATGCTCTTTATCATAAAATTGCGCGCACTTCAAGGGCCCTCTATCGATGGAGCAAATCTTTCTTCCTAGGGTATAAGGTTCAGCTACATATGGCTTTGAAAATCATTCTTCGGCTGGGCACCACGCAAGACAAAGAGGGACATCCCTGTCCGCTTAAGCGGCAAGTCATCGGTCTGGCG
This sequence comes from Puccinellia tenuiflora, assembly GCA_012064385.1. Classification (NCBI taxonomy): domain Eukaryota; kingdom Viridiplantae; phylum Streptophyta; class Magnoliopsida; order Poales; family Poaceae; genus Puccinellia; species Puccinellia tenuiflora. The sequence continues at coordinate 275,345 of QRDG01000859.1, read as the reverse complement.
GACATATGAATAAGTGCTACTTGTGTTTTGACACCGGCAACCTTTTTTCCTGGACTCCGCCCCGTTGTAGCATGAAAACCACAATCTCTAGCGTGTTTTTGGAGAAATATCCCCAATCTCCATCTCTATCTCAACTAATTCTGCAGTCTCTCCTGCATATATTCTCCAAGAAAAATAGACCAACAATACAGGGTTAAAACCTAACCTGTACTAATTAGAGGGGGTAACCTTAGACCGGCACGTCGCTCCCGAGAGTAAAAGAAAGAAGCTGGGCCTGTGCAACAAATTGGGCCCATCGACTCTCACAGACGAGGCTACCTTATTTGGGTCCTCTGCGCATGCTCAACAAAAAAAAAACAACTCTTCTGCTTCTTCCCATCCTCCGATCCTCGCCATGGCCGTCCGCCACCATCACCCGAGAAAACACACAAGAAAATTCCGTGACACGCGGTGCAGCCCCCCTCTATCGGGGCGGCGTGAGAGGGCGCTCACAACCTGCTCGGGCAAATGCCTGCAAGCAGAACTGCTCAACAAAACCAGGCCGCATCCGCCATACTCCTACATCTCAAGGCCATGTCAGGCGAAGAATCAGATGTGAGCCTTCTCCATCCCTACCTTTTTAGTGGCTCTCCTGCACGTCAACCGAAGCAAGGAGACAAGAGTGACACCAAAGAAGATATATAGGTCCTGGACAAAGTGCAATGCTACCAAGTACTTATATATGACAGTACCAAGCGCACTGTTTGCATTCAAAGTACACGCCGCAGAATTCACGTATCCTGATCAGTAGTTGCTGAACACAACGCAGGAGGCTGACCGAAAGTTTTTGTAATCCACGACGATGCGCAGGAGCTGCTGCGAGGCAAGCGTGGAACACTGTACTTACCGTTTTGGAAGTTCTGATAGGAAAAGGCAGGTGAGCAGCTGACAGTGATATGTGAGCAATGACACGGGCTTATCTCCAGAAAGTGAAGAATCCAATAGTATAACCTATGCTTCCTGGAAGCTATGACCATATTAATTTCCTCTTTTTCCATTTGTGGATTAACTTGTACATTATCCTGCAGATATAATTATTAGTAGCATGCTCTAGGGAAAACGAGACATTATATTGTCCGATCCTAGCAAACAGCACACGTTATGTTAGGAGCGTGGTCAACGCCGCCGTCGGCGGCGGCGGACACCCTGGCCGGCGTTTCTCGTACGGCCAAGACACCCGACGGTCCGGCTCTACGGGCGCGTCCTATCCCCAGCGATGCCTCCCTCCCAGGGGGGGGGGACTGCTGGATTGTGTGAACTTTCGTCAGCGAATCCGCAAGATCGCCATGAAAGCCAGGACTAAGCCCCAGGCGATGGAAGATCTGCAGATAAGGGAAGAAGACAGTAGGCGTCTGAGGCCGGAGATCGCCGCCCTGAGGAAAGAAGCTTTCACGATAATGAGGGAGAAGTGGAGCGACCAAAATCCACCGGGTAAGGTAATTTCATATTCCTCTGATCCCGATCTGATTTCAGAAGATATTCAGTTAGCCTTACAAGGAAAGGGAGATGAGGAAATCAGGGATTTTTGCCACCGCCAGGATCTCGAAAATTCTGGATCGAGTATAGTACCAATTAATTTTGGAAATGTGAAACAAAATCATTTGCCTGATGTGTATCACAGTGAATCAATATGGTTGAAAAATTCTATGGGGAAGGAGATCGCTAGTTCACGTAATTGTGCCTACCGTGAATTTGGGAACTTGAATACTGATCTGGTGCGATTGTTGAAATCATTGTTTGTGCTGGATGGTGTTTCAGAAGAAAGGAAAAAATCTGCTGCATTTATTCAGAGTTTGCTGGCAGGTGATTACGATCCTGGATATATATCAGACAAGGGGGGTGGAGTCTGTTCACACAAACCTTGCTACGCATTGACATCACCTGAGAACACCATGGACAAGAGGAAGGAGATTGCTGACGGGAAGAAGAAGGTTGCGGAGGAGCTTAGCGGCAAGGGGGAAAACATGACCCCTCGAGATCTCGCTCGTCGTGCTGCTGCAAGATCGGCTGCAGTACGCACGGGTGCTCAGCAGTTCGCTGACGTGAGTGCAACGGCCCCTGAGAAGAAGAAGTTTATGGCGTCGGCCATTGCTGCCGGAGCCGGGAAGAAGGCGTCTGCAGTGAAGGTGCGTGAGGGGAAGGAAGCTGAAGATGAAGATGTCCTCGTGGTGGACTTCGAGGAGGCAAAAAAGGAGATGAAAACCCCATGGATCATCGTTGGTCGCTACAACTCGGTGAGAATGTTCAATACTGCTGGTTTGTTCACTCGTATGCGTCAAGTCTGGCAGTTGCACGGCGGTATGGAGGAGAAGGGGATGGGAGAGAAGAGGTTCCTGATCGTGTTGGAGCGTGAAGGTGACTACAACCACGTTCTGAAAGGTGGGCCGTGGCTGTACCAGAACGACGCTTTCCTCGTCGCGAAGTACGACGGCATGTCACCAGCCCGGGAGGTGCCAATCAACATGCTGCCTATCTGGGTGAGAATTCTTGACCTCCCTATGTCTATGATGTCTCAGAAATGGGGAGAGACCCTGGGTGTGAAGTTTTTGGGCCACGTCCGTGAGGTTGGGAAGGATAACAGAGGTCATGTTTGGGCCTCTTTTCTGAGGATCCGAGTTGAGCATGATGTCCGTAACCCCATCAAGCGCTGGATCCCAATTGCTGGAAAGGAGGACAATAAGCCAAGACGTTTTGATGTTAAGTATGAGGGTGCACCACATTTTTGTTTTTTCTGTGGAATATTTGGCCACAATGAGAGATCTTGCTTGCTGCCAGAGGAGGAGAAGTATGTCAGGTACTGTGAGGAACAAAGGGCCTCACCGTACAGGCGGTTTGAACACCGCAGCTATTATGTCCCAGCTGATGACAAGAGAACAAGGAGGAGCCTGCACTACTCACCGGCGAGCTCAGGCTGGAAGCTTGCTCCAGAATCTGAGACACTGGGGGACCATCATGCAGGTGAACATGGCACCGAAGCTGAAGCAGAGGAGGATGTGCAGGCGGTTCCAGCGCTGATTCAGGACGTGTTGTCTGCTGCTGTGACCAACCTCTCTGTCACTGAAGGTCCAAAACAAGCTGCTATTACTGATGATCAGGTGAACAAAGCTAGTGAAGCTGTCAAGAAAACGTTGCAGGGGCGGAGGAGGTACAAGCTGAATAATACGAAGAAGAATGATGCCATGCATCGCGGGAGTGGTTCGCGAGCGCAGGTGGCGCTGGGAGTTGCTAGCAAGACGAGGGTCTACAACGTGCCGCCTATTCTGGAGTGTCTTAGAGAGGATGGGAGCCTGCATGCTGAACTGAGGGGTGGCGCTGCACACACAGCCTCAGCTTTCATGAAGAAGAAGAACCAGGTGCTGGGCAAGCGTCCAGCCTCAGAAGAAACAAGTATGGATGATGGAAGTCAGAGCTTCATCATCCGCATGAGAGGAGGAAGCGACAAGAGGACAAAGGGACCTGACGAAGCCAGCCAGGAGGTGCAGAAAGAGGACGCGGAGGTGCAGCAAGAGGACGCGGAGGTGCAGCATGAGGGCGCAGAAGTGGTGGATGAGGAGGCAACCAGCCCGGGGGCCGCGCCTGTCAGGAGCCATGACGACCATGGGATGGAACTGCCGGGGTGTAGGCGACCCCCGGACAGTTCAAGAGCTCGAGCGCCTCGTGCACACTCACCGCCCTCAACTCGTCTTCTTGTCAGAGACTCGACAGAGGAAAGATGTCGTGGAAGGCCTTCGTTGGAGGCTTGGTCTTAAACATGTTGTTTCCTTCAAGGAGGAAGGGAAGGGGGGAGGTCTAGCCCTCTTCTGGCATGAAGATTTAGAAGTCGAGTTGTTCAAAATAAATAGTAGAATTATTGATGTAATCATTCATGATATAAAAAAGGGAATAAAATGGAGGTGCACGTTTGTTTATGGTGAGCCGCGTACCCATCTTCGTCACCATATGTGGGACATGTTAAAAAATATAAAACCTATGATGAACCTGCCCTGGCTTATGATGGGTGACTTCAATGAAGCTATGTGGCAAAGCGAACATTTCTCGCATAGTAAAAGAAGTGAGAAACAAATGTTGGATTTTCGTGAAGTTCTGTCTCATTGTGATTTACATGATCTGGGTTTCTTTGGGACCCCCTGGACCTTCGACAACAAACAAAGTGGTAACAGGAATGTGAAAGTTCGACTGGACCGGGTGGTCGCCTCTCCTTCTTGGTCAAACATATATCCTCAAAGCTATGTAAGTCATATTACTTCTTCCCGTTCAGATCATTGCCCTATTATTCTTAAGCTTGAACAGAAAACTGCTATGAGTCTTCCTTGTCGTTCTCCTAGGTATGAGGCTTGCTGGGAGAGGGAAGAAAGCCTGGTTGATGAGGTAAAAATTGCTTGGGAAGGTCATGCTAAGCCGAAAGATTTAGGGGCTGTTGCTGCTAATCTCTCGGGTGTGATGGGCTGTTTGCAATCCTGGAGTAAGAAGACTGTGGGTTGTGTCTCAAAACGTATTGAGAATCTGAGGAAGAAGTTACAAAATATTAATATGAACTATTCGGTTCACATCCAGCATGAAAAGAAGAGTGTGGAAAGAGAACTTGATAGACTCTTAGAACAAGAAGAGGTTTACTGGAGGCAACGCTCGAGAATTAACTGGCTTAAAGATGGTGACCGTAACACAAAATTCTTTCACCAAAAGGCTACATGGAGGGCTAAAAAGAATTCTATTGTGCATCTGCAAAAGGAGGACGGTACCATGTCTGAGAATAAAGAAGAGATGGAATGTTTGGCTTCAAGCTTCTTTAAGGACCTGTATACAGCTGAAAGAGAAGTTAGAACTGAAGCCATTACGGATAATGTTGCCCCCCAAATTACCCATGATATGAATGTGAAGCTTTGTGCTGATTTTACTAATGAGGAGATTAGCGATGCTCTTTTCCAGATTGGCCCGTTGAAGGCGCCAGGGAGAGACGGCTTTCCAGCAAGATTCTTCCAACGCCACTGGGGTGTTTTCAAAGATGATATTATTGCAGCGATCAAAGATTTCTTCCGAAATGGAATCATGCCTGACGGTATTAATGATACTGTGATTGTTCTTATACCAAAAAAGAAAAATCCGGTATGCCTTCGAGACTTCAGACCAATCAGTTTGTGTAATGTGATCTACAAGGTTATTTCGAAATGTTTAGTGAACAGATTAAGACCGCTGCTGCAAGAGATCATCGCTCCTACACAAAGTGCATTTATTCCCGGAAGATTAATTACTGATAATGCTCTCATCGCTTTTGAATGCATTCATGCCCTGCAAAAAAGCGATGATGGGAAAGGGAAGTTCTGCGCTTACAAGCTTGACCTCGCAAAAGCGTATGATCGGGTGGATTGGTCCTACCTTCAAACGATTCTCGTCAAGTTGGGTTTTGCAAAGCAGTGGGTGGACTGGATCATGACGTGTGTCAAAATAGTAACTTTTTCAGTTCGCCTCAATGGGGAGGTTCTGGAGAAATTCACCCCCACAAGAGGTCTCAGACAAGGTGACCCCCTGTCACCATATCTCTTTTTGTTTGTCGCTGATGGTCTCTCAAGGCTGCTTCAAAAAGAAATTGATACAGGTCAGATAAAAGAGCTGAGGGTATGCAGACGTAGTCCGGGTATCTCTCATCTGCTTTTCGCCGATGACAGTCTTCTATTTTTTGAAGCTAATGCGGATCAAGCGGGGAAAGTGAAGTCAGTGCTTAATAAATATGAGGAAGCCACAGGTCAATTACTCAGTCCGGAAAAATGCTCTTTGCTTCTAGGCAACAAGTGTTCTGTTGAAGCTGGAAAAGTAGTGGCTACTATTCTTGATACCCAAACGGTTGGTTTTGAGGAAAAATATTTGGGTCTGCCAGTCCCAGATGGGCGTATGAAAGATGGGAAATTTCAGCCAGTCAAGGAGAAAATCAAAAAGCGGTTCTCCGACTATGCTGAAAAATATTCATCAAGTGGAGCAAAAGAGACCTTGATTAAATCAGTGGTTCAAGCAATACCCACCTACTCCATGAGTGTCTTCAAGTTCTCTGCAGGTCTGTGTGAAGATCTTATGAAACTTACCAGAGATTTTTGGTGGGGAGACGATACAGATAGGAAACGTATGCACTGGATGGGCTGGGACAAAATTACGAGAAGAAAGGGTCAGGGAGGAATGGGCTTTAGAGATCTATACCTTTTTAATCAAGCTTTGTTGGCGAAACAAGCATGGAGATTAATTGCTTATCCGGACAGCTTATGTGCGAGGCTGTTAAAGGCGAAATATTACCCTTTCGGAGAGTTAACTGATACTGCCTTCATTAAAAATCCCTCACCTGGGTGGCAAGGTATTATGCATGGTTTAGAGCTGTTGAAAAAGGGTATCATTTGGCGGATCGGTGATGGGAAGAAAGTTAGAATCTGGCGTGACAATTGGCTTTCTAGAGGTGACATGAAGATTACGACCAATGTGAAGAACTCAAGACTAAGACGAGTCGCCCAATTAATTAATCATGAGGATCACACTTGGAATGAAGATCTGGTGCGAAATACTTTCACGCCTTTTGATGCGGATGAAATACTCAAAATACGCCTCCCAAATTTCGAAGAAGACGATTTTATATCTTGGAGCCCTGAACGTCATGGCATGTTCACGGTCCGAAGTGCTTATAATTTGGCACTAGACCTTCGAAATGGTAGCCTCCCAAATACCAGCAACGCTGTTAATGGGGACAGAGGATTATGGAAATTAATTTGGAATGCCAAAGTACCACCGAAGGTAAAAATCTTCACTTGGAAATTAGCTACGAATAGCCTGGCTGTCCAGGTTAACAGAAGTCATAGGCTGCCAAATGTTCTTCCGACCTGTACAATATGTGGAATGGAAGATGAGACTGGTTACCATGCGACCATGTGCTGCACAAAGGCTCTTGCCCTAAGGCAAGGTTTGACAGCTTGTTGGAGACTACCAGCCGAGGAGAAATTAACTTTCACTGGCCACGACTGGGTTCTTGTCCTCCTAGATAGCCTAAACCAAGATCTAAGGAGCAAAATGATGTTCATTTGGTGGCGTGCTTGGCATCACCGGAACGATGTAATATTCGGCAAAGGTGATGCTTCTGTTCATAACTCAATTGGATTCTTACAGAATTATCTAGCTACTTTGCAGGGGCTATCAAAAGGTGAGATTCTCATAGATCGAAAAGGGAAGAACAAAATAGATGATATGCAAGCAACTCTGGTACACATTCAAAACCAACCTGCTATGCAGAAGGATGTCTGGAAATTACCGGAGTTTGGTTGGGTCAAATGCAATGTTGATGCAAGTTTTTCAAAGCAAACAAATAATGGTGCTTGGGGTGCCATCCTGAGAGATCATTCCGGGCGGATTTTGTGTTCAGCATGGGATTTTATTCCTAATTGCCCTTCTGCTCCTTTTGGCGAGGCGATGGCATGCTTACAAGGTCTCGAGTTGGCCCTTAAGTTTTCGACTTCAAATCTAATCATTGAGACAGATTGTGCTACTGTCATTAACGCCTTTAACGATGAAAGTGAAGATCGTTCTGACCTCTGCCTCGTTGCAAGAGACTTCAAGAGGAAGAAGCCCCCGGATCGGTGTGTAGTTTTACAGAAAGTTAATAGATTGTGTAATTCTGTTGCTCATGATCTTTGTCAATTAGGTCGTAGAGAGTTGAGTGGAGGTGTTTTGCAAGATTCGATTCCGACCTGCGCGTCGAAATCGGTTTTGAATGATTGTAATCACAACATTGTTATCTGATTTATATATTACTTTTTTCAAAAAAAAATAGTAGCATGCTCTAGGCTCTAGCTCATTTCTGTTTTACTTATCTAGGGTGATGCACTAGAAAGTGGACGTGTATATGAGGGGCGGAGCCGGGCCCCAACCCACCAGGGCCATGGCCCGGGGGGGCGAAGCGACGGCAAGCAGGCAAACTTTAGGACTGTAGCGCTGAAGCTTGCCTGGGGTGCGCCGTGATCCTGCCTCTGCCTAGTATATACAGAGGTTAGTCTTCCCAAACTAATGCCACAGATGTAGATATTCGTACTTCGTAGAGTATAGACTATACATGTGTTGTTTTGATTTTTTTGTGATGTCTGTATGCTTGGCATGTCCATAAGAACGTCTTGTTTGTAGTTTGTGTTCAACCTGTTTTGTTCATGTTAGGAGAAAACCAGAATGGATTTGTAGTCATTGTTGCCTATGTCAAGATATAATCTAAAACGAATATTCTGTCAGGACGACCAATCATTAAAGTATATTTCCTACTACAAATGGAGAACTGACAAGTTGGATCTCAAAATTCATGAGATATTGTTGCACAGTCTATATATAGACATGTAAGATCTCTGGCGACGTGTGAAAAACATATGTGCTAACAAAATTATATGTCGCCGGCCTAAATATCCCGTCTCATTGAGTATACTATATCCATAATTTCAAACAACACTACAGGAATGGCGCTCTACGCTGACGGCTTTTTGTCGGGGTCGTGTCGGCGTAGAGCCCGCGGAGGATAGTCCTCCAATTTGACCGTCGGCGTAGTTTTGATACAGGGCTACGCCGACGGCAAAGCCGTCGGTATAGATATGATTTTTTTTATCTATTTTTCATTTAATATAAAATAATTCATATCTTTAAATCTGTAAATCAAAATTTAATAAATAAAATGTCTAAATCGATTAGAAAAATGAGAGGAATCCAAATAAGACATCCATATAATCTTTTCACCATGCATATGACTTTTTGTAACATATTTTTGGTACTTGCTTACATAAAAAGTCGTTTTTCCCACTTAAAAAATGGAAAATCATATTTATGAAAATATTTTGGAAATTATTTTTGGCACTTCAACAATGCACTTATAAGGTGGTCTACTATTTTCTATCTATTTGGATATTCCTCTTTCGGTGAGCCATTTTGGTATCTGCTTCACAAAAAAAGCCTGTTTTAATACTAAAAAATGAAAAATGGGTTTTTTATTCAACGAAAACCCTAAACCCCTTAGTCAATACTATTTTACAACCAAGATACACCAGTTTGTCAAATATTGCCTCATTCCGACATTTTTTGCTATGTCGAAAACCATACATCTTTGTACCTCGTAGCTCATTTCTGTGAAGGTTTTTTTTTATAAAAACCTCCATAACTCATGTTTATAATTTCTTCCAGGTGGTAGGTCACATAAAATGATGCCATGTGAAAATTTTCCATTTTTTTGATTTTTTTGAATTAGTTATGTCTAACCCTAGTCCGAAATCGAGACCATAAACCATAACGATAAACTTAAACCTAACCGTAACTTTGATCCAGCAAAAAAACGTCAAAGATCTCTAAAAAAAGTATATATTGCGGATCTAAACGTGATTTTTGCAAAAAAAATCATGAGCAAACTATGCGGTACTCGTAGTTCAAATCAGACCCACTTCCAGCGAAATCGGTAGGAACTTATCTGAAATGTTTGAAATACCTAAGTATGTTTTTATATCCAAACACAGGGTTAAATGCACTTATAAGGTGGTCTACTATTTTCTATCTATTTGGATGTTCCTCTTTCGGTGAGCCGTTGTGGTAGCTGCTTCACAAAAAAAGCCTGTTTGGACACTAAAAAATGAAAAAATGGGTTTTTTATTCAACGAAAACACGAAACCACTTAGTCAATACTATTCTACAACCAAGATACACCAGTCTGTCAAATATTGCCTCATTTCGAAATTTTTTGCTATGTTAAATGTCATACCCTAACTCATTTCAGTCGAAAACAATAAATCTTTATACCTCGTAGCTCATTTCTGTGAAGGTTTTTTCATTAAAACCTCCATAACTCATGTTTATAATTTTTTCTAGGTGGTAGGTAACATAAAAGGATGCCATGTGAAGGTTTTCCTTTTTTTTATTTTTTTTGAATTAGTTATGTCTAACCCTATCCCGAAACCGAGACCATAAACCCTAACGATAGACCTAAACCGAACCGTAACTTTGATACAGCAAAAATTGTCAAAGATCTCTAAACAAAGTATACATTTGTGGATCTAAAAGTGATTTTTGCAAAAAATCATGAGTAAACTATGCGGCACTCGTAGTTCAAATCAGACCCACTTCCAGCGAAATCGGCAGGAACTTATCTGAAATGTTTGAAATACCTAAGTATGTTTTTATATCCAAACCCAGGGTTAAATGCACTTATAAGGTGGTCTACTATTTTTCTATCTATTTGGATGTTCCTCTCTCGGTGAGCGGTTTTGGTAGCTGCTTCACAAAAAAAGCCTGTTTGGACATTAAAAAATGAAAAATAGGTTTTTATTCAACAAAAATCCTAAACCCCTTAGTCAATACTATTCTACAACCAAGATACACCAGTCTGTCAAATATTGCCTCATTTCGATATTTTTTGCTATGTTAAATGTCATACCTAGCTCATTTTAGTCGAAAACCATAAATTTTTGTACCTCGTAGCTCATTTCTTTGAAGGTTTTTTTATAAAAACCTCCATAACTCATGTTTATAATTTTTTCCAGGTGGTAGGTCGCATAAAAGGATGCCATGTGAAGGTTTTCCATTTTTTGAATTTTTTTTTGAATTAGTTATGTGTAACCCTAGCCCGAAACTGAGATCGTAAACCCTCATTTTCTAAAAATATCAAGTTTTTTGTGATGCAAAAGATGATATGGATGAAATATTTGAATTTCTCTCATTTTTCTAATCGATTTAGGTATTTTATTTATCAAATTTCGACTTACGGATTTAAAGGTATGAATTATTCCACATTAAATATAAAAAGGAAAAAATAAAGTAAAATTCATTTTATTGTTATTTATTCGAAATATACTATTATATAATCATTGTTAATTTACTCAAACAAATTTTTAAAATTTAAACAATGAAAAGTGTAACATCATAACCGAGGGGTTAATATGATTGATAGGGTAGTAATATCTGTAAGTTCTCATTTCTCATTTGGAAGCTAGTTTAGAAGGAACTCAAAAGTTAAGCGTGCTCAGGCTTAAGGATGGGTGACCGAATGGGAAGTTTGACCAGGGTAAGTACTTTGACCTATAATTAAGTGTGTAATTAAGGATTAAGTATGTGACCAAGTCGGAAATTTCGAAATACAAATAAAAAGAATTAAAAAAAGTTCAAAATAAAATTTAAAAAATATTCAAAAATTAAAAATAATTGGAAAACCTAAGCCGATGGTAAAGCCGTCGGCGTATGGGGGGCTATGCCGACAGCATATGCTACGCCGACGATATTTTTACCTATGCATACGGGGTACTATGACGACGGCCATACGCCGACGGCAGCCGTCGGCGTAGACCTACGCCGACGGTAAAAGGTGCTAGGCCGACGACAAATGGCCGTCGGCGTAGCGGGCGTTTCCTGTAGTGCAGTTCCATATTTCGTGACAGTTCCACAAATATCCAGGCTTATTGAGTATACTTATATCCATAATTGCAAACAGTTCCATATTACGTGACACGAAGCAATTATATATATATATGTCACCCCTGCTCAGACTCTCTCTGGTTCTCCGGTGAACCCTATTTGACTGCTAACTGTTCAGGTATGCTCTCTCATTCATCGCTCTAATTTTCTTGATCCCCTCATTTCATTTATGAATTTAACTCTCTCGTCTGGTTGTTTTTAATTTGCTGTACCATTTACCTGTTCCTGTAGGTTTGCATGTCAAGATTGTGGTGATGCGTTTCCAAAAGAACAGATTGGTGCTAGCCTACACTCTGTGTGTGTGTGATGAGTTTGTTGTGATCTACGTATATGGATGGTCAACTATTATTCGGTTACATTAATTATTCATTCGTGCATTTTTACAACTGTATGTGTATGCATCCTTTGGGGAAATCATTTAGCAAGCTCTGTTATCTGCTACCGCGAGCAAGTCCAGCATCTGCATGCATACTCCTCAAATAGAAATCGTGATTTTCGTTTCTTTAAAATCTGCATTCTTGGAGGATATACAAATCCAGTCGAATGTTTCAGCGGATCAAACAGGACATGAGTGAGCTGGCTGCTCAGGCAACCGTTGTTGTACTTTGGGTGGAGACATGCATGCATGGCGCCGCCTTGCTAGTCACACACTCACACCCGACAAAACATGAGTATGTTGCACATGTACTGGCAAAGCACAATCCGCTGACTCTTTTTTAATCTGGGCTGTCCAGGAATTTTCAGCAGCTGCTAGGATCTTTAGAAGGTGTTCGTGTCTCACTGTTCACGGTCCGACAACAACGAAATTGTTAAGCTAGAAGAAGGCCTTGGTGTCTAACTGTTCCAAATAAGATTCGTTTGTTCTTATGCCGCCTCTCAAACAACAGTCTTCCGATGAGGAGGCACACCCATTGTCGTGTAGTTGATCTTGATCCACCTAATTCGCTCTGCCGCCGACTCGATGTACCGGCAGACTAGCGAGGAGCCGAGGAGTGCAGGCTCAACATAACCATGATTGGACCAACTAAAGATCATAAGTATCACATTGATCTTGACCATTCAACCTCGCTAAGATCAGCCACGCAAGAAATGCCCGCTATCTTAGTGGTAGGGAGTACTGTCTAATGTTTCAATCTAGCCAGGTTCGTTGGTCACATGGTTGACATATAAACCAACCAACATGCACCATTTGGCGGCCGCGTGGTTTATATGTCAAAGAGTAGACTGTACAAATATTTCACCCTATTACTCGCTTGTTCTACGGAAATTTGTCAAAGAGCTTTATCCCTCTCTTACATAACACTACAAGGAAACCTAGGTTTTGGCAACAAAAATAGCGGTTATGGTAGCACTCCCGTCAAAACTCCGACTAAAAAGTAGGTGCATGCTAGAGACTCTTTTCTTTCCTCCTAATTTCGCAGGTTAAGTTGATTCCCACTATAATTACCTTGGTTGGTCCCATTGGATTAGGGAATGCTGCATTGCTGAAACTCTTGGCACACGAGCTAATACAAACAAAAGGGATGGTAACACATAGATCAGGAATTCACATTAATTTTTTTGATCAACATTCCAGTAGTATACTCGATCAGGAAAAGTCGGTATACAAAATAATATATGAGGATCTCTAACATGAACACTTCTGATGCTCCTTTGATATCTTCTACTAGCAATTTTGGGATAACACAACAAGTCTTAAATCAACAAATTAAATTTTTCTCAAATGGCTAGAGCATCCGACTGATATTTTTGGCATGGCAGCTGAGAAGCCCCACCTACTTGAAAGACTATTCCACCCGTTACACAGGGCAGACCCACTTATTGTGACACTTGCACTGCTACACAAGGCAGACCCACTTATTGTGACACTTGCACTACGGAGAGGTGTGGGGTGGCACAAAGTGCATTTCCATTGCAAATTATACTAACCTTTTACACTTTTAGAAATAATTTTTTCATGCCACAATATCAACAAGTATAATTTTTTAACTTATTTGACATGAATAATAATCTAAAACGTTACTAAATATTAGTTGTGCCTTTTTTATTATAAATTGTAATGTACATATTAAGATAAGTTTGCGTGGTGATAAAATTTATCTTTATTTCATTACAAAAGTTTCTTCTTGAATATTTTTTAATAACTGCGTAAAATTTATAGTGTATATGTATTCATGGTAAAATCTCTAAATTAGCGATAACCTAACAAATATCTTATCAGTAGTTTCTAGTATGAACTTATTTATGAAAACTGTTAGATTATAAATTGAACCGCTAGCATGATTCATCACTATTTTTTGGAGGCAAATATGCCTTAAAAGTTAAAATGGGTTCAATGATGTCGCTCTCTACTTAGTATTGAAATAAAAATATTCATAATAATTACTACTCTGTCCTGACCCGGTCAGGTGTGTTAGGCGTCCTACAAAATCTAGCTAATTCGGGTGATAAGGTGCAGTAGTATTAATTGTCCCTAGGTCATGTGAAATCGATTGGCTGCACACATTCGTCGGATATGACTAATTGCTGGTGAATGCATTATAATTAATTGATTAGCTGAAAAATCGAAGAGGCAAATTTCTCCCAGCCACTAAACTCCTACCTTGAACACAGGGATGGAGGCGCCTGGTGGCAGTGGTTGTTCTAAATAGTCCTTAGCCAAACTATCAACCACTAATGGTTTTTAAAAAATTAATCAGATATGACCCCTTCCATAAAACGCCACATTATATGACGTTTTAACTATCTGAGACAATCTAAGAATAGATCTGGTCTAAAAATTGCAGAAAAAGCCGCCCACTTTGTCGTGTCTAAAACTAAAAAAAACGAATAAAAAACGAGTAAGTCATTTGAAATGCGCCAGTTGATGTGGCGTTTTTTATAGTCTCATTGCAAAAACGCCACATCAAGTGGCGTATTCTGAGATTTTTAGAGTCCACGGAGAAATCTCAGAATCTCTAAGACTGTAAAGACAGCAAATCAATTGGCTTATTTCAAATAACTTGGTCGTTTTTTACAGTTTTCAGTTTAAGTCACGCCAAAGTGGATAGCATTTTCTAAAACTATCAAAATACCATGTAATGTGGCGTTTTAGGGGAGGGGTCATATCCGATTGATTTTTTTTAAAACAACATAAGTGATTGATAGTTTGGCTAAGAGCCTAAGAGCCTAAGAGCCATTTAGGACCCAAAAAATACGTGCTTGTTGTCCAAAGGATTAGATGAAGAGAATGTCCCATGCCCTTTGGCCATGTGAATTTTTCATGAATTTTGGATAATGATTTTATCGACGTGGACGGTCAATTTGTCCACGTAGCATCTGCGTCATCCTAGTCTTAGAGCAACTCCAGCCGTTGGCCCCCCCAGGCCGAATTGCCGGCGTTTTTTTGGGCCTGCTGGGGGGCGTCGGCGGAAAAAAAATGGCATGGGGGCGGGCCGATTCCCAGCCGCGGCCCCCAGGCCGATCGATAGAATTATTTACAGAAAAATTTGTTCGACGAACTTACGTGAAATTTGTTCAAACATAGACGATATTTGTTCAAACTTAACGATATTTGTTCGAACAAGATTACAAAAAAACATAAAAAAAATTAAAAAACGGCGGCGCGGCGTCTACATGCCGAAGTGGCGGTAGAACCGCGTGTAGTCCCCGCCGTCGGAGTCGTCGGAGTCGCCACCGGTCGGAGGAGGAGCAGGAGCACTGCACCCAGCGCCGTCGCCGCCGGTGCCGGGCTCCTCCTTCGGCGTCAGCAGGCGGGAGGAGCTCCCGCCGGTGCCGGTGCCGTCCTCGTCGCTGTCGTCCAGCACGACGTAATCCGGCCCGGCGCGACGACGGCGGCGGCGCTCGTAGCGCGCGAGGAGCTCCTTCTCGTCAGCCTCAATGCGCCGCTGGCGCTCCTCCTCCTCCCGCTCGTACTCGCGGGCCGACCATTCCAGCGCGAAGCCCACCGGTGCCGGATGGACGTCGTTGAGGCTGGCCGCCATGGCGACCCGCACGGCCTCCTCCTCGTCGTAGGCCTCCTCCTTCACGACGGCCTTCTTCTTGAAGGCCTTCTTGAGGGCGCGGCCGCCGGTGCCGGGCTCCTTCTTCGGCGTCAGCAGGCGGGAGGAGCTCCTGCCGGTGCCGGTGCCGGGCTCCCTGATGACGATGCCGCGGGAGCCGCTCCTTCGCGGTGGCTCGTCCGCCGGCTCCTCCTTGACGCGGGCGAACGGCATCGAGCGGGCGGCGTCCGAAGAGGAGCGGGCGGCGTCGGAAGAGGAGGACGACGAGAAGGACATCCTCCACGATGTCCATCCTTGGCGCACCGCCGACAGGCCCTGAAGGCGCGGCTCGTTGCCGTCCTCGATGTAATCGAGGACGTACGCCAGCGAGCGGCCGGGCATGCCCCACCACTTCTTCCGGCCGTCGCTGTTGTTGCGCTTGGGCGCGTGGGCCGCCGGGCCGGGGTAGTCGTTGAGCTGGCGCTGGCGGCGGTCGGAGAAGAACGTGTTCCAGGTCACGTTGTTCTCCGGATCCCAGACGTGATCCGCCTGCTCCTCCTCCGTTAGCTGCTCACGGGCGGCGTAGATCTCCGCCAGCCGCTCATCGCCGGTGGGGGGGGGGGGGGGGGCGGGAACCCCATCTGGCTGAGCCGCCAGGTTCCGGGGAGCTTCATGCCGGGCGGGCATGGGTAGCCCACCTCGTGCAGCAGGCGCGCCTCCCGGTCCTGGAGCCAGTTCCGGCCGAAGCCATTGGCCGCCGCGCCACTTGCTGGATCCATTCTGGTGTGTGTGCGAGGGGTTTGGGTGTTCGTGCTCGGCGAGGATGTGTTCGTGCTCGGTGGGGTGTGCTCGCTGTGAGAGGAGGGGCAGTAAATAAATACCGGCGGGGAGAGGGCGGGGTAGTAACTGCGGCGCGCCTAACTCCGCCGCGTGGCCGATTTGACTTGACGGCGGTTCGCCTGACCGGCGGCAGAGAAGTAATGCGACGCGGAAGGCAAGGCGATGAGGACGACGAAGCGGTTGTGCCGCTGACAGGGCGGGCCCGCCGGAGCTTCGCGCGGTTTCCCTTGGTTCCGCGCCGTTTCGCGCCATTTTCCCTTTCGCCGGCGTCCCCAGGCCGAACCCGGCGCGCTGGGTTCGGCCTGGGACGCCGGATAAAAATTGGGTCAAATCCGACTAAAAAAGAGGCCTTGGGGGACGCTGGGGGACGACTACGGGAAAAATGGGCCGCCGGCGTCAAAAAGGGGTCCTGGGGGCTGTCGGGGGACGACTGGAGTTGCTCTTACACGTGCAAACTGCCATGTCCCCTTCTTCTACTTCTTCTTCTTCCTCCCTTTCCCCACCTCGCCGCCCTAACCCGCCGCACAGCTCATGCGCCGCCGCACGCAGCTTGCCTGCACATCTCGCCCCGTCCCGATTGGGCGTACCCGGACGAACACCAGGATGCGAGGGAAGCGACCTGCGCCGTACCAGGGCGGCGGAATCTTCCTCAGCTCCGGCTGGCCACCTCTTCGCCCCATTCCGAGCTCACGGTGAGCCTCTGAACAATTCCTCTCTCCCACGGGATCTTCCCCTCGTCCTCCCTATGCTGTCAATTTCGCTGTACCATCCGTCTGACGGTCTGAATGTGAGTTGCACACGTCCTGCTGTCCCTACCTAGCACAATAGCCATCGCCATGTTATCATCGTTCTAAAATATACGTAGAACTAATTACTGAAATTAACTTAAATTTATTGATTCATCATCATTTCTAAAATATGCCAACTTGCCGGCGAACAAGGCGTAATCGAAATAATCTATAGTTTGCAGTGTTTGTTCAGGCATCCCATTCCCATCCACATGTCCTGTCCTCATCCCAGCGGAAGATACCCAGCATCCATCAGCAAGCAAAGTTAACTTGAAACCAACCTCCTATTCCTCCCGTCCACATGTTATTTTTTTTTTTTGAAAGGATCCCGTCCACATGTTTTTGTGATCATTCTAATGGAAATTACCCAGCATCCAGCCTTGAGTCGGGGTCATGACTCAAGTTACGTAGCTCATTGCCCAGCCTCAGAGTCTTCGTCTTCTTCTTATTGTAATAGCAATTGCTCAGTTTATGAAAGCAACACTTGCAGCCAAGCGAGCTCCTGTTTTTAATTCATGTATCAACCTTAGCTTCTGTATCGACACAGTGCTAAGCATTCACAACACTGACTCCTTCACAAATTCACAACGAATCCACACAAACCGACCAGGAGCTAATTAATTGAGGCAGCTGCAAGGAGCGCCAAGCTGTAAAATCCCATGAATGGAGTGCCAAGCTGTAAACCTCTGTCTCCAAGGTTTCCGGTGGATGAAGCTAGCGAGCGTCAAGTCAGGGAGCAATTAACATATGGATCCTCTTACCCAGCTGTGGAGATGATAATTGATGGCGGA
Source organism: Puccinellia tenuiflora (assembly GCA_012064385.1). Lineage (NCBI taxonomy): Eukaryota > Viridiplantae > Streptophyta > Magnoliopsida > Poales > Poaceae > Puccinellia > Puccinellia tenuiflora. The sequence goes on along the minus strand of QRDG01000859.1, from coordinate 257,453 downwards.
TATATAGTCAAAGGATTTAGTTTCATTAAAAAGTTGCCTAATATTAGGAAGAATTCTAGGTAGGGCTGGGGGTTGCTTCGACAGTGATGTGTTTGAATGCTTGCTCTGCTTCGACAGGGTTTTGCGTCGACAGTAATGATTACTGCTGTGTGTTACTATTAGTGACACCAAGATGTGTTTGCAGTGATACCTCATGCAGACCTCTGAACCTTGGTGCTTGTAGTTATATCTGCTTCTAGTCATCCATGTGGATTAAGTTTGTCTTATGTGGCCTCTAAACCTGAACCATGTCTTGTTTGTCTGCCCTCTTTTGTATGTCAGTAAAAATAAGCCCGTCGGTAAAATGACAATTGATCAGTTAGAATGTTAGTTGGAAAACACTATCTGTCTTGATTCCAGGTCGGTCAGAATGTTTGTGCGAAAATGCTATCTATTTCAACTCTTGCTGGCGAGGTTTTTCCCAACAGCTGATTTCTTTCGTGTAAAAGTCTCACCAACATGGTAATGTCGGAACCGTTATTGTGCTGTGGTGTCACCATTTCATTTGATTTGAAGTTGTTTCGCCCCAAAAGGAGTTATCGTCCTGCATGCCCTTCTTATCTATGATTGATGTAGACATCTCATTTGATTCTCATTTGCAATAATTCAGGCCTTTCATATGTGTAGTGTTATCATTCAAGTTGTCTTTGCTGTGAGGTTTTCAACGATGATTGCAGGAACAGAAGGAGAAATGGTTAGTCAACTTTGTTAGCGCAATTTGTTTAATGTCGTCGCCATCAGATGACTATGTCTATCATAGCCTAATGCATTTTTACAATGTTTATGCTGTGAGGTTGTTTGTTTGTGCAAGCAAGCCATAATCAAACTTTGGAGTGTGAATATGTGATTTGTCTCCAGTGCAGTAAAGAATTTAGGTCTGTTCCTGTTGTCACTATAATAAATTGACGGAAAGAAATATTCATGTTCTCACTATAATAAATTGGTGGATTTTTTTCTTTGAAGATGAGCCTACCAGCTAATTTGCTTCACTATGAATTTATTCATGTTGTGCCCCACATTGGTGTGCAACAACTTCCCATAGTAGATACAGTTTGAACGAGAATTTTCACAATTGGTTGGTTCTTGACATCTTGTGCCAACTGCCAAGGTTGTTCAGATGGTGACAGCGGCTACCTTTTAATTTCCTACATATATAGTTGCCTACATCCAATTATTCGCATCTGTGGGATATGATGAACAAGTAGCTTGGCATCAAGGTACGTAGTACAGCGTGATACCAAAATGAATATAGCGTCAGATCTGTGGGATATGATGCTTGTTAGTGTTATAGTGAATATATGATTTAAGTGACCTTTGGGGTTGGCAATGGCCTGATTAAAGATGGATTTGTTAATAGACATATCAGCACTGTCATTGGAAGAATATGCTTTCGTGCGAAAATATTCATTTCTCATTCATTTATTCAAGAGTAACCCAGCCTAGATCCACGTTAACAGAAGGCATATGCCTCCAGGCTCTAGCAACGCTGTCCCCATTACGAAGAAAAATAATTTATGGAGCCTAGCTACCGGCTAAAAATGTTATGAGTCTTGGATGCGTGCTCGATCCTGATGTTTGAAATATGTCAATATACCCTTTTTTGTAGCTGAGCTTTCTCAGTTTAACCGGTCACTGGTACTGGATTCTGAATGCTCAACATTTTCCGTACTGCTTAAGCTAGCCATGAACTCACACGCTCCATACGAAGCATAATGTTCATGAAAATATACTGTCCCGGATCTTGGATGTCGAGAGTCATCTGAGGTGCATGTTTCACTAATCCAAGTTCTTGTTAGGTTTGAGGCATACTAGGACCTGCACCCATATATCACTCACATTATCCTGGAAAATGAATTGTTCTGGATGGTGAATGCAGAGGCTACCCTTTAATTTCTTCCCAAGCAACGATTTCATGCATGATGCTTATTAGTCATACAGAGGGAGACAACAGAGTGGCCTTTGGGGTTCAGAGCGGCCAGATTAAACAAAGAGTGGACTTTGGGGTTCACAGATGGTCTGTAGTATTCTTAAAGAATTAGTTGACAGTATAGATGGCCAAGCGAGCTACTCCACTTAATGCATCATTCTTAGTGTATTCTTAAAGAATTAGTTGACAGTATAGATAGCCACACGAGCTACTCCTCTTAGTCCATCACTCTTGCGCCTAGCATTTGCACTACTGTCTCAAACTCCAACCATCACAGCCGATACACACAAACCAACCGCTGAGCTAACCAATGGAGGCGACTGCGCTGAGCATTGGCAAGTCTGTGCTTGGTGGAACACTTACCTATGCCAAATCCGCTCTGGCGGAAGAGGTGGCTTTGCAGCTCGGAGTCCGGGGTGACCAGATTTTCATTACCAATGAGCTTGAGATGATGCAAGCTTTCCTGACGGGAGCGCGTGATGAAGGAGACGACAGCATGGTGGTCAATGTCTGGGTGAAGCAAGTCTGCGATGTGGCCTATGATGTTGAAGACACCCTCCAGAAATTCGCCGTCCGCTTACAGAAGAAGTCCTGGTGGCGTATCCACCGCACACTGCTAGATCGACGCCGTGTGGCCAAGCAGATGAAGGAGCTTCGAGCCAATGTTGAGGATGTCAGCCAGAGGAAAAAGCGCTACAACCTCATCAAGGGTTCTGCCTCCAAGGCTGCTATGGCTACGGAGCAGTCTAGCATCACTGCTGCAGCACTGTTCGGCATTGATGAAGCAAGGCGCACTGCAAAGCAGGACAGATCAAAAGTGGATCTTGTCCAGCTAATCAACGAGAAGGGGAATGACCTTAGGGTGATCGCAGTGTGGGGAACATGTGTTGATCTTGGGCAGACGTCCATCGTCCGGGCAGTCTATGATAATCCAGATACTAAAGGAAAGTTCTCATGCCGAGCTTGGGTCAGGATGATGCGTCCTTTCAATCCAAAAGATTTCGTTCAGAGTTTGGTCGAGCAGTTTCATGGAGCACTAGGGGTCAATGTTTTATTGGAAAGGAAGGAGACTGTGCAAGAGTTGACTGAGGATTTCAACGGATTTGTGAACAAGAAGAGGTACCTGATTGTGATTAATGACCTATCCACCATTGAGGAGTTGGATCAGGTCAAAAGGTACTTCCCAAACAATAAGATGGGTAGCAGAATCATAGTGTCAACACCCCAAGTTGAAGTTGCGAGCTTATGTGCCGGGCAAGGAAGTATAGTATCAGAGCTCAAGCAATTGTCTGCTGATCAAAATATTTATGCTTTCCATGAGAAGGTAATCTTCAAAACTCTACCTCTTGTTGTTGTTCTAGATCAACCTCCTGCCTAGCTAATTGCTTTTGGAGTTAGTTATGTGACTACTGGATGTAATCGAACAAAGGTCTATCTTTAATACTTCCTCCGTTTTTATTTAAATCGCGTTCTAGATTATTTTGATGTCAAAAATTTGAAAGTTTGACCAAGCATATACGGAAAAATATCAACATTTATAATATCAAATACATATAATAAGAAAAATATGTGCTATGATGATTATAACCATATTAAATTGATATTGTAGGTGTTGATATTTTTTGTATGTACTTGGTCAAACTTTCAAAGTTTGACTTTTAGAAAACTCAGAACACGATGTAAATAAAGACTGAGGGAGGATATAGGTCTCGTTTGACAACCAAACAACCAAGAGCATTAGGTATTAATCAATACATCATTTTGCGCCATCGTATCTATAGCTAGATGCACAATATTGTTTGGGCCCTGTAATCAATTGAGTAGAAAAGTTCCCCGATGGTGGTTGGGATTCCTAGTTACCGCTTTTACCGAGAATTCCCGGATGGTTCGTGGAAAATTTAAACCTTGAAAACCAAAAAATACTAACATGGGATGGGACTCAAACCGGGGACGTCCATTACAAAACCCCGCAAAGCTACCACTATTTCGTGCAATAATTTTTTTAAGTACCAGATACAGTCTATTTATCTACATTTGGATGTCGATTCACAAAAGCCAAATAATCCCGGGAATTTTTACTCCGGTTAGCCCATTTCCCGATGGTGCTTGGGAAACTTGGTTACCGACTGGTAACCGGATTTCCCGACCGGTAACCAAAACCTTACATGTAATTACTCGTGATATTATTGCCAAAGTACTGTAGCAGTGCTTGTGTGCCACATTTAAATTGTAAGTAAACAGTGTTAGAATGTAAAGGCCAAAAAAATAAAATTCTAGGCTAACCTTTTGCTCACGGATGCACACTCCCATACGAGTAGTGAGGTGTGTGTATACCTGCACACGTTTGATTGAACTTAGTTTGTATTTTAGGTTATGGTTCTTCAGGAAATAGGACGGAAATATTTCAGTTTTGGTTTAAATGGGAAAATTGTATTATAAGTATTTCAATGGATTTTTATATTCTGTTTATTTCGCATTCATTCACGTAAAGGGTTATCAACATGGATTTACGTTGCTGACTTTGCATAGGTATCTCAAGATGAAACATATTTAACTAAAACAGAGTCAAGCTCAAAGCATGCCACTACCAGTATGGATAACAACTCTACCATACCCAACGGTGAAATATTAGAAGATCAATTCAAGGGTGCTGATGGAGAGAATGTAGTAAAGAGCATCATTCGCATCAGGACAATGGCGACTGCTTTTGAGGAATTTCATCTTTTTGGGCGAGAGAAAGAAAAAGTTGCTATTCTCAAACTAATTTCAAATCAACCTACCAAAGAATTCGAGGTGATCCCGGTATGGGGAATTGGTGGTCTAGGGAAAACCACTCTTGTCAAAGATATATACCAAAACCAAGAGCTCAGCGGCACGTTTGAGAAGCGTGCATACGTCACAGTTTTGCGTCCTTTCAGTCTTGAAGGACTTCTTAGGAGCTTAGTTATGCAACTAGACAGAGAATCATCTGAAAAGAAAGACTCAGTGAGTTTGATGGACAATAAAAAGAATAAATTACTGTTGATGTCACTAGAAGCATTGATTGAGGAAATGGGAAGGTTTATAAAAGGAAATAGTTGCTTGATTGTTATTGATGATGTATCTTCTGCTGCTGAATGGAACATGATAATACCAATTTTCCATGGAATGAAACAGGCAAGCCGGATCATAGTCACCACAAGGGAAGAATATATTGCTAAACTTTGTGCGAAGAAACCTGAAAACATATACATGCTCAAAGATCTAGAATACAAGGATGCACATGACCTCTTCACTAAAAAGGTACTGAATTCCAAAGTATTATTATTCTTATTGTTACATATCACAATTATGTGCTCTAGGTATTTTTTTTCATAACCTTAGTTGTTGAACAAAAATGATCAACTCTATTTTGAATGTAACCCAATGCACAACAATGCCTTTCCCTATAGTTTTGGCCATTGTTACAACCAAGGTTTTGGTTACCGGATGGATTATTTTTTGCCGAGGGGGCTTGATATTTACGGTTACCGCGTACCAGAAAATACCGAGGATTTAACGCCAAATTTCAGACCAATTTTGAATTCTAAATTTTGCACAAAGTGTTAATCATAGCTAGCTTAAACTACTTTTTTACATGGTGATGATGTAACGTGTCGATATGTCCTTGGTGCCGTCATATAGGTACTCGTTAGGTCTTGGGTTCAAGACCTATCAGCCATTTTTTGCATTTATATGTAGATTTCTATTCTCGTACGAAGTATTTAATCCTCAAGAAAAAAACTGACATGAGACTCGAACCATCGACATCCAAAAGAGAATTCCATGACGCTACAACTGTACCATGCATTCATTCGGTTTCAGCATTTAAATACCAATTTTTCAAAAATATTTGGTATTTTTTACTCGGTAAACTTGTTAGCGAGGATGCTCAGGAAAACGGTTACCGCCCGGTAAGCCAAACCATGGTTATAACCATGTTCCATCTTGGGAGTAGTACAGTGATTACATAATTGTAGTTCATGACTCGTAATATTATTTTCATAATATGCCTCCAAAACAAGTGATATGCTATGCAACCACACACACATTGTTTAGTCACTTTGAACAACATAGAAGGAAATGCCCTCGTCATGATTTGCATATTCCAACCATTCCCACCAAATTGAATTAGTTAAAAGTTAGTATCCACGGCATCTTGTGTGCCCACATGGAGTTCACTAGTACAGAACGCAACGACGGACATGGGTAGAAACCCACATAAAGAAACGGAAAAATTACTCTGCTGCTAAAATTATGTCACTGATGTGGGAGATTCATCGAGAAAGGAGCCAGGGGCCGTTTTCTACGAGGGGCCTCAAAGCAGACATGTGCATACATACACTTGTTTTAGATAGTGCACCCACATGGCATACGGCCCTATGCCACTGACCATTTTCCTTAGACCCGTGACAATGCACCGTCTCTTAGCACGTTATTATAGGGGTAATAATAACTTATGTATGACTCGAGAGGCCTATACTTGGATAGAGAGGGGGCCAAAGGAGCAACAAGTAGAACTACGCAGTAACTTTTAATAAACTGCGAAATGTGAGACTTGAACCTAAGACCTCACAATACTGATATTGTGTCAAGTTTCATGCAGTAGCCAACGCAACCAAATCCGAAATAATGGAAATGGCTAGACAATCCATATTATTGTAACAGTATTAACCATATATGGTTTAATCATACTAACAATAGCAATTGTTTACCAACCATAGAAAGTTTAATCATACTATGAGTAGCAGATTTGTACTAACCATGAGAGATTTGTTGCAAGTTTAATCATACTAATAAATATAAACTTCTACTAGCCATAGCAGGTTTAATTATATAACATTATAAAATTATACTAAAATAGCATTTGTACTAGCTATTCATACCGGAAATTCACTTTGGCACCCAGGTGCACCTGCACCCGGTATGCTTTTGAATTTTTAAAAATATGAAAATGCTTCGAAAAAATCTGAAAAAAATGGGCACAAACATATGCAAGTAACGAACCACTCATGAAAATTTCGACAGAAAATAACAATTTTTCTGCTCTGTGCAAAAAGACAAATTCTTACCAAAAAACATACTTGGTCAGAATTTGTCTTTTTTGCACAGAGCAGAAAAAATGTTATTTTCTATCGAAGATTTTCACGAGTGTTCGTTACTTGCGTATGTTTGTGTCCAATTTTTTTCAATTTTTTCGAAGCATTTTCATATTTTTTAAATTTCAAAAAATACCAGGTGCACCCGGGTGCCAAAACGCCTCCCTCCTATTCATACCAAGTTTAATCATACTAACAATAACTAATTCGCACCAACCATATCAATTTTAATCATACAAATAAGAGAAACTTTATATTAACCATAGCAAATTTCTATGTAACATACAATGTTTAATCATACTAATCATAGTAACAATAGTACTAACCATAGTATGTTTAATCTAAAGCATAGTTTTATCCCCATAGCAAGTGTAATCATATTAACCTAGCAACCCTAGCAGTTTTAATCGCATAGCAATTAATTGGCATGGCGTTCGGAACAAAAAAATTTAACAACCAAAAAGGTGGCATGGTGTCTTCATCGTCCTCCTCTATTATTTGACGGACAAGTTCGGTGCCAGCCTTGTTGGCCTCCTCTTCTACCCTTGTTGACTTCCTCTTCTACGAGTCTCGATGGGATGCACTGGTGCGGTACGGTAAGACCGCCACGACACTCGGGGGTCCTTGTGGTCCTCCTCTATCTACTGTGATGGTGTCAACACATGCCTCCTCCTCTATGCGGCTTTTTGCAGATCCTTCATTCCTCACCTTCCTCTTGTGCCTTTCCACCCCCCTCGCGACGATGCATTCCCCGTGGGCCTCATCATATCTTTCACCTCCTTCTCATCGCCAGATTTTTCCAACCTATTCTATGGGTCGACAAATGCGAAAGGGTGAGTTCATGGTGAGTGTTGTCCCACACTGGTTCTAGATCAGAGAGAATGAGAGAGTCAGGGTTTTTTTGCGGGTTATGGTGCATACATAATTTATATAATGTTGTAGTCACAATCGTCACGGTTAATCTCTCCCAACCATTTTTTTTAGTTCTCCACGACATACATGGGTGCAGTAACGTTCTGGCCAACCACATCACCAATGGTGTTACATTAAAGACAATGTGCAATTTTGGGTGGCTAATCACACAAATGCTTTTTTTTCACTATGTCGGATGTGCGATCTATGTCCAATGGCAGATGTCGAGATTTTAATTGAATAATTTTACTACAAAATTATTAACTTTGAGGGCACATTTTTAAATATATTTATATTGACAGACAATCTATCACGTTCATTTCACAAAGGAAGGCGCATACTTTTTTAGGAAGTCAAATAATGTAAGTTTGACTAGAATTTTAGAAAACATATCAATAATTACAATACTTTGAAGATAGAAAATATAAATATATTTTAAGATGTATCTAACAATATCGATTTTGTATTGTAGATATTAATGGTTTTTTCTAATAGCTTGGTCAAGCTTTAGAAAGTTTGACTTTTTAATAAAATTATAGGCCTTCTTTTGAGGACCGGGGTGTATTAAATATTACGCCCTACCTAATTTAATTTTCAACTTCCTGAATTACTCGCCGCACAAATTTCAGGTATTCAAAGATAACATAGATTTGAAGATTGAATATCCTGACCTAGTTGAGCAAGCAGAACAGATCCTAAAGAAGTGCCGTCTACTCCCCCTTGCAATAGTCACGATAGGTGGTTTCTTGGCAAACCAACCAAAAACAGCTTTGGAGTGGAGGAAACTGAATGAGCATATCAATGCCGAGTTGGAGATGAATCCAGTGCTTGGGACCATAAGAACTGTCCTTATGAGAAGCTATGATGGTTTACCTTATCACCTGAAGTCATGTTTCCTATATATGCCCATCTTTCCAGAAGACTACAAGGTTGGGCGGGGACGTTTGGTGCGCCGGTGGACCGCCGAGGGTTACTCAAAGGAGGTTCAAGGCAAGTCTTTGGAGGAAATAGCAGATGGTTACTTCATGGAACTCATAAGCAGAAGTATGATCCTACCATCTCAAGAATCAATATATAGTAAAAAAGGGATTGATTCCTGCCAAGTTCACGATCTCATGCGTGAAATCGGCATCTCAAAGTCGATAGAAGAAAAGCTTGTTTTTACACTGGAGGAAGGTTGCAGCTCAAACAGCCAAGCCATGACGCGCCACCTTGCTATTAACGGAAATTGGCAAGGAGATCAGCATGAATTTGAGAGTATAGTGGACATGTCCCGTGTACGATCAGTAACAGTTTTTGGTATGTGGAAATCATTTTTCATTTCTGACAAGATGTGTCTAGTGCGAGTGCTGGACTTGGAAGATGCAAAAGGTCTATTTGACCATCACCTTAAGCATATTGGGAAGCTTCTTCACCTAAGATATCTTTCACTAAGGGGATGTGAGTATATTTATCACCTGCCAGATTCATTGGGTAACTTGAGAGAACTTCAGACGCTAGATGTCAGAGGTACGCAAATAATCATGCTGCCGAAGAGTATCATCAATCTCCAGAAGCTGAACAACCTTTGTGCTGGTGCGAAATCAGTGGACGAGGATATCTCCTATGAAAAATTTACAGGTGAAGGGGTAATGAGGCACAGGGAATGCATTTTGCCTCTATATTGTGCTGGTTCTTGTTTATTATTTTGTGCACCTCATCATCTCATCGGTGAAACTGGCATGAGCCGCCATGATATGTGCACTTCTATCTTCTGTGCTCGAATCCCTATTGTTGCGATGCGCCTGGACGTGTATGGTGTTCTAGTGCCAAGAGGGATGAGGAAGCTGAAAGCCCTGCATACACTAGGTGTTGTGAACATTGCACGGCGAGGGAAGGTCATTCTGCAAGACATAAAAAGACTCACCCAGTTGCGCAAGCTGGCAGTGACTGGCGTCAGTAAGGAAAATGGACAAGAGCTGTGTTTGGCAGTCGTTGCTCTCAGCCGCCTCGAATCATTGTCAATTCGGTCAGAAGGGGAACCAGGTTTATCTGGCTGCTTGGATGGAACATTCCCGTTCCCAGAAAACCTACAGAGGCTCAAACTGTACGGTAACCTGGTCAAACTGCCGGAATGGATCCAAGGGCTCAAGAATCTCGTGAAGCTGAAGCTACGGAGCTGTAGAATATCAGAGCACAATGCCGCCATACAGGTCCTAGGGTATCTGCCAAATCTTGCATCCCTGCATCTGCTGGAGAAGTCGTTCGAGGGTGAAGAGATCAATCTCAATTTCTATCAGGGGACGTTCCAGAGCCTGGTGGTGCTGGAGCTAGATCAGGCGCTCAAATCAGTCAAATTTGAAGGAGGGGCAACCCCTATGCTGCAGCTGCTCCATTTTGATATTGTGTATGTCGGCATTAGTTCGCTTTCAGGGCTACCATCTCTATCTGGCCTCAAGGAAGTTGTGCTCACACGTGGCATCTATCGCTCCAACGAGCTGGAATATATGAGGGCCGAACTTTCACTGAATCCAAACCGACCCGTTCTTAAGATGAAGAATTGAACTCAATCCGGAGTCAACAACCTGTGTGCACATCAGTTCAAGGCCAGCTGGGAGTATTGTTTGTATCTTCATTTGCGGATTAATCGTTGTATTTCAGTTTGTGCTGGACAAGATGTTTTTAATTATTTCGGTCGCGCCGATCGATGTCCTGATGATTAGTTATTAGGACACCATGCGCTTGACCAATGTATCTGAATTGCAACGATTTTAATTCAGTTAGCCGCGTGTGCGCTGCGCTGCTGTTTTGTGCAGGTGCCGCACCCAGTCGGCGTGCAAATTTTATGATGTAGATACAGTAATTAATATAGCTCCGCTGCGTCAGTACTGTGTTACTTGTTTCGTATTCATACAGTACAGTTAATTATTTACGTCCTGAACTCCTGATAAATAATTATTAGGACACGCCATAGGCTTGACAGGACAACCATGCGTGCATCTATACTGTTTCCGACCTGTACTGTTTTAATGTTCATATTTTATTTCAGTGGGAGGGATTTATGCTGGGCAGTGCCGAGCTGCCGACTACACTTTGTCGGTTTACGTCTTGATTGCTACCACTATTTTGGAGCTGAGCTGAGCACGACCGCACAGAATGACGAAACTGAAGAAAAGTGTACAGTGTTCAAAAAAAAATGAAGAAAAGTGTACATCTGACGGAACTGAAAACTAACACCGATCGAACGGCTACCAGGTAATTCAAAATACTGCGAGCGCCTCTGCTCCTGGCCACCACCTCTGCTACTGGTCCTTTGATCGATCGCGTCCCTGGTTTGGGGCGATGTCCACAAATATTTTACTGTTGGTTTGGGAGTAGTAGCCCGAGCTTTGCTCCGCGGGTTTTCTTCAAAGTGTTTTTGGATATCGTCGGTATGTATCTCGCTGCCTTTTTCAGTTCCTTGCTGGTAATAGTACATGTGTTGCTCTCGATTTGTGTCCTCCTCAGTACTTAATTGCCGACCATTTTATTCTGTACAAGTGAGAAATAAAATAAAATAAATCGATTCACAAAAACAAATTTGGACACGGCTCTTCCCTTGCTCAAAGGTGAATGCGGCATTTGGACACAGCTCGCGATTCCTTGACAGAGGCGGACCCAGGAATAAAAAAACCGAAAGGAAGATGAATAACGAGAAAGCCTTTCCCAGAAAAGTAAATCAAGTTTAAAATGACAATCTGTTGGGCAATCTAATATTTTTAAGGCTAATCAGTACTAAGTCAAGCTGGGAGGACTAAATAACAACTTTGTTTTGTTGTACATTGATTTGTAAAATAAAAATCAACAATTTTAACAAAGAAATCGTAAACAATTACAATTAAAATAATTATGTATTTGCAGCAATAAAAAGTGGGTAAACGTCATTTTCTTTTGTCGCGGATTCGCATGCAACAAAAAAACTGTGTGTTTCAACATTTTGAAGCAAACACACAGAAAAACCGTGCAACATTGCCTGTGAATTCGCAATAAAGACATACGAGTTTGCATAATTTAGAAACATGTATGCAATATCGGAAAAAGAGGGGAATAAAAACTTGTTGCAAACGATCAAAAAACTTTGCAACATCTGACATGTGTTTTCTCAACAGAACTAGTGCGATTTTATTACAAATGCATCATCGAAAAATAATATTATGATATTCTTCCTGCTCATATCTTTTAGGTAAATATATTACAACAGAAGAAAAGCCCAACATATGATGGTGCTCTACCAAGTATGGTGTTTTGGAGGCCGAGCTTTGGGGAGCTGGATTTTGTTTTTAAAAATCAAACTCTGTATTTTGAAGTTTAAAAAATTCTGAGAAATTTTTCTAGATGTAGATAATTATATGAGCTATAAGTGTGAAAAAAAATTAAATCCAAAATTTTCTATATTATAGGATGAAAAAAAAGTCAAATGGGTGAATCTGGGTTGGTGAACAATACACATTTTTTTAAAGATTGAAAATTTTAATATTGTGTAGCATAGAACAATACAAATTTTGCATTGAGATTTTACACATTTATAGAGTACGACATTATCTAGATCTAAGGTTTTAATTTCGAATTTTTCAAAACATAGAAATGATAATTTTGATTTAAAAAATACTTAATGGAGTTCGGGTCTCTTTGCATGTCGGAGTAGTACTGTACCAGTATAAATTTTCCTGACATTTGGAAACTGGAAAATGATTTCTTTTCGTGACTGCGCGTGAAACTCCTCTCGTCTCTCCGGCCGCCCCCGCGCCGCCGCCGCCGTGTCGAGCCGAGTCGGATGGAAGCCCAGTCAAGTTCCTTCTGGACATTGAAACCCTCGTCCGCGCTGCAGTGCTGCCCCCCTTTTCCCCATCTCACCCCGCATCTCCCGCCGCTGATTGGTTGATTCTAGGGTTCCGATCGACCAGAAGGGCCGCCGGCGGCGTCGCCCAACCATGGAGCCACCGGGCAGCTCCAGGGATACACCGGCGCGGCACGGCAGGTATGGATGTTGCTATCGCCTCCGACATGCACCAAGTACAGTACAACTGAGCAGTGAAGGCCGGTGAAACTGAATGGTTTAGTTGACTAGCAAGCGGTCACACTCAAATGGTAAGTTTGTACTACAGTTCCATGTACATCTACGTCTTATTATTTTATTTCGACGTTTACTGGTCGCTTCATGTTACTCTGCTCATGCTTTATTCTTCTTTCTGCTGCAGATTTGGATTGAACCTGAACGAGAAGGTCCACAACAGCTCATTCCTGTATTCACAAATTGAGAGATGTGCCCCTTTGCAATATATTTGCTGACTGCGATCTGAATCGGACCTTGTTTATCTATCATTGAAGCTGCACCTTGCCCCTGGAATTTTGATGTAAGTCTGTTACTTTGGCTCTTTTAATCAACATCTTTGTCCGGATGCAAATTTCTGACCAACATGTTTCTAGATATCCAGCATTAGCAAATAACCAGCAAATATGTATAAACCACTGAATTTACTCCATGCTTTCAAAAATAGTAAAACAAGTACACTTAGTCTCTTTGGGATACAGAAATTGGGAGAACTCATGGATTGTATAGAAACAGTAGTGTAGTTCCATCGGAATGCAAAACTGAGAAATTGTTTTTAAATCTGTTTGGGTTGACCTTATAAGTTGCCGTATTCAAGAAAATCGCAAAAGAATTTTCTCATTAGGCCGAACCTCATACTATATTTATTTTCCTAAATTCATGCAGATTGCACAGAAACTTACTAATTTCATAGGAATTGTAATAATGCATTATTGTGTTCCCATACGATGTAAAGGAAATTTTCCATGGGTTTTCACTTCTGCCAATAACAGCTCTTCATTCCAAAGAATGACTAGCCTTTTTGGCAAGCATATATGTACTTGAGTTGCACAAGTCCTCGATGGAGGACTTGTGCTACCATTGTGCTGCAATTTAATAAAAAATATAATATTGAGCTTGATGCAAATTTCGAATGTGATATGCGTATATTTATTTCATTTTTCTCCATGAAGTTATCGGGGCATCCATGCGAAAATAAGCTCGAGGAGACCAACTTGGTGTGGGAAATATCCAATTTTAAGCAGTATAAATTTAAGTTGCTGGTGATGAAAGGGTTTAAGGAGGAAGACAAGGTGGTGAATTGTGTAAGGATTATCATCAAAAGAGCTGTGTTCCTATAGAGAATTGAGTTATGGGATAAAATCCTAGTGCAAAGCCCTAAACCTCGAGCCACCAAGGTTTCCAGTGGATGAAGCTAGCAGCCGTTGAATGAGGGAGCAACTGACCTATGGATTCTCCTCATCTTTGGAGATAGTTATCAGGTGATGGGTATAGTCAAGGAGTAGTCCGCAGAGACAGTAATCGGCTAATGCATATAGTCAAAGAGTTATTTCGTAATAGAACTTCTCACTGGTCAGTTGTACCTAATAAAGAAGTAACTCTGATGTACCTTAATTTTGAATTAGCCCAGGCAGTTGAAACATTTTGGAGTTGATTACTGGTAGCATCATAGAAAATAAATTGTAATACAATCCTTGACTTCTGTGGACTTTAAAGTGTTTGTGGGTAAATTATGTATGCACTCTATGCAAGCATTTTTTTCAGTTACTGAGAAATTTCCTATTGTGTGCTGAGCTACTTTTTTTGAATAACATAACAGTAGGAAAGACTCCTACTGCTTTTCCATTACCCAAAAAACCAGCCAATTACAATATTTACATAGGGGTGGGGGGAATTGGAACCCCCAAGAAAATAAAATCAAAGGTTCATTACATAAGACAAGATAAAAGCATGCATAGAGGACTTAGTCCTATGAACCAATAGGGAAAAATCTTCCTTAAATCTTTCCTTCCAAGACGAAATGGATGGGGGCACACCATCAAATAACATCCTGTTTCTTTCCTTCCAAATACTCCATGCACCTGTAATTACAATCTCCATAAACATTGGCTGCCTCCAATTATTCTTTGCATCAGCAATTATATCCAGACGACTCCCATCCTGTCTCCAGCTTATGCCCAAAATGTTCCAACAGCTCATGGAGAAAGGACATCTAAAGAAAAGGTGTTCCAGGGTTTCCTCTGGAGCAGGATTACACATGAGGCAAGAAAAATTATTTCCAATGTTGTAGTGCCTTCTGCGCAAGATGTTCCGAGTGTTCAATCTATCTGATAGCAATAGCCAGAAAAAGAATTTTAACTTGGGCGTCGATTTGGCCTTCCAAATCCAGAGGAAAGATTTATGGGGTGTAATATTTCTGAAACAGAACTCATAGTATTTGCTGGATGAGTAGTTACTGGATCCCCAAGTCAGCTCCCAGTCATCTCCATGGACAGAATTATCCATGGTAACATGTTCAGTAATTTCCTGTAGGCTTCTAATCTCATCCATAGCTTGGGGGGAGACAGGCAGGTGAAACAGACTAGCAAGATTATCTGCAGTAAGAAAAGCCTGAACAGAGATATCTTCCTGTAAAGCAAATGAAAAAGCTCTTGGATGTGTAATTGCAAGCTCCTCAGCTATCCAGGCATCTTTCCAAAATAAAACTGTTGATCCAGAGACAATTCCAGCCCTAGTCACTCCTCTGAATAGGTCATTAAGCTTGAAAATGTCCTTCCACCAAAAAGATCCACATGGGGCCAAAGCATGTGGAACTCTCCCAGTGTAATATGTGTTCCATAAAAGATGAACCCAAGGAGTGTCAACTCTATTATAGAATTTATGCAGAGATTTTAAGAGCAATGCCTCATTCTGAACTTTAAGGTTAAGAACCCCTAGACCCCCCTTCTTTTTGGGTTTGCAGACCTCCTTCCAAGCAATTAAAGAGTTGCATTTTTCCCCATCATCAGTTTTCTTGTTCCATAAACAATGTCTCCTAATTTTATCGATATGTTCCAAGATCTTAGCAGGCAGTTTGATAGAACACATTGTGTATATGGCCACAGAGGATAATAAAGAATTTATAACAGTAACTCTTCCACTGTAGGCCATCATCATGAAATTAGCTGAAAGCTTCCTTTCAATCCTGTCAACGAGAGGCATCAAGTCCTGGACAGTGGGTTTTGTAGTACCCATAGGGAGACCAAGATAGGTAAAGGGCAGCTGTCCAACCACACAACCCAAAATGTCAGCTAAGTTTTGAGCAGAAGATGTTGACATATTCAGAGGGATCAAAGAGGATTTATGAAAATTAATATGAAGACCAGTGGAAGCAGCATATTTCTGGAGGATATCTTGCATGATGGTTATCTGTTGAGAGCAAGCAGGCATAATAAGAATTGTGTCATCGGCATACTGAACCACAGGATAATCTGCTCCAAAATCAGGGGATAGGGGTGGCTTCAAAATATCATGCCTAAAAGCTGAATTAATGGCTGATTGAAGGAGATCAGCAGCCAGAACAAAAATTAGGGGTGATAGAGGGTCCCCTTGTCTCACCCCTCTCTTGCAGTGGAATTGCCTGCCTGGTGTGCCATTAAGCAAGACAGAGGACATGCCAGATTCAAAGATCAATTTGATCCAACTCAACCATCTACTGTCAAACCCCATTTTTTCCATGATTCTGAGCATAGCAGCATGGTCAATGGTATCAAAGGCTTTAGCAAAATCCAGTTTGAGAACAATTATTTCTTTTCTAGAAGCCTCACATTGATAAATGTATTCAAAAGCCCAAGCAAGACAGTCCTGAATAGTTCTCCCTTTCAGAAACCCATATTGGTTCTTATGAACAATTTTCAAAACCACCTTTTGCAGCCTATTAGCAAGTAACTTTGTCAGAATTTTAAGGCAGCAATTGAGTAGTGTAATAGGCCTGTAATCATTTACAGTTGCAGGAGATCCAATTTTCGGCACCAAAGTGATGTAACCCATATTAATGCTCTCTAGATTTAGCTTCCCACTATAGAAATCTGAACATAGCTGGTAAATATCATGTTTAATAATATGCCATGATGATTTCAGAAATTGTCCATTAAAGCCATCAGGACCAGGAGCTTTATCAGCTGGCATCATCCGAACTACATTATCAATTTCTTCAGTAGTGAACGGCACAGATAAATCTTCTAGGCCAGGAGTTGGTTGAATGAGACTGTCCAAATCAAAAAGCATAGGAGGGGAATTACAGGTTCCCAGCCTATCTTTAAAGCTATCAAAGATTACTTTCTCCTTATCCAAGTGAGAGACAGCCTCAGTACCATCAGGCAGCACCAGCTTAGAGATAGAATTTCTTCTGTACCTTTCACTAGCCATAGAGTGGAAGAACTTTGTATTTTCATCCCCAAATTTAGTCCATCTGACTGTGCATCGCTTTTTCCAGTATGCCTTTTGATATTCCAACAGCCTAAGTAAGTGCTGCTTAAGGATCTTCCTAAAGTTACTCTCAGGCAGAGTTAAACCCCTTTGATCCTCCAGCTTATCAAGTTCAAAAATGGCCTTGTTGGAGTTATCAATACAGATTTTCAGTTTTGAAATTCCCTTACTCCAATGCCTCAAATCATATCTTAGCCGTTTGAACTTAATATTCAGGTTGGCAGCACTATTGCTTTTATAAGTGGGCCTATTCCAACTTTGGGCTACAACCTCAAGGAACCCTGGGTGGGCCGTCCAATAGTTTTCAAACCGAAAAATCTTGGCGCCAGGAATATTGGTTTGGATGGAAACAACACATGGAGTGTGATCAGAAGTAGGTCTATTCCAAATAACAACTAGACCTCCCGAGGCCCCATTGGAGGGGACATAAACAAAATCATCAAACCTTGGCGGACAACAGGATTTAATAAAGGCAATATCAAATTGTGACTTTTTTGTTTCCTGTAAACAGATTACAGCACAACCACTAGAATTGATAGCATTCAAAAGAGCAAGCTGCTTGTCCTTTGCATTAAGACCCCTGATGTTCCAACATAATACAAACCACTTTTTCAAAATATTCATTTATAACCAGATAAAACTAAGAGGAAGAAGCTCCTTCATCCTCCTGGAGACTAGCCAGCAATTTCTTAGGGGAAATCTCCTCAGGTGGGATTCCACAAAGCCTGACGCCAATGTTCTGCAACACCTGGATGGGAGTAGGTGGAGGAACCTCTTGTTCATGAAGAGTTAGCACCGCACCAAGCTCATCTGGCTGTTCATCCAGGACCATCTCATTGGAAATATCAGGCATCCTTCTGGCCTTCACTTTTGATTTGTATGGTTTTGAATCAGAAACCGAGGTACATTTAAACCCATCATACTTATTACATCTTGTACTTCTGCGTACCTGGGTAGTAACAGTGGGAGCAGGGACAAATTTCCTAATCCTCCTGGTAGGAGCAGAGGAACTTGGAATAGCAGACAGAACACCTTCCTCCACAGGCAGAGAGGGAACACTGCATAAGAAACTGCACACAGCATTATCAGAGGGTGATTGATCAAGGAGTAATTTCCTGGAAACCCTTCTAGCACCCAAGAAATCCAGGGGATGAAATAACTCTGAAGAAGCTCTTTTCCCTCTCAACACATGGTTCTGCCAAATTAGAGGTTCAAGCTGAAAGGAGAGCAGAGCATCTGCAAATGGACTAGGCATATAAAAATCTCTCACAACAGCAGCTGCCAGAGAAAACTTTCCCACAGTGGTCTCATGGTCAGAAATAATAACAGGAGCAGAGTGCACAACCAAAGCAGAAACAACCAACAGATTATTCTCATTCTGAGTGACATCACCATCAGTTAAAGAAGAATCCCCAGAAGAAACAGGGGAAATGGAAGCATTCCAAGCCTGGGCTGGGCTATCAGCCAAACTACCAACAGGAGGATGAATTCCAGCCTCAAACCCCACACCTTGCTCAGCTAAGAACTCCTGAAAATTAAACAAGGGTGGATCCACTGCAGGCGCATTCAGGTCAGGCAACTCCAGAAAGTTCTGGTCTACCATAGGAGCAGGCTCAGGGGCAGGCTCAGCTGCCGGCACAACCACAGCCTGTTGAAGAATTTGCTGCATAGGCACATTGTTAGCAGGGTGATTAGCATGGAACCCATTCTGCTGAAGCCAAATCGCAACCTGCTGCTGGAAAAGTTGTTCGGCAGTTAAAATTTCCCCATAGAAAGGATGGGGGTTACCATTCTCAGGTTCAGGATCTTCATCTGGGGGAGGAACATCATGGATATGAGCATTCCAATCACTACTACGCAGCATATAAACTGGAACTGTCCAACTGCGGCGAGCACCCCCCAATTGACGAATAACAAAGCTCTTGGGCACAAATTTGGGGTGAACTAGCCAAACCTTAAGCAACACACGAAACAGGTTTCCACGCGGATTATGCCAAGTAGATAACAAACCAAAATCTTCAACTGCTCTGTTCATATAAGTATTGGTTTGGTAGTCTAAAGGAAAGCCCAGGAACATAATCCAGGTTTCACGACCAAAGGAGGTGAGGCGCATATTGCGCGTGGCATCATGTTTAACAAAAGTGACAGTAGTAATCTCATCTAGCTCGAACGTCAGACCAATGACAGTATCCGCAATTAGAACAGATTGGAAGGAATAGGTGCCAATACCAAACGCAGAATCATCAATACTAACCACATGGTATCCCCCTTCCTCAAGCAGATCCGCAAGCTACTCCCTTCGTCTTCAAATAAGTCGACATCTAGAAATTTTAAGACAGATTATGCAGTGGAGTAGAAAATACATTGGGAAGGTGCAAACCTCCATCTCTTTCCTCTTTAATTTCCCCACCTCCTATGAGCTAAGTGCATGTAGAAAATGAGGAGACAATGTGTTGAATGTTATTGGGTTTGATTTCCGTGTGATGAGAGAGAAGCATTGTTTTCTACTTTAAAATGCATTTGGAAGATAGAAGTACACTCTTTTGTGGACAAATTTCAAAGCCAAACGTCCACTTATTTGAGGACGGAGGGAGTATACATCTACGGCACGCCTTGGCATTTACTGTTTAAATGATCAAGGCCTCTTGAGTATGTAGCTTTAGACTGCTTAGGTAGCTTGCACTGGTGTGTGCTTGTAATCTATTGTTGTTTGTGATCTAATGTTGTTTATTGTTTCAGATTCATGATCGACATTGGAGACCCCAAGTAACTGTCTACTGTGCTCTACTATACGAAGGGCTTGTATTTGTGCAACACATGACCTGACTGTAACCTCAAGTCAAGAAGAATCTTTTCTCTACAGCAAGCTGCACCTTACCCTAGTGAATCTCATGTCAAGGTAAATAGAAAACTGTCCATGAGTAGAACTTGTGGTAGCCATAATTTGCAATGCTGGGAAGCCTGGGATTGGGCAATGTATGTGAAACAACACAATATGCTAGTCTGCCTAATGCAAATCATAAACTGGATGTGTTGTGATGCACTATGTGAAGGCTCTTATGAGCCAAAGATTATATGATATATCATATAAGCCAGTAAGAGTAAGTATTAACCTTCATCCCTAGCTCATGGACGCACGATCATGTATGCATCTTATCTTGTTCTGAGCACACAATGAGCCTATGAACAATTCATCTGTGACGTGTGATCTCCTCCTCCCTCTCGTCCTCCATGACACCGTGCATGCTTAAATTTCGTGGTCTGAGTTGCACAAGTCCTCCATGACCCTGCCCCTAGCACAATAGCCTTTGCCATGTGAACATCATTCTAAAATATGCCTATAAATATTTACTAGAATGAACTTAAAATATGGAGTTATCATCTTTTTAAAATAGACTAACTTGCCGGTGAACAAGGCGTAATGAAATTAATCTATAGTTTGCAGTGTTATTTGTTGAGGCACCCCATTCCCATCCACATGTTTTGTGCTCATCCCTGTGCAAACCCAACCTCGAGCTGCCTCACATCCCACATGCCGCCCTGCTAAACTTGAAGTTAATTATTAAGACTTTGACCCAGCACAGCCTCAAGTCTTTCTACTTCCTCCAATAATACTAATTGCTCAATCTATTAAAAGCAACTTGTCGACACGCTCCTACATAGTCCAGTGAGCTCCTCCTTTAACCAGTTTCATCCTTAGCTTATGTATCTATTTACGTGTGCCCTGCATTCGCACTACTGCCTCCATAAAAAATTTGTAGCCAATCCACACAAATCAGCCACAAGCTGATTAATGGAGGCTACTGCCGGCTGCCCTGAGCGTTGCTAAGTTGGTGCTGAGTGGAGTGTTCAGCTATGCCAAATCTGCCCTGACGGATTTGGTGTGTTTCCAGCTCGGAGTCCGGCGCGACCAGCTCCTCATCACCAGCAAGCTCAAGATAATGCAGGCTTTGGTTGTATCTTGGATTCTGCCCTCCTGCTTCACCCAGAATCCGATGTAGGAATCCTAGGAGAAAACGGACACCTACCAGCAGGCATCCAGGCTCTAGCTTAGTAGCAGAAAAAAAATTATGGAGTGTACCGGCTGAAACTAAAACATGTTATGAGTCTTGGATGCATAATCGCAGCCATCTCGATCATAATGTTTGAAATATGTCGACATACCCTGTTTTGTAGATGAGCTTTCTCATTTTAATCGGTCACTGGTATAAATTTTCCATTTTTCTTAAGCTGGCCATGAACTCACATGCTTCATATAATGTCGTCCCATAAACCGTAATGTGAATGCAAACATACTATCCCGGATCTTGCATGCTTCACTAATCCAAGATCTTGTTAGGTCTGAAACATGCCACGACTTGCACCCGTGATGTGAATGCCAGGAGTCAGTCGGATGTATGTTTCACTAAATCCAGGTAAAAAAAAGTTTCACTAATCCAAGATCTTGTTAGGTCTGAAACATGCCACGACTTGCACCCATATTATCACTTACATTATTTGGAGAATCCTAAAATATGAATCACCATGAAGGTGGGTTTTATGGTGAATGCAGAGGACATATACGCTTTCATTTCTTTCTAAGCAACAATGCTGTTGACACCTCTGATATGTTCTCACTTGCACGCATGATGCATATTACTGATACAGAGGACATATAACCGAGTGGCCTTTGGTGTTCACACTGGCCAGATTAAACAAAGATGTGTTAATTGATATGCCAACACTGTCACTGGAGGAATCTTACGTAACGTTGGTAGATGCACCCATGGCCTGCACTATTTTTAAAGAACTAGCAAAAATGCCCGTGCGTTGCTACGGTTTGATGATTTTTATTTCTTAGCCATTGCAAAATACTCAACCCTAATATCAATCAACTCATGTAAATCTACCCTCGGTTCGCCAATTCTCTCGTTTGGAGTGGCGACTTCATTTTGTAGCAAGTCCAACCGAACAACAAATCTTGGTCTCTATATTTAATTCAATTATGTTTTAATTTAAATATGTTTAATTTGATCTTTTTTTATTATGGCAGGACATAGAGATGACGATAGACTCATGACAATATGGTAGGGTTCCGGCGAAGTTGGTGAAATGGTGGCGGACTCCGGTGAAATCGACAAGGCATCATATGGCAGAACGATGAGGCGGTGACAGATTCACAACAGCTTCGATCGACATAAGAACGGCAAGATTGCGGCAAACTCTGGCAAAGTCGAGTGCACAAAGATTGATTGCACAAGAGAAGGGGAGGTAGACATATTGAACTGAATGAAAAAAGAATATAAAATTCATTCTAGTGCAAAAAATGTAAACATCCTTTAATACCTTTTCCAGGTGTACTGTGTAGTACTTACAACTATTAGTATTACGCTAGCTGTACAGGAGCAAAAGTGCAGCATTCCAGCGCCTCATCGGCTCATTCCCTATCGTCAGACGAAATCATACAAGCAGGCCGAAATTGCTGGCAGTTCCCCCATACACGAGCTTGCAGGTGCTCGAATCGGCTGCGGTTCTACATCGATGATATCAATTCTGTCAGAATCGGGGGCTCCTCCTCGTCCCCAAGCCTCCTATCTTCCTTGTCCCCGAACCCCTTCTGTTCCTCTTGCAGGTTGCATCCTCGGCCCCCTCTGCCCTACCCCTTCCCAAGCTCGACGCCTGGCACCTCCCATCAATGGTGCGGCGCCCCTCTGCCTCTCATTCCGAGGTGCCACGGACATGCGAAACGGTGAGTGCAGCCTGATCGCCACTGGATCTAGAGCGGGGGTCATTAAGAGAGTGGATCGCGACCCTACCGCTGGGTCGCCGGCCAAGCCTGGTCAATTTCGCACAGGCGGCCGGGAGGACGGGGTAGGGAGGTCGGGAGGTTGGGGAGTCGCACGAAGAAAAACAAATACAAATAAAACACCGAACCGGTACGTGGTAATACGATGTATTATGTGATTTGGTGGGAGGGCAAAACGGTAAAAGTATGACGGACGAACCGACCGGAAGAAGCCTTACTCCTTTTATTATTAGGTATAGATTCGTTGGACAGAGCGTATGAATTTTTTGAATCGGTAAGTGCCAGATCCGGTACCTTCATTGTCATATGCAGAGTATGAAAATTTTGGAGTACAGACCTTATTTTCTTTTCTTTATGCTTCTCACGAGGCTCTTCATGTTCTAGCTAGCATCCTCACGGTCTCCCAACCCATGTCTAATTTCAAAATGCATTTCTCTCTAGCCTGGATCGATTCACGAGTAGTTCTTCAGCCTCGGTCCACGTTACAGTTATTAAGACTTCCATCGAGCATAGCAGAATCTTGATCTTGTGTTAAGCAAAGTGAACCTAGCACTAAAAGGGTTCCTCCATTTAATCCACCATCTTTGGCTCCTGGATCTACTTGTCCCTGGCATTAGCGCTACTGCTCCACATGAACCAACCATCACGAACAAGCTCGAGATGATGCAGGTCTTCCTCATGGCCTGCACGAGCAACCAATACAGAGGATTTCTCATTCCGACGAAGGTTTCATCTAAATCCATCAATACCCTGTACGAGCAGAACAGGTTCAAGTCGACCCAACGAATATATGGAATGCAGTCATTAGTTTTTTGTTTATGCTTTGTATCGAGGCTTTTCATGGTTGAGCATCCCATACATTTGTCCCAACGTGATGTAATTTTGAATGTATTCAACGGGAGCACAATTAATGCGTAGCACATGCCCTAGTCTGACCAGTTCAACTGAACTTAAGGCTTGAACGTGGATAAGCCGGGAATCCAGCAAAGTCAACCATTTGCATCAGCCGGGAATCCATGCGCAGGCGCTCTTCCAGCCAAGCGAGCTACTCCTTCTAATCCATCATCATCAGCTTCTGTATCTTCTTGCGCCTACCATTTGCACTGCTGCCTCCAACCATCACAGCCAATTGACACAAACCAACCACGGAGCTAACCAATGGAAGCGACTGCGCTGAGCGTTGGCAAGTCCGTGCTTGGACTAGTATCACAACAGTTCATTAGTTTTCTGCTTATGCTTCATGCGAGGCTTCTAATGGACTAGTATCACATACATTTGTCCCATTCGTGCTGTAATTTCGAATGCATATTTCTCTGGCCTGAATATATTCAACGGGAGCTCAACTCGGAGACACAATTAATACATAGCACATGCCCTCGTGGGACCAGCTCAATTGAACTTTAATTATCAGGGTTTGAACGTGGCAAAGCCGGGAATCTAGCAAAGTCAACTTGCGAACGCGCTCTTCCAGCCAAGCGAGCTACTCCTTTTAATCCATCATCCTCAGCTTCCGTCTCTTCTTGCGCCAAGCATTTTGCACTACTGCCTCCAACCATCACAGCCAATACACACAACCAACCACCGAGCTAACCAATGGAGGCGACTGCGCTGAGCGTTGGCAAGTCCGTGCTTGGTGGAGCGCTCAGCTATGCCAAATCTGCTCTTGCGGAGGAGGTGGCTTTGCAGCTCGGAGTCCGCCGTGACCAGCTCTTCATCACCAACGAGCTGGAGATGATGCAGGCTTTTCTGATGGCCGCGCATGATGAAGGAGATGGACAACATGGTGGTCAAGGTATGGGTGAAGCAAGTTCGAGATGTGGCGTATGATGTCGAGGACACCCTCCAGGAATTTGCCGTCCGCTTACAGAAGAAGTCTTGGTGGCGTATCCGTCGCACACTGCTGGATCGACGCCGTGTGGCCAAGCAGATGAAGGAGCTTCGAGCCAATGTTGAGGATGTCAGCCAGAGGAACAAGCGCTACAACCTCATCAAGGGCTCTAGCTCCAAGCCTGCCACCGCTGGTGACCAGCTTGCTATCACTGGTGAAACAATGTCTGGCACTGACGAAGCAAGGTGGCAATTGGACAAGGCAAAAGTGGATCTCGTTCGATTGATCTGCAAGAAGGACGATAACCTTAGGGTGATCGCGGTGTCGGGAGCAAGGGCGGGTGAGCTGGGGGAGAAGTCCATCATCAAAAGGGCCTATGAAGATCCAAAGTTACACAAGAAGTTCGAGTGCCGAGCCTGGATCCCCGGGTTAATGTGTCCTTTCAATTTAACAGAGTTCTTGCGAAGGATTATCGAACAATTCCATTTAAATTTTCTTCAAGTGTCTGGGGAACAACAAGAACCAACTTTGGAGGTACAAGTTCTGGGGACGATGGTGATGATGAAGGAAGATGATTTGGTTGTTAAGTTCATGAGATTCATGAATGAAAAGAGTTACCTGATCGTACTTAGTGACATACACACCATTGAAGAGTGGGGTCACATTAAACCATACTTCCAGAACAACAAGAAAGGAAGCCGCATCATAGTCTCTACACAACAAGTTGGAGTCGCAAGCTTCTGCGTCAGGCTGAAGGATGCAGCGCCAGAGCATCAACGACTGTTCATGAATGAGAATATTTTTGCATTCTACGAGAAGGTATAATAAAATCCAGAAAACCATTTGACTAGTGCTGTCTCTTATTGTTCCTTGTGTTCAACTATTTTCTTACCAAATCCCATTTGGAGGTACCGTAGGTTCATAACTAGTAACAACATCAGAAAGAAAAGGTTGCATACTTGTAGTATTTACATTCAACTTACCAGTATCAAGATCCACACATCCTTTGTCCGTACATTCTCACACGGGAAATAAAACTATTGAGTACCAGGGCCTTTCTTTACAACAGGCTGAGTTGAACTCTCTTATTATTGTAGTTTTACCTGACGATATGTAAAACTGATAAAGTATTTCATCCTTTTTGAATTTCTGAATCATAGCTTAAAGTTTGATTTATTTCTGCATATCATTTTTGTGTATCTTATTATAATTCACATATTACACAAAGAATAATAAAATAGTAGACAAACTATAATATTATTGCTAGTTTCCTTGTTGATGTGATGTAATGCAAGGGAGCTTGTATACACAAACTCTCATCGACAAAGAGTAGTCGAACTCTCGTATTATTTCTGTCCACGTTTAGAGGAAGTTCCAGTATTAACATTTTTCATTCAATGGTAAGGATGATGTAAATCTTATCTTACCTCTCTAGAGGTAAGTGGGAGCATCATAAAGAGCTCATGATCTTATTATAATTCGCATATTATCAAATAATTATAGAAAGAGTAGTCGAACTCTCATTTTTTTGCCCACTGACCTGATGTAAAACTAATAAAAAATATTTCATACTTTCTGATTTTCTTTATCATGGCTTCTAATATATGATTTTTTCTGCATATTTTTTTATGAATAATCATATATTTTTGTACAGAATCGTCTAGTTTATAATCATATATTTTTGTCTATAAGCAGTTTTTTAGTTTATGCTGTCAAATTATAAAGCTACGCACAAGTCTGGTGGTGTGGGCTAACCTTTTGGTCCACCGGGTGTCAAAGTTATTGGATGATGTACCATCCTGCAGATTTTTTTGCTGTGACAAATTTGAATTTCCAAATTATTTATCTTGCTATTTGTTAGAAGGAAAACAGTAGCTTTCTATAATTCTATTGCATATTTATTTTATTTTGGAGTTTTCTAGTTAGATTCGTACAAGAGGATTGTACAAAGACATAAACGAAAAGATGAATCTACTGAAAGCTATCTCTCCATGCTGACAACATTGTTTAGGCCTTCCATATTGCTTTGTACTTAAGCCAGTGCTGCTCTATCTTGAACAAAGATCTGCACTTACATAGATTAGGCCCTTCATTTTAAAAAATAAATGAATTCCTTGATTTCCAAATAACCCAAGGCCCAAAAATGATAATTTTTTATTTATTTTACTATCTAGTTAATGTACCCATGATATCCAACTAAAACATGAAAGATATGTCATAAAATCAGAACATATGTATAAAACAGGCAATTGTGGTTAATTCTTTCATTTTATCTACATAGTAGCACAGTGTATTTTCTTGACAAAGGAACCAACTTTTAATATAGCCCTCCAAGTTGGAAGTTCAACCCAGAATTCCATATCTAACTACCATCCAAAATGTATGTATTATTGATTAGGATCTGAACTCATCATTTTTATATTATTTAGGGTCAAGCTAATTCAATCGCTAATAATATATTTTCATTTGGTAGTTCTTCACATAAGATTGTTATGGAAATATCATGCACGATTGCTGAAATGAGTTTGCTGGTCATATCTGGGGCCACAACTTGCCAATTGTCACCTAATCTGATGCATCTAGCACCAATATTTGAGATTTGATATATCCAGTGTACCAATATGGATGCCTAGATTGTAACTTCTTGGAGGTGCTAATTAGAGAAGATCATAGAGTTGGCCGGAGAATCACCTATTAATGATGAATGGAAAATATCATATAAATATTTGTAATATTTATAATTTGACTAAACATATAGAAAGCAACATCTAAATTATTCCTTGTGTCTAGGGTTCTCAAGATGGATCAGATTCAACGGAGGCTGGGACTAGCTCAAATGCAGATACTACAGTTAGTGACAGTTCTTCAAATCGGAAGATGCTCAGTCGTACAGAGACGATGCTAGCGGCTTTTAAGGAATCTCAGCTCATTGGGCGAGAGAAGGAAAAAGAAGAAATTATCAAACGAATTACAACTGAAGATAGCCAACTTGAAGTGATCTGCGTGTGGGGAATGGGTGGTCTTGGAAAAACCACACTAGTCAGAGATATCTACCAAGATGAAAAGCTCAGTGGCAAGTTTGGCAAGCGTGCTTGTGCCACAATTATGCGCCCTTTCAATGTTAACGAGCTCCTCCAGAACTTAGCTTCGCAATTTGGCTACAAGGATGTCCCAGAAATGCAAACCGAATTACCAGGAAAAAAATATTTGATTGTTCTTGATGATCTGTCGTCCAATGCAGAGTGGGACACTATAATACCACATTTTCCTGCAACGGAGACATCAAGCCGGATCATAGTCACAACAAGGGTAATGGATATTGCCACACATTGTTCAAAGAAACATGAAAAAGTATACGAACTCCAAAGTCTGAAAGGCAACTATGCACTTGACCTATTCATCAAGAAGGTACATATAGCATATTATCTCATATTCTATTTGTTTGAATAAAAAAGGGATATTTGTAGATTCTAAGAACAAGCACATGTGAACGAGTATATTTTTTTTTACTAACGATGCCATGTGGTCTACCTCTATTTATTTTATTTAATTTTGAACTAGCAGGGTGGTCCTCGCAGATGCGAGGGCTGTGTCTTTACTCTTTAGTGTCTTGAGAGTCTAAAAATTAAATTATCCAACCATGTATATTTAATGATGTGACTATCCTGAAATAACACAGTTTTTGTAATCATATTTATTTTATGGGCAAATGATAGTTGTGTAAACTAAAGAGTGTCATATGAATTAGTATATGTTACCTAGAATTAGAATCATTTTTTTCCAAATTTTAGATCCAGAGTAGCATTTCCTTCCGAAATTGATTGTAGGCGTCTTCTTGATGAAATATTCTCTGCTAGAAAATTTCTAAAATGAAAGTTCTACATTTTTTAATTAATTTTTTTTCAATGTTGAGACCTACTTTGGATACCAAAGCTAATACTTTGGGCTGACTTCTGTTTAAACTATCATGTTTTCGTGGGTGTTGATATTGTTATAGTGGTAGCGTCATTCTTCCTTGACACACGTGTGCAACTTCTTACCATTGAGCCTTCTCCTTGCAACTCTCTCATGACTCCCAATTTTTTCTTGATTATCATATACGTTGCCTCCGATTATATTTTTTTTCCTCATACCTTCACGTAGATTTATATTTCCATTTCAAAATCATTTTAGATTCTTATTTTTCTTTTTTAATACCATTTCTATATTCAAATGGAATGTCGTGTATTTATTTTTCATGTTATAAATGTCTCCAGAAATTTCCACAAATATGCCTATATAGACTTACAACAATTTTCAGTTGTAAATCCATGTTTCTTGTGGTATTTTTAAAACCATCAATATTGAAGATAAATGCATGCATTTGCAAAATAAAAGTTATTGTACTTCCAAATGTCAAGAGTACTATTATTTTTATTTTATTCATGTTAGTTGAATGTGATTTGCACGTGAACTTAGTTCAGTTAGATAAGTGTTCTAATCGGTGTGCTAAGATGATGAACGACTTGATACTAACATGCCTTTCATCATTTATGTGCTTAACATTTTATTTGTCAAAATTATCATGAGAAGACAAATGTATGCGCAACCGATAATTCATATTCAAGCTTGTTAGGAAATAAATCTAACATTAGACATGACCATCCTTTTACCTTGAAATTCAATCACCGCATTTGAGTATTTGCGTATCAACTGGAAATTCATTTGTAGGTCCTAGCTCTCAAGCTCTTGTGGTCTACCAAGACTGTTGAAACTCTTGGATATCTTTTGTTCCGATTGTTCGGTTCAATAGTCTGGGTATACCTTTTTCTGTATTGATTAAAACTCAAACATTCTGCTGCAAGATAAAATATATAATTGGAATAAAATATCCAATTAACCTTTTTCCCGTCCCAATCTTAATTCATAGGAGTTAAAATCCATGTTAATTTATTCCTCTAAGCTTCTTGGCTTGGACAATTTCTATGAAAGAAATTGCTTACTTTAATCTCATAACATGCACATAGACACATCATGGATCCCATAAATCTATCCAGTTGGACTTTAAGAAAATCTAACTTCAGGCATTCAATTTCTGTTTGCATGTATACAAATTCTTAGGTACCACATCCTCGTATCTATATAAATTTTCTACCTTGGAAGTTGGAACGTTGCATATGTGTCTGATTCTTTGCACGCAAGTGTGTGATATTTTCCTGTTTTTCTTGACCTTTATTTATAGCTTTCATAATATATCCGTCTGTAAAAAGGACATGCACAGAAAAGAGGAAATATGACATGCACAGAAAAGAGGAAATATAGCGAACCCTATAAATTAAGCTTTGTCAAATTATTAATAATTAATGTCTATTGCATTATTAATTTACCATTGTGTATTTATCTTTATACTTACAAATATATATTAAGATTGGACATGAAAACTGCAAGAAGAGATGCATATTGCATACACATTCACATAGGATGTGTACTTGTAACTTGTGTGCTGTATATATACACTGGGATAATAGTGTGTGCTTGCGTTTAAAATATCCGTGAGTAGCAGCAAGCGGAGATTTTAAAAAAATCCTGGAGATCGAGATGCATATATACCTGCAGATCGTGTGTGCTGTTGCTTGTGTGCTTCTTATGTACGTTGCTTTGCGGGGATGCTTCTTATATACCTTCTTATGTACGTTGCTCGTGTAACCCTACCATTAGTTTGCCCCTTTTCCATTATCTCCTCCAACAAAGCATGTGTCCAACAAAAGCGTCAAATTTGATTCTCTATATGTCAATTTGGAAGCCTCTCTAAAAACTTGTATTGCTTCAGTTTGCAATAACATTTCGATAGACTCTTGAGTTATCAATCTTCAAATTTCATCAATCTACTTTTATTAATTTCTTATAACTACCATAAGACACAACACAACTTTTTATATACACATGATATAATTCATACAATTGATTAATAGTATTTTCTATCTATTTAGAATAAGTTTTAATTTGATCTACTTTAGTTTTAATCTTTAATTTTTATTTGATCTACTCTTTTATGCTCGATTTCAAAAAAGAACTAGCCTCTCCATATTAAATATAGCTGATCTAGTACAAAGTTGGATCGGAGATAGTACTATTTTAGTGGATGTATTATTTTTAATATACTTATAGAGCATGTATGCATGCTAGTGAGGACATACCGATAATCTCGCTTCACGGTTTAGAGCTGACTTGCTAAGAAGCTTATCGAACGAAGGATATCAGTAATTAAGTTCAGATGTTCCCGCGACACACACATGTTCACGCCAGCCTCCTTGATCGGGTCGCGCTAGTAGCAACACTGGTAGCTGGGGGGTGAGACGTATGTGTACATTTATTGCCGCAACTACTCCAAGCTAAGTTGGATTAGCACTACTATTCCAGTCGCAACTCGCGGGTGAGATTTTTTCTTTCGAGCAGAGTCGGGTGGCCGGCTGAATCGTAGGACCAGTGTGCGTCCAGGCCCCATGTTTTCCCCGCATGCCGTTGGGTTGATTTGGCATTATGCACTTTTTTTTTTGCATTGCATCATATTCTATTGATTATAAATTAGAAAAGACTAAATGATACTAGTTTCAATTGCGAAATAAGTACTAAAAATCAGAACTTATATTAATTTCAGGTATTTGGCAAGGGCACTAATATGGATGAGGAGTATCCTGAGTTGGTTGAACAAGCAAATCTGATCCTAAAGAAATGCAGTGGACTTCCACTTGCCATAGTCACCATTGGGGGCTTTTTGGCAAACCAACCGAAAACCATAATGGAATGAGGAAGTTGAATGAGCATATCAGTGCCGAGTTGAAGATGAATTCAGAGATTGGGACCATAAGAACCATCCTTATGAGAAGCTACGATGGTTTGCCCTATTACCTTAAGTCTTGTTTCTTGTATATGCCCATCTTTCCCGAGGACCAAACGGTACGACGTGGAAGATTGGTGTGTCGTTGGACTGCGGAGGGTTACTCAAGGGAGGTTCGAGGCTGTTAGACAGATATGTCACGTACCGTGACATATCCCTGATCCCCTAAATTGTGGAGAGTCTTTATTATTGTGATCTCCCATTTATGATTAGGATTGTAATATTTGTCTATATATTCACGTAATGGAAAAGGCCCAAGTGTGGTCAATCTTCTCACATGGTATCAGCCTAACACATCCCAAAACCCTACGCTTCCGCCCTCCCTACCCTCTGTCGCCGCCTCTCCCCCTCCCATGGCGCCCTCCGAACCACCCCAGCCACACCACGACGCTCACCTATGGGCACAGGCCTCCGCCGTCCAAAACATCCGCTCTCTCGTCCTGGTCGTCCTCGACTTCATGGTCCCCTCCTTCCCCAAGTGGCGCACCTTCTTCACCATTGCCGTCACCACCTACGCGCTTGAGGACCACCTCACCAAGGAGATCGCGCCGAAGGACCCCACCTGGTTCCGTCTCGACGCCATGGTCCTTCGCTGGCTCTACGGCTCCATGGCCATGGACATCGTCGATCTCGTCATGGCTGACGACACCACCGCCTACAAGGTCTGGCACGCCGTCATCGCGCTCTTCAACGCCAACAAGAAGACGCGCGAGATCTATCTCTCCGAGGAGTTCAGCATCATCAAGCAGGAGGACCGGTCCATCACCGAGTATCTTCACTGCCAGAAGGCGGCCGCCGATGCCCTAGCGGAGGTGGGCGCCCCCGTCTCCGACACCGACCTCGTCACCAACGTCATCAAGGGTCTCCACGAGGACTACGATGGCATCGCCGACCTCGCCCCCATGCTCAAGCCCTACCCTACCTTCCTCGAGTTCTGCGACATGCTCCTCCTCCAGGAGATGAAGAACGCTCGTCGCTCTCCCAAGTCCTCCGCCGCGGCCTTCGTCGCCGCCAAGCCCGGACCCGCCATCCCCGCCACCCCCGCTGGCATCGCCGGCGGCCCCCTGCTGCCGCCGCTCAACCCTGGAGGCCTCCCGTCAACCCGAGGTACAAGGGTAAAAATCCCAAACCCTACGGCGGTCCTCGTGGCGCTCCTCCGATGCCCACTCCGTTCAATCCATGGACCGGGGCCATCCAGATGTGGCCTATGCAGCAGCCCGGTGCCGGGCACGGTCTCCTCGGCGCCAGCCCTCGCCCCGCCGCTCGTCCTCATGCCTACATGGCGGCGCCTCCTCCGCCGCCCGCGTTCTACACCGCCCCCGGCGGCGCCTACGGCGTCCCTCACGGCCAGGTCCACCACGCCGCCTACGGCGCCCCGCGCGGTCCTGCCGTCTACACCGCGCCCCCTGCCTCGACGCCAACATGGGACACCTCCGCCCTCTCGCAGCACTTCACCAACATGACGCTGCAGCAACCCACCCCGGAGTGGGTCATGGACAGTGGCTTCACCGCTCACCTCTCCAACGACGTTGGTATCCTTTCCTCTCTCTCACTGCATCCGGCTCATCAACATGTTACCGTTGAAGACGGATCCTCCGTTCCCGTCTCCGCATCTGGGCATGGTTCTCTTCCATCTTTATATTCGAATCGTCCTCTTCATTTGCAGAACGTCCTTGTTACACCTCGCATCATTAAAAATCTGATTTCTGTCCACCAGTTTACTACCGATAACAATTGTTCCGTCAAATTTGACCCTTTTGGTTTTTCTATGAAGGATCTCATCACCCGGCGTGAGCTCTTTCGGTGCAACAGTACGGGGGAGCTTTATTCCTTTCAGCCTTCGGCGCCCCGTGCCCTCACCTCGACCACCATCACTCATGACACTTGGCATCGTCGTCCCGGTCACCCTGGACATGACGCTTATCGTCGCCTTTCACAGCATATTTCTTTACCGTGTAATAAACCAAACCACAGTAGTCTTTGTCATGCATGTCAACTTGGACGCCATGTACGCTTGCCTTTTTCCTCCTCCACTAGCAGCACTACTCGTCCTTTTGCGTACCGTCAATGACATAGTGCGATCCCTCTTGTTTCAGGCTAGCTTACCGCCTCGTTTTTGGGTAGAAGCTCTCCATCACGCCACTCACGTGCTCAATCGCCTCCCCACCAAAACCATTAGTGCCCCTTCCCCTTATTTCGCCCTCCACAACACCCATCCCGACTACTCGTCCCTACGGGTTTTTGGTTGCCTTTGCTACCCCAATACCGCCTCCACCATGCCTCACAAACTCGCCCCACGGTCTAGTGCTTGTATCTTTCTAGGCTACTCCCCTCATCACAAAGGTTACCGCTGCATGGATCTTGCCACTCATCGCATCATCATCTCTTGCCACGTTGTCTTCGACGAGTCCACTTTTCCTTTCACCTCGCCGCAGCCACCCTCCGCTGCCACCTACGAGTTTCTTGAGGCCGACGTCCTTCCCGTTGTTCTCCCACCGGTTGCACCCACTACCGTCGCCCCCACACCCCCACCCTCCCCACCGCCAGCACCCTCACCACCTCCTCCACCCTCACCCCCACCGGCGCCTTCACCTCCACGCGCCCCCTCGCCAGCGCCCCCACCTTTGCATCACACGCGCGGCGTCTCCGGCATCCGCGTCCCACCCCGTGAGCGGCTTACTTTGCTTGCTCCTGTCCACAGGTACTCACCGGTCCCCTCCTCCGCCCGTGCAGCTCTCAAGGACCCCAACTGGCTCGATGCTATGACATCCGAGTACCGCGCGCTCCTCGGCAACGACACTTGGGACCTTGTGCCCCCTCCTCGGAACGCCAACATCGTCACCGGCAAGTGGGTCTTTCGCCACAAGCTAAAGCCCGACGGCTCTCTCGACCGCTACAAAGCCCGTTGGGTGCTTCGCGGTTTTTCCCAGGAGCAAGGCGTAGACTTCGATGAGACGTTCAGCCCGGTTGTTAAACCGGCCACGGTCCACATCATCCTCTCCCTCGCGCTCTCTCTCAAGTGGGAGACTCGCCAGCTCGACGTCAAGAACGCTTTCCTCCACGGCACGCTCGCCGAGGTCGTCTACTGTCGTCAACCGACAGGCTTCACCGACCCACCCGCCCCGACCACGTCTGCCGGCTCAACAGATCTCTCTACGGTCTCAAGCAGGCTCCTCGCGCGTGGTACCAGCGCTTCGCCACCTTCATCACCTCGATCGGCTTCACGTGCTCTCGCTCCGACACGTCACTGTTTGTGCTCCAGTGTGCGGAGGGCACCGCCTACCTCCTGTTGTACGTCGACGATATCGTCCTCACCGCCTCTTCACCGCAGCTACTCGACAGGATCACCGCCTCTCTACGCTCCGAGTTCGCCATGACGGACATGGGCAGCCTTCACTACTTTCTCGGCATCGCGGTCACCCGCGACCCCTCGGGCATGCATCTCTCGCAAGCCAAGTACGCTGCGGAGATCTTGGACAAAGCCGGCATGACGGGCTGCAAGTCCGCGACAACGCCGGTCGACACCTCACCAAAACTTGCTGCCACGGCCGGCGCTCCCGTCGCTGACCCCACCGAGTACCGGAGCCTCGCCGGGGGTCTCCAGTACCTCACCTTCACGCGCCCCGACATCGCCTACGCCGTTCAGCAGGTGTGCCTTCATATGCATGATCCTCGCGAGCAGCATCTCGCGGCCATCAAGCGCATCTTGCGCTATGTCAAGGGCACGCTCTCTTATGGACTACAGCTTCACTCGACTTCACCGGACTCCATGGTCACCTACACCGACGCCGACTGGGCCGGCTGCCCCGACACTCGCCGTTCTACCTCAGGCTTCTGCGTCTACCTCGGTGACAACCTTGTCTCATGGTCCTCGAAACGGCAACACACGGTGTCTCGCTCCAGCGCCGAGGCAGAGTACCGTGCGGTGGCTAACGCTGTCGCCGAGGCTAGTTGGATACGTCAACTACTCCACGAGCTTCATCGACCATCTCCTCCGGCTACGGTTGTGTTCTGCGACAATGTTAGCGCCGTCTACATGTCCACGAACCCCGTCCAGCATCAGCGTACTAAACACATCGAGATCGACCTCCACTTCGTTCGCGATCGTGTTGCTATGGGCCAAGTACGCGTGCTGCATGTTCCCTCGTCTCGCCAGTTCGCCGACATCTTGACGAAGGGACTTCCGTCACCGTTGTTTCTGGATTTTCGGTCCAGTCTCAACGTCCGCTCTCCTCCCGTTGTGACTGCGGGGGAGTGTTAGACAGATATGTCACGTACCGTGACATATCCCTGATCCCCTAAATTGTGGAGAGTCTTTATTATTGTGATCTCCCATTTATGATTAGGATTGTAATATTTGTCTATATATTCACGTAATGGAAAAGGCCCAAGTGTGGTCAATCTTCTCACAGAGGCAAGCCTATGGAGGAAATAGCAGATGGTTACTTCATGGAACTTATAAGCAGGAGTATGATCCTAGCATCTCAAGGATCAAAACATAGTACAAAAGGGATTGATTTTTGCCAAGTTCACGATCTCATGCGTGAAATCGGCATCTCACAATCGATAGAAGAAAATCTCATTTTTACACTGGAGGATGGTTGCAGCTCAAACAGCCAAGCCACAATGCGCCACCTTGCTATAAACGGCAATTGGCAAGGAGACCAGGATGAGTTCGAGAGCATAGTCGACATGTCCCATGTACGATCAGTAACAGTTTTTGGTGAGTACAAGTCATTTTTCATTTCTGACAAGATGACTCTACTGCGAGTGCTGGACTTAGAAGACACAACAGGTGTACGTGACCATCACCTTAAGCATATTGGGAAGCTTCTGCACCTAAGATACCTTTCACTAAGGGGGTGTGACGATATTTATCACCTGCCAGATTCGTTGGGTAACTTGAGGGAACTCCAGACGCTTGATGTCAGAGGTACGGTAATAATCAAGGTGCCGAAGAGTATCATCAATCTTGAGAAGCTATACAATCTTCATGCTGGTAGGAAACCACGGGATGAGGACTTCTCGTATCCAGGATATGGAAATGAAGGGTTAATGGGCTACAGGGCATGCTTGTTGCCTCTCTTTTTTATGGCATCTTGCTTATTTTGGCGTCCACCTCCGCTCCATCATGAAGATAGCCGCAGTGATGTATGCACTGGCATATGCTGCGCTGTTGTCCCAGCTATTGCGATGCGTCCGGAGCTACATGGTGTTTTAGTGCCAAGAGGGATGAGAAAACTGAAAGCCCTACGTACATTGGGTGTTGTGAACATTGCATGACGAGGGAAGGCCATTCTGAAGGACATAAAAAGACTCACCCAGTTGCGCAAGTTTGGAGTGACCAACGTAAATAAGGAAAATGGACAAGAGCTGTGTTTGACAGTCGTTGCTCTCAGTCGACTGGAGTCATTGTCAATTCGGTCAGAGGGGGAACCAGGTTTATCTGAAAATGGACAAGAGCTGTCTTTGACAGTCGTTGCTCTCAGTCAACTGGAGTCATTGTCAATTCGGTCAGAGGGGGGAACTAGGTTTATCTGGCTGCTTGGATGGAACGTTCTCATTTCCGGAGAACCTGCAGATCCTTAAGCTGTATGGCAACCTAGTCGAACTGCCTAAATGGATCCAGGGGCTCAACAATCTGGTGAAGCTGAAGCTGCGGAGCTCTATGATATCAGATCACAATGCCGCCATACAGGTCCTAGGGAATCTGCTAAATCTGGCATCCCTGCATCTGTTGGAGGAGTCGTTCGCGGGTGAAGAGGTCCATCTCAATTTCTGTCCAGAGATGTTCCAGAGCCTGGTGGTGCTCGAGCTAGTGCTGGTCGATTCTGTCAAGTTCGAAGGAGGAGCGACACCTAAGCTGCAGCTGCTCAAGCTGTGTCTTCCACATGCCAACAGGTGTACCCTTTTGGGTCTACCATATCTGTCCGGCCTCAAGGAAGGTGTGCTCATAGGTGTGTTTGACAGTCGTTGCTCTCAGTCAACTGGAGTCATTGTCAATTCGGTCAGAGGGGGAACTAGGTTTATCTGGATGCTTGGATGGAACGTTCTCATTTCCGGAGAACCTGCAGATCCTTAAGCTGTATGGCAACCTAGTCGAACTGCCTAAATGGATCCAGGGGCTCAAGAATCTGGTGAAGCTGAAGCTGCGGAGCTCTATGATATCAGATCATAATGCCGCCGCCATACAGACCCTAGGGAATCTGCCAAATCTGGCATCCCTACATCTGTTGGAGGAGTCGTTCGCGGGTGAAGAGGTCCATCTCAATTTCTGTCCAGAGATGTTCCAGAGCCTGGTGGTGCTCGAGCTAGTGCTGGTCGATTCTGTCAAGTTCGAAGGAGGAGCGACACCTAAGCTGCAGCTGCTCAAGCTGTGTCTTCCACATGCCAACAGGTGTACCCTTTTGGGTCTACCATATCTGTCCGGCCTCAAGGAAGGTGTGCTCATAGGTAGCTACACTCAGTCTGAACAGGAGTATGTGAGGGGCTGAGGGCCGAGCTTGCACTGAATCCAAACCACTACAGGAACAGATGGCTATGCCGACGGCTTTTTGCCGTCGGCACAGGCTAATTTGCCGTCGGCATAGCTTGTGCCGACGGTGGCCGTCGGCGTATGGCCGTCGGCGTATTGCCCCGTAGGCATAGGGCCTTTTGCCGTCAGCATAGAGCAAGGCCGTCGGTGTAGTCTATGCCGACGGCTTTGCCGTCGGCATTTTATTTTCCAAAAAAAAAATTTCCAAAAAAAAATAAAAAAATTCAACTTTTTTTTTCTAATTATTTGTTCCAATTTTTTTTTTCAAATTTCGAATTTTCCACTTAACCACACACTTAATCTCAAGTCAAAGTACTTACCTTAGTCAAAGGTCCCGTTCGGTCACCCATCCTCAGATTGCTCCAGCCCAAGCACGCTTAACTTTTGAGTTCCTTCTAAATTAGCTTACAGATGAGATGTTAGAACTTACTGATATTAGTATCCTATCAACCATATTAACCCATGGGTCATGATTTTACACTTTTTATTGTTTAAATGTTTGAAAATTTATTTGAATAAGTAACAATGATTATGTAATAATATTTTTTGAATAAATAAAAATAAAATTTATTTTACTTTATTTTCTCGTTTTTACTCAATATGGAATAATTAATATCTTTAAATCCGTAAATCAAAATTTAACAAATAAAATGTCTAAATCGATTAGAAAAATAAGAGGAATCCAAATATGACATCCATATCATCTTTTTCATCATCAGCGATGCCATCCGGGATCAAGAAGAGACTGTCCAGAACATCAGCGATAACACTGTAACAATCATCAGCTCCTAAAGTGTCCGGAGAGTACCTTGAAATATTCATTTGGTACAGACTGAAACTTAATGACCGGAAACTTCAAAATTGAGCAGCAATATACCATATGGAACTGTTAAGCATGCATAAATGGCAACATCGTAATCATTCAGGAAACATGAAAAGCTCGTAAAGTGTTTAGTTCAGTGTTCTTTGACAGCGCCAAAAAACTTGACGTAGGAAATAATGAAACAATAATGCAATGGCACTACAAGAATGATTTTGTGGAAAAAAACACAGCGTTATTTGCTAGAAATCATTTGTGCAGTGGAAGCCAATTGTATAACATGAGTCATAGCACCGAGAGGGAAAGTATCAAGGAATGATGGGAGCAAAATCGATATTCCCTATCACAGTCCATGTTCCAGCACACTATTATTTTCTTACTGTTCTTCGTGTAGTAGTTAAAATACTTTAAAGGAAAGCACTATGATGCCACTGCAACTAAAAGAGTTGTGAAACAATAGCGAGACAAAAATTTCTTTGTGGAAGCTCAAACAAGGGGGTCTGTATAGCTCAAACAAAGGGGATATGTATAGCTCAAACACGGTCACTGAATGGTTAATCTTCAACAGGACATTGCTGAGGTACTTAGTTAAAATTTGGCTTTTGTTATCCTTAAGGGGCCTTCTGGGTATGTGCTTACTCATTTCTATCAATGCATCGAGATGCAAATCATTTGTGTGTTTTCAGGGAAAACCCCATTAGTGGAAGTAATCCAATAGTTCAACATACTGGAAAATGAATTCTTTTGAGATTCAGACCCTTGGTCACCAAATTAGGATATAATAGTGGAAATAAACCAGTAGAAAGTGTTCAGACTATATGAATTAAACTAACAAACTATATCCTCCTTAGAAAATTTTGGAAGAAATGGATGTTTCAATTTCTAACATACTACCACTGGATGCATGATATGTATTTGATTACTGGTTCTCCACAAAACAAAAGACATATCTTCATGATCTCCATAAAATGAAGTCTCGAAATTACCTTGATCGACCTGGAACTCGCGCTCGACCGCGTGGACACTGCCGGTGGCGTCGGAACGGTTCTGCGCTCGGAGGTATCGTGGCGGGAAGATCCGGCAAGTTGGTCTTCCTATTTTCCTCCAAACAAAAATATGAGAGTAAGCTAGTGACAGAGTCGTTCCAATTCAGTATTTAGACAACTAACAGCTAACATTTCTCAGAAGAAAATAGAAAACAAAATCCCAAAATATACACAGAACCAAGAGCCGTTGTTGCCAAAAGATGCACTGAAACTTAATATACTGTCACATACACATACATACTGTAGCTCATCTAACAACAAGCTAAGGGCTCATATGTGCAGCCCTGTACAGACCATTATGAAGAGAACACCTTTGTCCTCTATGAAAACTTATAGATGCGAGTAAACTAACTGAATAAGATGTAAAGTTTTTATTCTCTCCCTAGTATTTTTTTGTGTGTACAAACAGCTCACTGATCCCACACACTTTGATAGAATGTGTGTTGCCAGGAGGCTTGTTAATATCGGCACAATACTAATACTGCATTAACTATCTGATGGAAAGGGTCATTTTATAGACAAAAATAGATCTAAGAATAAAGAGATGAGAGAAAGAACAAAGCACACATATAGAAACCATCTCTGGAACTACAGCTTGTTGCTCCGATAAATAATTGTCTTCTAAACGGTCAAGATGCAATTAGTGTTTTCAGCTTCTTGCTCCGATAAATAATCGTCTTCTAAATGGTAAAGATGCAATTACAGTTTTCAGTTAGAAAAAACATCTGACAAGGAAAAGTAGCAATCATACCACATATGTTAATCCCTGCGAAAGGAAAGGGCGATCACATAGAATGAGCGCCTCATTCCAAACTAAACCAGAAAAATAGATATCAAAATCTCAAAACTGGGCCAATGCAAAAGTGTCTACATTTGCCGCACATTGTCGCAGCATAGAAAAATACCACCTCATTTAGTTTCATATTATTTTTCAAATGTCTAGTTATCTGAAACAAGAAGTGTCTATGCACCAGATTGCTAGAAGTCAAACGTGTAAACTGTTCAACTGTTTTGTTTCAATGAAAGGTAAATAGGTAGATAAATAACATATTGTTGGGAATAAATATAGTGCAAGATGAAATTACAGGACTTGATCTGAAGAGGCATACAAAAAAGAGGATTAAAAGACGAACTGGCTCTATGTCATTATCTTTCTGTAGCTAGCAGTTTTTGCGACGGCCTTTCTGTATTGTATCGCTAGAGCAAAGGACCTGCCAACTCAACCGAAAATTCCAACAACAGTCAGGATGCAATTAATCAAATTATGTTTTCCCAAAATAGGGTCTCTTTAAGTTTTAATGTTTGCCGATACAGCAAATAGAAAATTAACCTCCCGGCATGACCATTGACCAATACATATTAAGTTAAATCTTCCTAAGCACTCAAAATATCCCAAAGTTTCGGCCAAGAGAAAATATCCCAAAGTTTCGACTCACTTTGGGGTATCTAGTATTCAATAATGAAGTATGCCACATTACCTCCTTATACATAGACATACTAACTGAAGCAAAATAAAATTGTAACAATATATAAAATTTTGCCCTGTGAGCTATACTCTGGCATCTATATCAAACCAACACTGGACAATATAATATTTCTTTTCAAAATATATTGCTTGAAGTCTGTTCATCTACATGAGCCAATAGAAATGCTTAATTGACCAAATTATTTGTTGGGTATGGTTGCTATCCAGAGAATCTCTTAATAACTTGCAGCTCCTAGCTATCTTAGCAACACATGCACATTTCACATTTCGTTCCACAAAAAAAAAACTCCTGTGCCTAGAAAATACATGCAGGTCTTTAAGAAAAATCAATTGCCCATTTCTTTGATAGGGTAAAAAACAAATGGACCTAGCCAACTTCACTATATCATGTCAAACAATTTAGTAATGTAAGTATTGGTCCATGTCCTTGTGTTGGTGCTTGGAAACAACAAATATTGAATTCAACAGAACACTGGACACCAAGGTAATGAGAACTCACTGCTTTATCCAAGTGCTCTTATGACATCTCACTCCTCTATTCTCCTTCCCACCAAAATTTCTTCTCTCTCCATTGAGACCCTCCTCTCTGACTTTAACTAACATGAGAGTTGAACAACAAAAATATTAGTATCTTTGGAGAAACTACAATACAAGCAGAATTTTCGATTTTAGTACTCTTAGAAAATTTTAAGCAGAGACCGAGTTATGTCGCCAATCTAAAATTCTATGATGAAATTATATAGACACATAATTCAATTTTTCTTCAGAACACAGGGTCATCACTGTAGTCATTTAG
The DNA here is from genome assembly GCA_012064385.1 of Puccinellia tenuiflora. Lineage (NCBI taxonomy): Eukaryota > Viridiplantae > Streptophyta > Magnoliopsida > Poales > Poaceae > Puccinellia > Puccinellia tenuiflora. The sequence goes on along the minus strand of QRDG01000859.1, from coordinate 214,969 downwards.
ACTGGCTTAGAAAGCAATTTGACAAATAAAATACCCCTCCAATCATATTTGTCTTTAACTCCTACACATGAACGATTCAATGCGTATTATGCTGCCTTGGCTCCTGCAAACATATGAGAATTGCAGCCAATGGTGCAAGGAGGCCCGATGCGACAACATGCCGCCACCGCTGTCTGTGTGCTCATGAAGTGTGGATAGCCTAAGGGCCACGGAGAACGACATCGTCGGCGGTGGCATGGCTCCCGCAAGTAAAATAGCAACCATCTGCAAAAAACCGATGGACCTTAGAAGAATAGGCATCCACAAGGTGGAAAAACAACAGCATGTTATAGACATGAATATCTGATGCAGTAAAGGTTTTCAGTCTAAGGATGTGCGGATCTTAGGATTTGATTTGATTTTTCACAGAAATTTTGTAGAATGCACCTCAAATAACATGTGGTGATCACTACATGCAATAATTTATCTGTTCTAAATGAATTACATTCAGGATGCTATTGTTTTACAGGACAATATATGCTCATGTTGTGCAGTTCACACAAATATGGTTCTTTCATCAGGCTTATAAAAATTCAGAAAACTTACAGGACAGAACATGCTCGTGTTGTGTAGTTCACAAAGTTGGTTCTTTCATCAGGAGTATAAAAATTCAGAAAACACTAATTTCAGCAATTAACCTTCAGGAAAGTGTTCTATTGGTGGTGTTCTATCTCGAAACTGAAAATGTAATTACATAGGCGTACATACCTTTGCTGCTCCGGAGGAGGCATAGTCCGGCAAGGCCTTCCCGTACAAGGCCGGCAGTCAGGAGTTGAGGCAGTCGGGTGCAGGTGGCGGCGAGGCCTTCCCGTGCAACGCCGGCGTTCATAGCGTTGAGGCAGTCCGGTGCAAGCAGTGGCTTGCAGGCGGCAGCGTCGATTCCGTGCAGGGAGCGGTGGCGTCGATGCCACGCAGGGGGCGGCGGAGGCGAGTCCGTGCGGGCAGCGGCGGCGTGGGCATCGATGCCGTGCAGGCGGCGTGGGAGGCGAGTCCGTGCAGGGGGCGGCTAGACAGTGTAGGCGGCGACGTTGATGCCGTGCAGCGGCGTGGAAGGCGAGTCCCCGCAGGGGGCGGCGGCGGGGGCGAAGGCGGCGAGTCCGTGCATGCGGCGGCGGCGGCGAAGGAGGCGAGTCCGTGCAGACGTCGGCGGTGACGATGCCCTGCGGGGTGTAGGGCGAGGACAGTAGGAGGGTTGCGGCGGCTTCGGGGGCGGTAGGCGAGGGCGGCAGGGCAGGGAAGAATCGTGGCCTAGTGGGCGACAGGCCGGCGAGTCGGGGGCGTGCAGTGGGAGGTTTCTTTTTGGGTGTGGGCGTGGGCGTGGACTCGTTTTTTTTTTTTTTTTAGCGTGGGAGTGAATATGATGAGCACCTCATCATTGGAAGGTCCTAGATCATTGGATTGGTATTGAACGGATATCGTCTGTGTCATACCCCTCTCTCTTTTATATTAGTAGAGATGTACGGATGGTGTCGATTAATAATCATTGTAATTCAGTTTGTGTAGATGGTTCCAAAATACTGCTTGCTTAGTTGCTTGACCAATGTCATCTAATCTACCGCTCAAAAAAAAGTTTGTCATCTAATCTCTTCTTCTTCCTCCACCGCCCACCTGCGAAATTGGCCACGACCCATCCAGCCGCCGCCCTAGACCACCGATCCGCTCGAGCTCCGCATGGAGCCGGCCGCCTCGACTGCCGGAGGCGCGCCAGCACGCGATGGACGCGTCCCCCGCCACCGACGGGACCTTCGTCCCCACACCAGGACGGCGGAATCGGCCGCTCCTTCCGCCCCGCTTCTTCACGGTGAGGCCCAAATCGCCTCCCTCATCTCGTCGTTTCTGCGCGTCAATGTCGCGCCCCCGCTGCCGTTGATCCCTTGCTTGTCGCATCCTGCTGCCATGCCCCTCCCGCGCACCGGAATAGTCCGATTCGTTGAAGGGGCAGAGGGGGGGGGGGGGGGGGGGGGGTGCTTGTCAAGAAGGCGATGGGTGCTTGTCTCATTCCGTGCCATGATCTAGTCCCGTTGCTCCCATCCATCCATATGCTCTCAGCTTCTCCTAGTGCGGCGAGCAAGGACCGAGATATGGTGCTTAGTCTTGTTCGGTCAGTGCCCTGTCGCCTTGAGATGCCTCTCACAAGATTAAGCCTTGCATTCGGCGCTCCAGACGATGTCCCCAATGTGCTCAACAGTTGCAACAAAACTGAGCTGCTCGCTTCACTGCTGACAGAGCAGATATGAAGATTCGGATACTTGCATTAAACTTGAGGTTTTTCCTTGATTTCCTGTGAATTGGGCCAGGATTCTCTGTACTCCCAGTGCTTGGAGCTCCAGATGCCTGAACTTGTCCGTTTTGTGTGCTTCTTACAGTTCTAGCTAATTAGTGCCCCAAAACTGGGACACCTGCTCTTGGATACTTGGTACTGTGAAACCCTTCAATATATTTTGGCCATGTTCCTCACCTTGATCACATAAGCTTGGCTTCTCTTTGCCCTGCCTCGGTAGGCAACGTTTGCACTGACCAAGGGCTTGCCTTGTAATAACAGAAGCTCGTCGATTCTGCGATTCGAGTTTAACACTCAAATGGTGAGTTTGTACTGCAGTTCTCTGTACATCTACATCTTATTAATTTATTTCAACCATACACTGGTCGCTTCATGTTACACTCTTCAACCTTTATAGTCCTTTCTGCTGCAGATTTGGATTGGACCTGAAAGTCCACAATGGCTCGCTCCTATATTCAGTGGACTGAGATATTTGCATCCTTACAATTTATTTGCCTACTGCGATCCAATTGGACCTTGTTTATCATTGAAGCTGCACCTTCGCTGCAGATTTTTTATGTAAGCTTGTTTCTTGGCTCCTTTATTCCACATCTTGGTCTAGATATAAATTTCTGTATGACATGTTTCTAGATGTTCAGCATTAAAAAATAACCAGTGTGCCTGTAATATATTAAACCACTGAATAATCAATTAATGTTGTCAAAATACTAAAAGAAGACTTAGTCCTCTTTGGGATGCAGGAATGAGAAAGACTCATGGATTTTATAGGAACAATGATGTAATTCTACTGGAATGCAAAACCGAGAAATTGCTCTTAAAAACTGTTTGGGTTCAACTTATAAGCTTGGCTTCTCTTTGCCCTGCCTTGGCAGGCAACGTTTGCACTGACCAAGGGTTTGCCTTGTAATAACAGATCAAGCTGAGGGAGGGCTCGTCGATTCTGCGATTGGATTTTAACACTGAAATGGTGAGTTTGTACTACAGTTCTCTGTACATCTACATCTTATTAATTTATTTCAACCATACACTGGTCGCTTCATGTTACACTCTTCAACCTTTATTGTTCTTTCTGCTGCAGATTTGGATTGGACCTCAAGGTCCACAACGGCTCACTCCTATATTCAGTAGACTGAGATATCTGCATCTTTACAATTTATTTGCCTACTGCGATCCAATTGGACCTTGTTTATCATTGAAGCTGCACCTTTGTTGGAGATTTTTTATGTAAGCTTGTTTCTTGGCTCCTTTATTCCGCACTTGGTCTAGATATAAATTTCTGTATGACATGTTTCTAGATGTTCAGCATTAAAAAATAACCAGTGCGCCTTTAATACATTAAACCACTCAATACTCAATTAATGTTGTCAAAATACGAAAAGAAGACTTAGTCCTCTTTGGGATGCAGGAATGGGAACGACTCATGGATTTTATAGGAACAGTGATGTAATTCTACTGGAATGCAAAACCGAGCATTGCCCATCTCATAAATGGCAGTATGCATGAATTTGCAAAAGAATTTCCCATCAGGTTTTAGCTTCATACTATTTTTTTCCTCTAAATTCATAAGGATTGCACTAGAACATACTAATTTAGTAGGAAATATAAAAATACATTTCGTTGTTCCCAGCTGATGTAAAGGAAAGTCCCTATAAGTTTTCACTTCTGCCAATGCCTCCAATAACTCTTCATTCCATAGTGGGTCTAACCTTTTTAGCAAGAATTTACGTACTTGAGTCTTGACTCTTGTTGCTACCACTGTACTGCAATTTAAGAAAAAATCTAATATTGAGTTTGATGCAAAATTTTAATTTAATGTGCTTATAGTTGTTTCATTTTGCTCCATGAAGGTATCTCGACATTCATGTGAAATTAAGCTCGAGGACACTGCTGAGATAAAATCCAATTTGAAACACTTGGTGTGGGAAATATCCAATTTCAAGCACTTGAGCTTTCATGTGAAATTGGTGTGGGAAATATCCAATTTCAAGCACTTGAACTTTAAGCTGCTGGTGATGAAAGGGTTTAAGGAGGAAGACAAGATGATGAATTTTATAAAGCTTATCATGGAAAGAGCTGTGGTCCTGGAGAGAATTGAGTTGTGGGATAAAATCCCAATGCAAAGCCCTAAACCTCGAGCCGCCAAGGTTTCCAGTGGATGAAACTAGCAAACATCAGAGTAGATAGCAACTGACCTATGGATTCTCCTGCTCTATGGACATAGTTATCAGGTGATGGATATAGTCAAGGAGTAGTCTGCTGAGATAGTAATCAACTAATGCATATTGTCAAAGGGTTATTTCGTAATAGAACTGCTCACTGGTCAGTTGTACCTAATAAAGAAATACCTCTCATGTAACTTCATTTTGAATTAGCCCAGGCAGTTGTAAAATTTTGGAGTTGATTACTGATAGCAATGAAATTGTAATACAATCCTTGGGTTGTGTGGACAATTGTATGTGGGTAAATTATGTATGCACTCTATACATACGTTTTTTCAGTAACTCAGAAATTGCCTATTGTGTGCTGATTTATGCACCAACTGCAGTCCATGGTTTCTACTATTTAAATGATCAAGGCCTTTGAGTATGTGGATTTAGAGTGCTTAGGTAGCTTGCTACCATGCGGTATTATATACTGTATTCCTGACACTTGTGTGTGCTTGTAACCTGTTGTTGTTTGCGATCTAATGTTGTTTCTTGTGTCAGATTCATGATCGAGCTTGGAGACACCAAGCAACCATCTACTGTGCTCAACTATGCGAAGCGCTTGTATTTGTGTAACATATTGCCTGACTGTAACCTCAAGTCAAGTGGAATTTTTTCTCTGCATGAAGCTGCACCTTTCCCTCATGAATGTCATGTCAAGGTAAATCGCAAACTGATCCATGAGTAGTACAACTTGTGCTAATTACAATTGCATTTTTTGCTGGAATTGGGGGATGCATGTGTGACAACGCAATATTCCAGTCTGCCTAATGCAAATCATAAACTGGATGTGTTGCGATGCACTGTGTGGAAGGATGTTATGAGCCAAAGATTATATGATATATCACAATAAGCCAACTAACTAATAGGAGTAAGTAACCTTCAAATCATAGCTCATGGATGTATGATCGCATAAGCTTCTCATCTTATTTCTTTCTGTGATCCTTTGTGTCAACAAGTCTGAATTTATCTTGGAAGCATCTCTTTTAGAACGTCGAAGGAACAGTGTGTTCCTGTATTTCATAACGAAGAATGGAGGAGCCCATTTATAAGGACAATTGGACTGAAAACCACACAGCAACAGATGGGAACGATAAACCTGTTTACCACACGATACGAGGCCAATGCCACTCCAACTGGATGATCTGTAACAGATTATTTGTAGCCTTGAAGCAGCACTTTCCCAGGAATCCTTAGGTGATCTCATATTCTTCATCGAAAATAAGCTAGCTTTGCTCAGCAAATGACGTCAGTATAATGAGTTGACTGTGTCAGTGGACCGTGGCAAGCCTTATTGCCTTGAATTCACGTACAGGCCGTCTTCAGACTCAGTACATGGGTTGTCCAGGAAAACTAGTCTCTAGTCTATGAACTCTTTGGTCTCCAATCCATATTAATATATTCTCCCTAGAAAATGTCAACCTGTTTGAGTTAAATGAATATTTTCTGTCCACGCAATGAACAATGGTGTGTCAGAATGCTTGGTATCTGTTGTGTATTAGGCCCAGGAAGCTGTAAGTTAACTATTTTGGTTTAGTATTATTATTTAGTGAATAAATGATAGCGTAATCATCTATTTGCATTGCCTTACTGGGCTTTGAACCATTCGCTATCCCGTGGAAAGGCAAATCATTCATCTTAATTTTTTTTCTTTTGTGTTTTCTGGTTCATTGGCTTGAAACTACTGTATATCTCCTAGTTTATCACATGTTTGAGGTAACTTGCTGCAGAAGCTACTGTATATGTCCGCTCTTTCCGTTTTATTTCATTGAAAAGAGCGGACATATATAGTAGCTTCTGCAGCAAGTTACCTCAAACATGTGATAAACTAGGAGATATACAGTAGTTTCAAGCCAATGAACCAGAAAACACAAAGGAAAAAAAATTAAGATGAATGATTTGCCTTTCCACCGGATATACTGTATATGTCCGCTCTCAATGTTAATTTCTTAGCAGTGCAATCTCAGCAACCATTGTTCTGCAGCTATCTGAGGTTGAGTCAGACTATCTGCATACCTCAACAGCAAGATCAACTGTTCAAAGTTGGTGCATCAAAAAATATTGTTAAGCATGTAATACTAGTATGTGCATTTTTGTTTATCTTGCTGCTTACATCTCTGCCAAATTATTGGATTGCTGTACTTCAGCGTGTTATCGATGCTTTCTTGAAAATTCAGTGCCCGAAAGGGTAACGTTGCATAGGAACAAGTCAAGAATCATACATGATACAACACGCCAAGTCCAAGAAACCGACTTAGTTTGTGGGAGAAACATGTTTAATCAGGAACCAGACAGGAAGAATCAAATCCATCTTTCTCAAAAGAAAAGGAAAGTAAAGTGTAAATGCACCATGCATGCATATGCTGCAGCAAGAAGCAAAGAAGCTTCTTTTTCTCCTGCCCTTATTTTATCTTTTCTTATGAGGGTGGAGGTGGAATTGATAGCAACGATCGGAAGCAAAGAATCTCATTCCATTTTTTCTCTTTTTCAATGAGCTTTTGGTAGGTGAGTGCACGGTGCACCCACAGACATCACATCACCTTCATTGCTGGTAATTCGTATCTTCCTTTTGCTATATGGCTACTGAATCATCAATCTTAATTAATCGGGGATTGCATATTACAGATTGTTTATGTTTGGTCCCTTGGGAGAGCGCTATATATTCTCTGAGGTGAAGGGCGTCTTGATAGCTATCCAGGTTGCTGCTGCTACGGCCAGGCTTTTTCTTGGTTGTTGTCGACGCCAACAGGTTTCCCCTCCCCCGTTCTTGTTCTTCTTTGTTCCCTATGCATAAGATCTGCTAGCACTAACACCTAGCATTTATAGTGCTGCTACTATCTGTCCGTGCTAATGGAGGCGACAGCGCTAAGCGTGGCAAGTCTGTGCTGAACGGAGCTATCAGCTATGCCAGCTCCGCGCTAGCAGAGGAGGTGGCTTTGCAGCTCGGAGTCCGGCGTGACCACCTATTCATCACCAACGAGCTGGAGATGATGCAGGCCTTTCTGATGGCCGCCCATGACGAGGGAGTGGACAACATGGTGGTCAAGGTTTGGGTGAAGCAGGTCCGTGATGTGGCCTATGACGTCGAAGACACCCTCCAGGAATTCGCTGTCCGCCTCCACAAGCAGTCCTGGTGGCTTATCCGTCGCACGCTGCTCGATCGTCGCCGTGTGGCAAATCAGATGAGGGAGCTTAGAGCCAATGTTGAGGATGTCAGCCAAAGGAACATGCGCTACAATCTCATCAAGGGTTCTGGCTCCAAGGCCACCATGGCTTCTGAGCAGTCTAGCACTACTTCTGCTGCACTGTTCGGCATTGATGAAGCAAGGTTCGTCGCAAAGCAGGAAAAATCAAAAGTGGATCTTGTCCAACTGATCAACGACAATGAGAATGGCCTTAGGGTGATTGCAGTGTGGGGAACAAGTGCTGATCGTGGGCAAACGTCCATCATTAGAGCCGTCTATGAGAATCCAGATATTAAAAGCAAGTTCTCATGCCGAGCATGGGTCAGGATGATGCTTCCTTTCAATCCAAAAGACTTCATTCAGAGTTTAGTGGAGCAATTTCACATGGGTGTAGGGGCCAAAGCTCTGCTAGGAACAGAGAAGACGGTGCATGAGCTTGCTGAGGCATTTGACGAATTTGTGAGAGGGAGAAGGTACCTGATCGTGATTAATGACTTAACCAGCATTGAGTTGTGGGATCGCGTGAAAAGTTGCTTCCCAAACAACAACTTGGGGAGTAGAATCATTGTGTCAACTGCGCAAGTTGAGGTTGCAAGCTTATGTGCGGGCATGAAAGCATAGTATCGCAGCTCAAGGAATTGTCTGCTGACCAAAATATTTATGCTTTCCATCAGAAGGTAGTATTCGAAGTTCTACAATCTGCTATTTATCTATTTGAACCTCTCGGTCTAACTAGTTTATTGTTGAGTTAATGATGCGATTACTCATTTGATATCTTGTTTGACAACAACGAACTAACAAGGGAGCAGAATTAGGGTTATACTATCTAATAATTATATATCTTTTTGCACCATATTATCAGAGCATGGTTTGGTCACTATAATTATCCAATTTTCTGTGGCACATTATTTACCACATTGGGTTATTGCAAATAATACTAGTATGTCATCAGTAGGTATCTAACGATAAAAAAAAATCAGAAATCTAGGTTAACCTTTTGCAAGAATACACGGTCATACACTCCTAGTAATAACTTATGTGTAGAACTACACTTGTTTTAGTTGAATTTATTTATCTTTTAGGTTGCATTTTTTTCTTAAAATGGGATTAAGTAACTTCAGTTTGGGGCTTAAAAGGGGAAATTGCATTGCAACATTTTCAAATTATTTTTATACTTTACTTACTTAGCATCATTTTACATTCGTTCATGTAGAGGGTTCTCATGATGGATTTTTTTCCCATATGCACAGGTTTCTCAAGATGTGGCAGATTTAACTAAGGCTACCAGTGCAGACTCAAGATCAAGCAAAGCCACTACCAATGCTGATAGTAACTCTACAGGGCGAAGTGCTGAGATATTAGAGGATCACTCGAAGGATGCTGAAGGAAAAAATGCAGTTAAAAGAGCCTCACTCGCATCAAGACGGTGACAGCTGCTGAATCTAATATTGTTGGGCGAGAGAAGGAAAAAGATGAGATTATGAAGTTATTTGCAAGTCAAGCTACCGATCAGTTCCAGGTGATCTCAGTGTGGGGAATGGGTGGTCTCGGAAAAACCACTCTAGTCAAAGATATCTACCAAAACAAGCTCAGTGGCATGTTTGAGAAATGTGCATGTGTAACAGTCATGCGCCCTTTCAGTCTTGTGGAGCTCATTCGATGCTTAGTTATGCAACTAGACAAAGAACCTTCAGACAAGAAGAGCGTTGTGGCTTTGATGGACAACACAAGGAAGGCATTTCTCTTGATGTCACTTGCAGATTTGATCAATGAATTGGCAAGGATTTGTGAAAGAAATAAGTGCCTACTTGTTCTTGATGATGTATCATCTATTGTAGAATGGAACATGATATTCCCAATTTTCCATGGAATGAAATATTCAAGCCGGATAATAGTCACCACAAGGGAAGAGGATATTGCGAGACATTGTTCAGAGAAAATGGAAAATATATACAAGCTCAAAGGTCTAGAATACAAGGATGCATGTGACCTATTTGCCAAAAAGGTACTCAATAATAAAGTATAACCGTCCTTCATTTGTACATGTTGCCATAGGATTTTTCCCCACCAAAATGACCAGTCCTACTTTTGTTTCCATCCTTTATCTACAGTACGCCCTTTCTCCATTTTTAGCTCTATTAAGATTATTGTTCATATTAGGAGTGCCATGATTTATACTTTCTTTAAAATAAATTAAATTATTAATGATGCGACTAATCCGGTTTCTGTAATCATATTTATTTTTTAGGCAAATGGTTGTTGTGCAAACTAAAGAGTGTCATACTAATTAGCATATATTACCTAGAATTAGAATTATTTTTTTCCAAAGGTTAGACCCAGAGTAGCATTTCCTTCCAAATTGATTGTAGGTGTCTTCTTGATGAAAAAATCTCTGCTAGAAAATTTCTAAAATTGAAAGTTCTACATTTTGAATTCATTGTTTTCAATGTTGAGACCTACTTTGGATACCGAAGCTAATACTTTGGGCTGACTTCCGTTGAAACTATCATGTTCTCGTGGGTGTTGATATTGTTATAGTGGTATCGTCATTCTTCCTAGACACACATGTGCAACTTCCGACCATTGAACCTTCTCCTTGCAACACTCTCTCATGACCCCCAATTTTTTCTTGATTATCGTATATGTTGCCTCCTATTATATTTGTTCCTCATACCTACACCTGGATTTCTATTTGCATTTCAAAATAATTTTAGTTTCTTGATTTGTTTTTCTTTCTTGAGTACCTTTAGGCTTAGTAGAACTAAAACTGAGTACATGAGGTGCAGTTTTAGTACTACTAGGCAGGAGGAGGAGGAAGAGGTTAGTCTTGATGGGCAGGTGGTACCTGAGAAAGACACCTTTCGATATTTAGGGTCTATGTTGCAGAAGGATGGTGATATTGATGAAGATGTGAGTCATCGGATCAAGGCTGGTTGGATGAAGTGGCGCCAAGCTTCTGGCGTCCTCTGTGACAGAAGAGTGCCACAAAAGCTAAAAGTCAAGTTCTATAGGACGGCGATCCGTCCTGCGATCTTGTATGGCGCAGAATGTTGGCCAACCAAGATGCGACATATCCAAAAACTAGGTGTAGCAGAGATGCGCATGTTGAGATGGATGTGTGGCCACACAACAAAGGATTGGGTGCGGAATGATGATATATGTGAAAGAGTTGGCGTAGCACCGATTGAAGAGAAACTTGTCCAACACCGTCTAAGATGGTTTGGACATATTCAACGTAGACCTTTAGAAGTGGTGGTGCATATTGGAAGGATTAAGCGGGCTGAGAATGTTAAGAGGGGTCGTGGTAGACCAAACTTAATATGGGATGAGTCCGTTAAGAGAGACCTGAATGATTGGAACATCACTAAAGAACTAGCCATGGACAGAGGTGCGTGGAAGTTAGCTATCCACGTGCCAGAACCATGACTTGGTTCGAGATCTTATGGGTTTCAACTCTAGCCTACCCAACTTGTTGGGACTGAAAGGCTTTGTTGTTGTTGTTGTATTTGTTTTTCTTTCTTGCCATTTGTATATTCAAATGAAATGTCGCCTATTTATTTTCATGTCATAAATGTCTCCAAAAATTTCCACAAACATCCATCTATAGACTTAAAACAATTTCCAGTTGTAAATCCACGTTTCTTGTGGTATTTTTAAAATCATCAATATTAAATATAAATGCATGTGCAAAATAAAGTTATTGTACTTCAAAATGTCACGAGTACTATTATTTTATTTTATTTCATGTTAGTTGAATGTGATTTGCACGTGAACTAGTTAGTTCAGTTAGATAAGTGTTCTAATCTGTGTGCTAACTTTTTTTCATCATTTATGGGCTTAACATTTTTTTGCCAAAATTCATATTCAACCTTGTTAGGAAATAAATCTAACATTAGACATGACCATCCTTTATCTTGAAATTCAATCACCGCATTTGAGTATTTGCATATCAACTGGAAATTCGTTTGTAGGTCCTATCTCGCAAGCTTTTGTGGTGTACCAAGACTGTTAAAACTCTTGGATATCTTTTGTTCCGATTGTTTGGTTCAATAGTCTGGGTATACCTTTTTTTGTATTGATTACAAATCAAACATTCCAAGATAAAATATACAATTGGAATAAACTATCCAATTAACCTTTTTCCCATCCCAATCTTAATTCATGGGATTTAAAATCCATGCCATAATTTATTCCTCTAAGCTTCTTGGCTTGGACAATTCCTATGAAAGAAATTGCTTACTTGAATCTCATAACATGCATATAGATACGTCATGGATCCCATAAATCTATCCAGTTGGACTTAAAAAGAAAATCTAACTCCAGGCATTCAATTTATGTTTGCATGTATACAAACTCAAAATCTAACTTCAGGTATTCAATTTCTGTTTGCATGTATACAAACTCTTAGGTACCACATCCTCGTATCTATAGAAATTCTCTACCTTGGTGTGTGATATTTTCCTGTTTTTCTTGGCCTTTATTTGTAGCTTTCATAATCTATAATCCGTTTGTAAAAGGAGATGTACAGAAGAGAACCCTATAAATTACGCTTTGTCAAATTAAATAAATAATGTCTATTGCATTATTGATTAAACATTGTATATTTATGTGTAACTTACAATATATATTAATATTGAACATGAAACTGCAAGAAGAGATGCATATTGCATACACATGCACATAGGATGTGTACTTGTAACTTGTTTGCCGTACATATATACAGTAGGATAATAGTGTGTGCTTTTGTTTGAAATATTCGTGAGTAGTAGATTGCAGAGATTTAAAAAACTGGAGATCGAGATGCATATATACCTGCAGATCGTGTGTGCTGTTTCTTGCATTTGCATGCTTGCATGTTGCATATACAGCACAATGCGGCAGCCACGAATTGATCGGAGTGTGAGCACGCCAAACCATCGGAAATTGCAATGGCTCTTGCATTATTGCAGCCGGCGGACGGCAAACTAAAATTTTGATCTGGTTCTAACGATCCTGGCGGCCGACCTACGGATCATATCCGAGAGTTTGGTCCCGATCTGGTTGTTGCATAGGCATACTGCTGACTTAGAATAACGGTGCTGTGATGTGCTAGGATTCGCGGGGCTGTCTTGAGATTAGGTCGCGAAGAGTTTTACTTTTATGACCATAACATATTATGAAGATAATAGATATGGATCTAACGGGTGAAATAATTCTGATGATGCGGGTAAACGTAGTGCCTCGAAAATACCGATGTATACTGTTTTTAGTATATACTCCCTCTGTATCACAATATAAGATGTTTTACTTATTCTCACGCGGACTATATACGGAGCAAAATGGGTAAAGCTATACACTAAATATGTCCATATAGTTTGTATGGAATTACCTAAAAATGATATGGACGGAGTAACTAGCTAATATGCCCGTGCGTAGAACCGGGTGAGAGAGAAAAAAAGTTATGTTTTGGATAAAAATATCAGCTCCACGTAAATTTTGTTTGAAAGTCTTTTGGCTAGTGTAACCATTAGTTCTCCCCTTTTCCATTATCTCCTCCAACAAAGCACGTGTGGCAGCGAAGTCCAACAAAAGTATCACATTTGATTCTATATATGTCAATTTGGAAGCTTGCCTAAAAACTTTTGTTGCTTCGGTCTGCAGTATCATTTGACTCTGGAGTTATCATCTTAGAATTTCATCAATCTACATTTATTAATTTCTTATAACTACCATACGACACAACACAACCCAACACAACATTTTACATACACATTTTATAATTCATACAATTGATTTTTGTTACAATTTAGAATATGTTTTAATTTGATCTGCTTTTAGTTTTAATCTTTAATTTTTATTTGATCTTCTCTTTTATGCTCCATTTCGAAAAAATAATATCTACCCCTCTCAATATTAATTATCGCTTATTTAGTACAAAGTTGGATCGGAGATAGAACTATTTTAGTGCATGTACTAATTTCAATATACTTGTAGGCATGTATGCACGCTAGTGAGGGCATACTGATAATCTCGTTTCACGGTTTAGAGCTGACTAGCTAAGCAGCTTATCAAATCAAACGAAAGATAGCAGTAATTAAGTTGAGATGTTCCGGCGACACACACATATTCACGCCAGCCTCCTTGATCGAGTCGCGCTAGCCTTCTTGGGGTGAGATGTACATGTACTGTGTTGGATCAGTACTGTGCTGCCGAGTAGGTTTAGAACTCCTATTCCAGTCGCAACTCGCGAGTGATTTTTTTTTTCTTTCCAGTTAAATAATCGATCTTTCGACTATACATAGCAACCCAACGAGTTAATTTAACAAGATTATGTACCTTTTGAAAAGGAACTTTGCATTTCATCATATTCTTATGATTGAATTAGAAAGACTAAATCATACTAGTTTCATTTGCGAATTACTGAAAATCAGAACTTATATTAATTTCAGATATTTGGCAAGGGCACTAATATGGATGAGGAGTATCCTGAGTTGGTTGAGCAAGCAAATCTGATCCTAAAAAAATGCAGTGGACTTCCGCTTGCAATAGTCACCATTGGGGGCTATTTGGCAAACCAACCGAAAACCATAATGGAATGGAGGAAGTTGAATGAGCATATCAGTGCCGAGTTGGAGATGAATCCGGAGCTTGGGACCATAAGAAACATCCTTATGAGAAGCTACGATGGTTTACCCTATCACCTCAAGTCTTGTTTCCTGTATATGCCCATCTTCCTGAGGACCAAAGGGTAGGGCGTGGAAGATTGGTACGTCGGTGGACTGCGGAAGGTTACTCAAGGGAGGTTCGAGGCAAGTCTGCGGAGGAAATAGCAGATGGTTACTTCATGGAACTTATAAGCAGGAGTATGATCCTACCATCACAAGGATCAATCCATAGTACAAAAGGGATTGATTCTTGCCAAGTTCATGATCTCATGCGTGAAATAGGCATCTCAAAGTCGATAGAAGAAAATCTTGTTTTTACACTGGAGGAAGGTTGCAGCTCAAACAACCAAGTCAAGATGCGCCACCTTGCTATTAATGGCAATTGGAAAGGAGACCAGAGTGAATTTGAGAGCATAGTGGACATGTCCCGTGTACGATCAGTAACAGTTTTTGGTGAGTGGAAATCATTTTTCATTTCTGACAAGATGAGTCTACTGCGAGTGCTGGACTTGGAAGACACAAAAGGTCTACGCGATCATCACCTCAAGCATATTGGGAAGCTTCTTCATCTAAGATACCTTTCACTAAGGGGGTGTGAGTATATTTATCACCTGCCAGATTCATTGGGTAACTTGAGAGAGCTCCAAACGTTGGATGTCAGAGGTACGAACATAATCAAGCTGCCGAAGAGTATCATCAATCTTCAGAAGCTATACAATCTTCGTGCTGGTATGAAACCGAAGAATGAGAACTTCTCGTATGAGCCTAGCTATTTGAGGTACGCTTGTTCATTATTGTGTGCACCTCAATGCACTAGGATCTGCTGCACTCTAGTCCCTGCTTTTGTGATGCGCCGCCTGGAGAATCATGGTGTTCTAGTGCCAAGAGGGACGAGGAAGCTGAAAGCTCTGCGTACACTAGGTGTTGTGAACATTGCACGACGAGGGAAGGCCATTCTGAAGGACATAAAATGCCTCACCGGGTTGCGCAAGTTGGGAGTGACTGGCGTCAATAAGGAAAACGGACAAGAGCTGTGTTTGGCAGTCGTTGCTCTCAGCCGCCTGGAGTCGTTGTTAGGGGGAACTAGGTTTATCAGGCTGCTTGGATGGAGAGTTCTCGTTTCCAGAAAACCTACAGAGGCTGAAGCTGTACGGCAACCTGGTCAAACTGCCTGAATGGATCAAGGGGCTCAAGAATCTAGTGAAGCTGAAGCTGCGTAGCTGCAGGATATCAGAGCACGATGCCGCCATACAGGTCCTAGGGAATCTGCCAAATCTGGCATCCCTGCATGTGTTGGAGTGGTCGTTTACGGGTGAATGGGTATGTCTCAATTTCTGTCCGGAGATGTTCCCGAGCCTGGTGGTGCTTGAGCTGGAACGCGGAAACTGGGTCGATTCTCTTAAGTTTGAAGGAGGAGCGACCCCTAAGCTGCAGCTGCTCAAGTTGTATCTTCCACGCGTCGAAAGTAGTTCCCTTTCAGGGCTACCATCTCTGTCCGGTCTCAAAGAAGTTGTGCTTACAAGTTGGTGCATCACTGACTCTGTAATGGAATATTTGAGGGTCGAGCTTGCACTGAATCCAAACCGACCCGTCCTTAGGTCCCTGATTGATGTCTCCTGATAATTAATTATTAGGACAATGTATCTGAATTGCTTTCAGCCTGTAAATGTTTGGTATTCAGTTATTATATGCGTGCCGTGTAAATGTTTTGTATCAGGTTATGATGATATTTCAACGATTCATTCCGTGTAGTAGTAAATTGTAGCCAGACATGAGTGTGTGTGATGCCACGTCACCTCCTTCTTCTTCCCCATCCTCTCCAGTCTCTTCTTCTTCCTCCACCGCCGCTAACAGCCCACCTGCAAATCGGACGCACCCCATCCCGCCGCCGTCCCTCCGCCTTGGACCGCCGATCTGCTCGCGCCCCGCATGGAGCCGGCCGGCAAACTCCGCCCCGCCCATCAATTGCCCCTTCCTCCCCACACCAGGACGGAGGAATCGGATGCTCCTTCCGCCCCCCTTCTTCACGGTGAGGCCCAACTCGCCTCCTCCCCACATATCGTCGTTTCTGCGCGTCAATGTCCCGCATCAAGCTGCACTGCCCCTCCCGCGCATCGGAATTGTCCGATTCGTTGAAGGAGAAGAGCGGGGAGCTTGTCAAGAAGGCGATGGGTGCTTGTCTCTTCCTGTTCCTGTGAGCTGCCTGAACTTGTCCGCTTCGGGTGCTTTGGTTTTTTAGCACTCAAATGGTGAGTTTGTACTTACAGTTCTCTGTACATCTACATCTTATTAGTTTATTTCAGCTGTACACTGGTCGCTTCATGTTACACTCGTCAAGCTTCATCTTATTCATCCACATCTACAGATTTGGATTGGACCTGAAAGTCCACAACGGCTCGCTCCTATACTCAGTAGACTGAGATATCTGCATCTTTACAATATATTTGCCTACTGCGATCCAATTGGACCTTGTTTATCATTGAAGCTGCACCTTCGCTGCAGAATTTTTATGTAAGCCTGTTTCTTGGCTCCTTTAGTCCACATCTTGGTCTAGATATACATTTCTGTATGACATGTTTCTAGATGTTCAGCATTAAAGTCAAAATACGAAAAGAAGACTTAGTCCTCTTTGGGATGCAGGAATGGGAAAGACTCATGGATTTTATAGGAACAGTGATGTAATTCTACTGGAATGCAAAACCGAGAAATTGCTCTTAAAAACTGTTTGGGTTCAACTTATAAATGGCAATATGCATGAATTCGCAAAAGAATTTCCCATTAGGTTTTAGCTTCATACTATTTTTTCCTCTAAATTCATAAGGATTGCACTAGAACATACTAATTTAGTAGGAAATATAAAAATACATTTCGATGTTCCCAGGTGATGTAAAGGAAAATTCCTATAGGTTTTCGCTTCTGCCAATTCCTCCAACAACTCTTCATTCCAAAGAAGGTCTAGCCTTTTTAGCAAGCATATATGTACTTGAGTCTTGACTCTTGTCGCTACCACTGTGCTGCAGTTTAACTAAATATATAATATTGAGCTTGATGCAAAAATTTAATGTAATATGCGTATATTTATTTCATTTTGCTCCATGAAGGTATCTTGACATCCATGCGAAATTAAGCTCGAGGATACTGCTGAGAAGACCAACTTGGTGTAGGAACTATCTAATTTCAAGCAGTTGAACTTGAAGCTGCTGGTGATGAAAGGGTTTGAGGAGGAAGACGAGGTGATGATTTCATAACACTAATCATTGTACAAGCTGTGGGCTAGTCACAATGAGTAAGACAATGTGTACTAGTCACAATTGCAATGCTGGAACTGTGTGATGCATGTGAGTAGAGCAATATGCTAGTCTGCCTGATGCGAATCATAAACTGGACATGTTGTGATGCACTGTGTGGAAGGCTCCTATGCACTGGTTATATGTCATTCTTAGTGAAGAAATGGCGGTGTAATGTGTAATCACCTATCTGCATTGCCTTAGCAGGCTGTGAATCGTTCCTGATCTATGCTGTGAAAGGCAATAATTCATCTTATTTATTTTCTTTTTCTTTTCCCGTTCATTGGGTTGACTAATTTGCTCAGCTAATTTATTCAATGTTTTGAGATAACTTGCTGCAGAGTCTACTGTATGTGTCTGCTGTCATGTAACATGTTAAAATCCGAGCAATGCGATCTCGGCCACCATAGTTCGGCATCTATTTTATTTGAGTCAGAGTGTGTCTGCATACATTAAGGTAAGATCAACTGTTTGAAGTTGGTTCCACAAGAATATTGTTAAGCATGTAGTACTTTATCACTATGCGTGGGCATTTTTTTTAATCTTGCTGTTTTCAGCTCTGCCTAAGCGTGCCAGCGATGCTTTCTTGAATTTCAGTGCCAGGAATCATACAAACCTGCCAAGTCCAAGAATCAGGCTTAATTGGGAATAAAAAAGGAAGAATTCAATCCGTCTTTCCCAAAAGAACGTAAGGTGTAAAGGCACTTCCTGTACCTTTTGCTGCATGCATATGCTGCAGCAAGAAGCATCAGGCAGCCACAGACATCGCATCCCCTTCTATGCTGGTAATTCTTGTCTTTCTAGCCACTGAATCCTCAATATTATTTGGAGCCTCCTTTTGCTAATTAGCTAATAAGTACTTTTTTGTTTTAGACAGCAGTTATATATGCTTCGTCGCTTCGGGGAGTGCTATTCTTTGAGGTTGAGGGTGTTTCGACAGCCAGGTTGCTGTTGCCGCCAAGGTTTGCTTTCCTCTCCCCTCTTCTTTGTTACTCACCCAAAGCTAATACTAACACACAGCATTTACGCCTCTATCTGCCTGTGCAAATGGAGGCCACTGCGCTAGGCATTGGGAAGTCAAGAAGCTAACCAGCTGAGCTACGGCAATATCGACCTTGCAGCCAGTCAGTCCCATGGCTTGACGCCACCATCAACAAATGACTTTACCTTAACCACAAGTTAAAGGATACCAAAACCCAAATCCAACTGGAATCCTGTTCCGTCCACGGCACCGCGGCATTTGGTCGAACACCTCGTCTGCCACCCTGCCGCCGCGCTCCCGTCACGCCACCTTCCACCCCCGAGCTTCCACCTCCTATTTATCCAGCGCTTGGCCACCTGAGGCTGCCTCGATCAACCTCTGTTCGCACCTACCGAAATGGCCACGGCACCTGTCGTTGTCGCTGCAACCATAGCGGCGCCGCAGGTGGGGGGTCCCGAGATCGCTTTCTTCGACCTGGAGACCTCGGTGCCGCAGCGCGCCGGACAGGGCTACGCGCTGCTCGAGTTCGGGGCCATCCCCGTCTGCCCGCGCCGCCTCGTCGAGGTCGCCTGCTAAGCCACGCTCGTGCGTCCCGCCGACCTTGGCGTCGTCTCTGCCGCCACCACGCGCTGCAACGGCCGGCATCACGCGCGACGCCGTCGCCGCCGCGCCGCCCTTCCTCGCCGTCGCCGACGCCGTCTACAACCTCCTGCACGGTGAGTGCCCAGCGCCGCCGGTACCATCATATATAGAAATGTAACTATGTGCGTGTTCTTAGGAAAATTTTTCGATAAAGGAGTGCTTGGGAGATGGAATATGGGTGCAAATATTGGGTAAATTTTGTTTCTTTAGCTCTCGTATCATCATATAGAAATGAAATACAGAAGGATCAAGTTACAAGTATAGTCTTTGTTTAGGTCTGAACCTAAATATGCGCCTTCTAAGTGTTCTTTGCTCACGGAAAAATCTTGTCAATTTTGGACAGGGAGGGTCTGGGCTGGGCACAACATTTTGAGGTTTGATTTGCCAAGAATAAGGGAAGCGTTCGACGAGATTGGCCGGTCGCCTCCGGAGCCCAAGGGGACGATCGACACATTGCCGCTGCTAACCCAGCGGTTTGGGAGGAGGGCAGGGGACATGAAGGTATGCGACCTTGTGTTGATGATGTAGAGTCACTTGTAGTTTGTAAAAAAAGCATCTGGTTTGGATAAGGGGTGAATCACTCGAGCTGAAAAAATGTGGCCTCTTACTGAAAGGTCCGAGGAATAAACAGTATTTGACAGTAACTTCTTATTGCGACAAAGGAATATTCTGTTGTTCTTATCTCGTCTCTTGTATCCACAGATGGCAAGCTTGGCAAATTACTTCGGTTTAGGGAGGCAAAAGCACAGGTAGGCAACATGTCAATCCATATGTTATAATTGCTTCATTTCACTTCCTGGAACATTGGAACATGTGTTGATTGTTTGCTAAACATTATGCAATTGTGGTGCCAGATTAGCATATCTACTAGGGAAGTTGGAGTAGTATACAGGATATCTTGTTGCAGCACGCCACATTTGACCTGCTAACTATCTAACATGTCTTGGCAGCATCATACAACTTAGGATACCCAGTCTAATCAACCCCGAATTTTGCCGCATCCTGTCTTAGGTGCTCATCTAAAAATTTAGTATTCCCTAATATGTCGTGTGACCCATTCTTTACATTTATATCATGCGGAATGGAAGAAATGTTGAAATTCTATATGGCCCAGCCCTTGAGATGTGTTGGCACATCATGTAACTTAGTATACCCAGATCCAATCCAACTCGGATTTCGCCCCATCCGATCTTAGGTTATTCATTGGAATATTGGTCTCCCCTAAAAGGCTAAGACTACCACATGATCTATAACGATTCTTCTTTTTAGGTATATCATGCTGAGTACGAGAGATATCACAGTTATATGTGGCCCAGACCGTCGGTAGTTACTCTTAGTACACATTAATGGTTGCAAACAACTATCTAGTTGTCATGGATTATATCTATCTATCAATGCGCTCATGATTGCACTCAATGTTTCGCTCAGATGCTATTAAGTTTGATTTGCTTATTATTCCATATGCTTATTTCTTTTGATTCTTGTATTGCTGACATGAAACTGGAGTTAGTGATCTTGTACTAATTTTTTTGCAATCTAACTCTAGGAGTCTGGATGATGTCAGGATGAATCTTGAAGTTGTCAAGTATTGTGCTACAGTACTGTTCCTGGTATGTTTGCTGAACTGCCTATTGACGACCTTCATGAGCTGAAAATGTACCTAAATTTTCTAATGTAATAGCCGGATAGTTACAGTGTCCAGTGTTTTGTTTCCCTTAAATACTATAATAGTTTTTTCCCTGTCATTTCTGATTTATTCAGCATCGGGAATTCGGGATTACCTTAATGGACTTGTGAGGTTTAACTATTGCTATATACACGAGTCTGCAGTTTTGGAGGCTGAACTCCAGGGAGCTCGTTTTTTTTAAAGTTCCAAATCAACATTTGAAAGTTTCAAAAATTTGGGAAAAACATCCTAGATGTAGATAATGATATACTCTACTAATGTGCAAAAATCAACCCGAAATTCGTAGTATTTTAGGCTGAGCAAAAATGACAAATGTGTGGATCTGGGTCAGTGAACAGTACACATTTTGTCAGATTTGTTCTTTTTTGTGTAGTCTAGAATAATACGAATTTCGCATATAGATTTTGCACCCTGGTAGAGTTCAACATTATCTACGCCTATGGGTTTTTTGTGAATTTTTTCAAAATTATATATGTTGATTTCGAATTTTTGAAAAAAAGGCCTCCCTGGAGCTTGGACTCCACTTGGGGTTTCCGAATATACAATGGCGGGAGCCTCATGAAGTGCTGACACATCTTTCTATTTTCGTGACGTATTCCCTGTTTCAATTATTGCAGTTTTGCTTTCTTGCGGAAAAATAATAATAAATGAGAACCATTCTAGTAAAATTTTAATAATTGGGCCTTTGTTTTCATGTCGTCGCCTAATCGTCGCCTAAACGCCGCCTAGTCGTCCAGTCGCGCTGGAGCCGACGACTGGGAGCGACGCCCAGCAATTTTCAGTTAGGCGCTCGCCCAGGTCAATTGGCGGGAGGTTTTGGGGGGAATCGGGGGCGGGGGCGGGGGCGGGAAATTGGCGCGCACCTGTAAGGGGTAAGGCGAATCGAGCGGGAGAGAGAGGGAATCGACCACCTTAGAAGCGAATCGAGCGGGAGAGAGAGGGCTCCAACTCCGACGACGCGCCGCCACCACCAAGCTTCACCGACGACGCGCCGCCAAGCTTCTGCGTCGGCTCCAACTCCGTCCTGCGGTAAGCCTCCTTCCTCTGCTTCTCTCCTCCGCCTCCCTCTCTATTTTCCTCTCCCGCCCTTCTCCCTCCAACTCAGTGCGCCGCTCTTCTCCTCCCTCTCCGTCCGCCCCCTCTGCAGCTCTTCTCCTCCCTCTCCCTCCGCCCCCTCTGCAGCTCTGCTCCTCCCTCTCCCTCCGCCCCCTCTGCAGCTCTGCTCCTCCCTCTCCCTCCGCCCCCTCTGCAGCTCTGCTCCTCCCTCTCCCTCCGCCCCCTCTGCAGCTCTGCTCCTCAATCTCAGCCTGATGGTGGTGAAGATAATGAGGTTGATGGGGACAATTCTTTGGAGTACGATGAAGATGATGTGTAGGAGTGCTTGGCCTTGGTTTGCCGTCCTGTGAATCGTCGTGGCCTTGCTGTTGCTTCAGTGCTTGGGTTTGGCTGTTTGAAACTAGCTTGCGGGGATTTGAACTTAGTTAATTTCCTGTTTGTGTTTGCTGGTGCTATATCACCTAGTTTGTGTTGAAACTATGTGTTTTAATTTTGTGTTTCGAACTTCTGAACCTTATGTTGTTGAACGTATGGTACTGCTAGTTGTTATTTATGTTCCTAAATCTTCAAATTTGCTGTCATATGATGCATAATTTCATTTTCCTGTCATATTATTTATTTATTATTATTATTACGCCCAACGCCCAGTTGTCGCCTAAGCGGCGACATGTCGACATGTCGACTCAACTCTTCGAGCTCGACTCGACTCGACTCGACGACGTCCGAACAAAGAATTGGGCTCTGGAAACTCGTATGGAACTTCAAGAGATTGTAGTACTTGTAGAAACAGTACTATCCTTGGGCATAAAGAACCAATGAAGAATCATACCATTATGACATGTTTTGAGAATTCATTGATCTGTTTCATGTTTCAAGGAAATAGCTTGGTTAATTCCTGAAATTCTCCTCACAGGAGGCAAGTCTTCCGGAAGTGCTCACTGTTGAGAACCTTGTGGAACGTGCAATTACAAGAAGCAAAACTAATGGAGCTATTTCTCCAGAGGCGAAAAAGTCTGAAGCAAACTCTTCACCTGATTCTTCGAAACGACAACGTACCATTTCTCAAGTCAACAATTCAACTCCAGATGGAGATAATCAGGAATCAGTCGAACCTTCAATGAACAAAGATCCTAGTGAGTTGATATCCCACATTAAGGAGATGAAGTTAGATGCCACTATGCAGATGGATGTGAGCTCCAGTGGTTATTCTGGGTTCCTTGAGCCAGATGATTTATCAACTGAGTGCATCAAGATTTCTGTTACCCCTTCCTACCCTAGGCAAAGAACATCTATCAAGCACAAAGATAGTCCACTACAGCTTTGCTGTGCGGGCTTGAAAGTCCAGTTTGGAGTCAGTACAAAGTTTCTAGACAATGCAGGTCGGCCAAAGTTGAACATAGTTGTCGATATCCCCAAAGATCTAAGTGAAGTTCTAGAATTTTGTGATAATCTTGCTCAGAGATCTTTGCAAGAATCTGGTTCCACTCCTGAGTGGAGACCTTTGATAAAGAAGTATGGTCATGTGAATCATCCAACCGTTCGCCTAAAGTGAGCTCTATTCTCTCTTGTCATATATATATATATATATATATATATATATATATATATATATAGAAACCCTATTTGACACCCAGGGTGCAGAATAAGTTATTTTACACCCATCATTTTTTTACGTTGTTATATCAATAAATTATGTGACATATGTCAATATTTACGTCATGTTGACACATAATAGAAAAAACGACATAAAAATGACTTAAGATGATATAAAAGTCATAAAAACAACATAAGTACGTGTATTTTTGTCGTATTTTTACAACCTCACGTAAATAAATTTTTTTTGTCATTTGTATTTTTTCTTATGTTCTCCTTGACTTAATACATAAGACAAAATTTACGTCACGTAAAAATCATATACGGTTATAAAGATAGAGGGTGGGTGTAGAATAACTATTCTACTCCCTGGGAGTCAAATAGCGCGTCCCTATATATATATATATATATATATATATATATATATATATATATTCCAGCTATTCTGCACTCCCGTACAGAATAACTATTCTGTACAACTTTCTGAACTTCCTAAACAATAACCAGTGAACCTCTTAGCGGAACACGCAAATCTCTGTTTTTACGGATAGTATTTCGATCGTCATTTTCAAACCGTTTATCGGAATGAGGCATGCGATATGCCGTTGGATTCGTATTGTAAATGCGCAACTTTTACTCTTCTGGACGGTTTCCAAATTCTGTACGGTTTTTGAAAAATTTCAAATATACTAAACATAGTTTTCACGATTTTTTCCGTTTCCGTATAGTTTTTTGGGCGTCATTTTCAAACCCCTGGCCGGATTGATGCAAATAATATTCCGTTGGATAGGTAAGAAAATTGCGCAACTTTTATTCTTCTGCCAGATTTCCAAATTATGTACGGTTTTAGAATAATTTTAATTATACTAAACATAGTTTTCGCGGATTTTTCCGTTTCCGTACTGTATTTTGTACGCCATTTCCAAACCGTTTGTCGGATTGAGGCAAGTGATACACCGTTGGAAAGCTATGGAAAATGCGCAACTTCTCTATTTCTAGGTCATTTTCGAAATTCATTACGGTTTAAGAGCAGTTTTTAAAATAAACAATTTTGTTTTAAGTGCAGCGGACTGTTTTTTGGCAATTACTCTCAAACCGCTTGTCGAAACGTAACAAATGATACGGCGTTGGAAAGATATTGACGAGACACAACTTTTTTGTGAAGATAAGTTTTCTCAATTCTTTACCGTTTATGAATAATTTTAAAAATGCAAAAAACGGATAAGCAAACCAACACGATAACGTTTTTGAAATTGACACGGTTGTGGAGTTCGGGTAGAATATTGGTGGATGAGAGAGTCAAATTAGACTCAAATCGGTCCTAACTACAGGCGCGGACGGTCGATTTGGCCAACCGGAGCTCGTATGAACGATTTATATGCATAATATTTCCGCCCCAAAAAACAGAGTATAATGAACTTCCTAATTATACGGTAATGAACCTCTAGTTATCTGTTAGTGAACTTCCTAACGCGAATTTTTTATTTCATATCGCGCACTGTTTTTCTCGTTATTTTCAAACCCTTTTTTCCAAACGATGCAAATGATATACCGTTGAAAAGGTATGGAAATTGCGCATCTTTTTCATGTTGACCATTTTTCGAAATACTTCATGGTTTGAGAGCAGTTTTAAATATACTAACTGCTGTTTTCGGGATTTTTTTCCTATTTTTTCGATATATACGTGAACTTCCTTTTTTTTTATAGTGAACTTTATTTGACGGACTATTTTTTTGAACCTCTCGCGATGCATATGTGAACTTCCTAACTATTTCACAAGTGAACCTCGCGTCAGATCATTTTTTCTGAACTTCTCAAGATACACGAGTTAACTTCCTATTTTTTCGCAGGTTATTTTATTTTAGGTGGACTATTTGTCTGAATTTCTCGAGCTGCATAGTGAACTTCATTAATTTCGCAAACTTGATGGTGAACATTTTTTTCTGAACATCTAAGTGAAATTTCTATTTTAAGTTTAGACAAACTCATGTCACGACCAAACAAAGAAGCAACTAAGTTCAGAGCAGCAGTTCAGTTCAACACCAATAGCAGTTTAGCACTCACCCGACACCAAACAAAGTGATTTTTTCCGGAGTCGTCCAGGCGAACTTACCAACAACTAATAAAGAACTCCAGGCATTATCTATACATAACAAATTCCCATATTTTTTACCTCTATCTATATATGATAGTTCACAACATTTGACACTAGATACATGAGGGATGGTCAGACGCTTGCTCGGAGGAGGTTCAGATGCGCGGAGTCGAGACGACCTGAGGTCCCTCGCCAGCTCGCCTTCGAATCCTAGGAAGATGCAACGAGGAGCAAGAATCAAATCGAGGCAGCAAGAATCGATCGAAAACGAATCGAGAGGGAAGAAGAAGAAGAAACAGTTTGGGGCCGGACCAGAGCGCGGGGAGGAGGGGCGGGGCAGAGAGTCGCCGTGGAGCCAGCCATAGGGGGAGGGGAAGGCCACAGCTAGCGGCGGGACGGCAGGGTTGCCGATGGGATCCGCACGAGGGGCGGAGGAGCTCCCCGCTGCGGTCGTGCATGGGTGTGGATGGGGTGGCCGGCTGCTCGCGGCTCCGGCCGACCCAGGAACCCAGGAGGCGCGCGGAGCCCTGGCCACCGGCATGCAGAGGCGCGCGGGACGGCTTCTTCGCCGGGACTAGGAGGACGGCGTGCTCGAGCCGGGACCGGAGGCGGGGAGGGAGGGTGCGGAGCCGGTGGCGGGCGTGCGCGGCGGATGAGGTGGAGCCGGTGTCGCCTCGCTCGGCGGTGGGCAGCCGCGACGGGATCTGCGGGATGCAGGGCGCCGGTGGGAGGAGGGGGCTGGCCGGCTGGAGATGGAGGCCGGCCGCGCCGGCGGGAGGTAGATGGGGGGGGGGGGGGGGCAGACGGGATCGGGCGGGGGTGGGTGCGTGCGTGCAGTTGCGTGCGTGCGTGGGTGAGATGTGTTCGGGATAAGAAGCCTTTTTGGATAGCAAAGTTGTACTGAATAGCTTATTTAGCAAACACTTAGGGCTTGTTTGATTTGAAGGATTGGTTCCAATCCTTCAAAGGAATTTCAACATGAGGGTGTGAGCTCATGTTGAAATTCCTTTGAAGGATTGGAACCAATCCTTCAAATCAAACAAGCCCTTAAGGGGTGTGCAGAATAGTCCCACCCTATATATATATATATATATATATATATATATATATTATATATATTACTAGGATTTTTCACACCTTTTCTGATCTGGTAATGTTGAATTGCCCTTGTAGCATCCCTACCACTGTCAGCGGCGATGATTCGATCTACTCGACAGATATATACAAGAAAGAGCCTGGTGGTAAGACGCAGAAGCTTGCTTTTGGCAAAGTAGATGCTGCAGAATTGGACTCTCTGTTTGTTCGAGGGAACAAGCTCAACAAGCTCGATGTGTTCTTCTCTTTGGACATATACTAGTACCAACAAAATGCTGGCATTCGGTTGGTTGCAAAGAGGCTGGTTGTACACTCCAAATAGCACCAGCCTTAGTTTATATGATCCTAGATTCCTAGTGTACAAGATCTGACCAGCTGTAGTAGTCTAGCATATATATATGCTGATGTTGAAGTAGGGACACAGATGTTGTAAATGATTCTAACAAGGTATGTATACGTTTGCTGATGGAAAAATCACCTATATGTGTATGATTCTGAACTTGTTCTGAGCGAAAAAATTCCAGGGTCGCCTAGCGGCTTGTCCACCATATGCCCTTCGTTTTCTTCTCAAGGAGGACATGGCGCCTCAGCAGCTTGCACGAAGAAACGGGCTAGCAGCATCTCCAAACTCATCAACATACTCTCTGTCTACTAGGTCAACCATACCAGCAATTTGTTCACCCTTCATTTTATTCATCTATTCAAAAGGGAGATCCAGAATCCTCACCCAGATATGCATTCTGTCGAATTTCACTTCTGTAGGCCTCAATGTGGGATCAAGACAATAGCACCGCATGCTTCCCCACTACCGAAGGTGATGACAGATACTGATAGGAATATGCGGTTAATTCTTTTTAGTGGCCCACTGGCTGCAATCAACATCATCATAAACCCTCCAGAATGAGATCATGACTCATACTGGCTCACCTTCTTCACTGTGGCTGGGCTGTTGTCACATTTCATTTCTGCTCATATCTGATAGACATCCACCAAAACAAATTGAACAACATAAACTACAAAGTGATCAAGATTCTGCAATAGCACCGCATGCTTCCCCACTACCAAAGGTGAGTGATAGATACTGATAGGAATATTCGGCAAACTCTTTTTTATTGACCGACTGCCTGCTATCAACATCATCATTAACCTTTGAGAATGAGAAGATCATGACTCATATTGTCTCACCATCTTCTTCTCTGTGGCTGGGCTGTTGTCAAATTTCATGTCTGCTCATATCTGATAGACATCCACCAAAACAAATTGAACAACATAAACTACATCGATCATTGATTTCGACGTAGCCCGAAACGGCCTCTTGACCAGGTCCGTGAGCAGTAGCTCGACCAGTGCCGGCGAGGATGGCCCCGAGCAGAGATACATTCTGCCTGGACTCCTCCGCGGTCGACATATGTGAGGAAAGTCTCGGAGTCTGGCGGTCGAATTAGATGTAGTTTTTAAATTTAAAAAGTTGTATCGAATTTATATCGAAAACGAATCAAATTATATCGAATGTTCTATTTGAATCGAATAAATTTATTGCAATATTCATTTTTTTTGCTTCGGGTCCGGCCGTTTAGGGGGTGCCGGTGTGGGAGGGGAAAAAAAGCGCCGGACAAGTGTCCGGCACCCCCCAATTGGGTCTCCAATGAATGTATGCCGGACACAATTTAGATGTTCCCGGTGAAGATGCTCTAACCTGACGAAACTAAAGAAAAGGGTCTATCTGGCCAAACTGAAAACTAGTAAGACAGAACGGCTACTTGGTAATTCGACATACCGGAGAGAAAACAGGTAATGCGATCTCCCACGCGAGCGCTTCTGCTCCTCACCGCCGTCCTGTGATCGATGTGCTTCTTGATCGATCACGTCTCTGGTTTGGGGCGATGTGCATAAATCTTTTACTGTTTCAGCGATTTGTCCCCGGCTTCAAGAGTGTTTGGATATCGTCGGTATGTCTCTCACTCTCTCATGGCAATTCCGGATTTCATAAGCGAACCATTAGCATCTCCCCAGGGGCCGCCATGGCAACAATTCTTTTTGGCAAACTAGCAGAAGTCAGAAAAATAGAGAAAGAGTTAATAAAACATTTAAAAAAATACAAACTAAAAATCACTATGCTTCGTGGGGCCGTTCCTCTTGTTGTGTTCGGTCAGCCCGAGTTTTTTTATGTCGTGCTCAGGCTGGCCCACGTACTTGTGTGTGAAGAAAGTCTGGCCCGCTACGAGTTTCGTGTCTAGCCCAACCCTAATTTTCCGTGCTCTTTGACCGGATTTTTGTCGTGCCTCGTCCTGGCCTAAAATATCTAGGCAGATGGGGATGAGTTCTGCATAGTCCTGTTCGCACCGACACGAGCTCCCACTCACAGACTCTCTAACGTTGAACGACCTGAAACAAGATGGAGAAAGCAATAAGTGCCCTCTAGCTCCCGAGCTCGAGTGAGCTTGATTTTTGTAAAATTTGAAAACCGTACTCCTAAGTCTCAAAACATTCTGAAATCTGGTATACAAATACATATGTACATTATATATAGGCCAAAAATTGGTCAAAAATAATATTTTTCCCTTTATTGTGTCCACAATTTTGTTACTTTTCTTGAGTTCGGAATACGATTTATTTTTCACTGAAAATTTACAAACATGCATATATGTATCCAACCAAATAGAGATTTACATTCTTTTCAAATTCAAATTTAAAGTTTTCATGTTTCATTTTTGCATCAGCTAGGGTCCCATAAATCTACGCGTTGGGGGATAAAGAGGTGACCGAATCGAGGCCGTGTCGTGTTGGGTCGGTCCGAGTTTTTATCTGTCATGTCCGGATCAGCTCACATGCTTGTGTGTGAAAAAAACGTTGCTCGGTACGCACTTCGTGCCTGGCCCAGCCTAAATTTCTGTGCTCTTTGGCCGTATTTTTTCCGCGACTCGTGCTGACCTAAATATCCAAGCCTAATGGTCAGTATTAATCAGAATGATTTCGGCATAACATGTGCTAGCGTTGTAAGATGCGACCCTATTCGCACCAGCACGAGCTCCCACTCATAAACTCTCTAGCCTTGAACACCTGAAAGAAGATGGGCCTGATGAAAGGTGGAGAAATTGAAAAATTCCTCTTTTCTTGCTCCCAAGCTCTAGTGAGCATGATTTTTGGAAAATTTGAAAGCCGTACTTCTAAGTCTCAAACATTTCTAAAATTTGGTATACAAATGGGCGATGCTATCTTACAAGTGACGAGGCCCTGGTCAAAATTCTGACATCTACTTTAGGTTTCGAAATGGTGGCAGAGACAATGGGAAGAAGAAGAAGGGGCGATGAAGGAGAACTGCCGTCCGCTGAAGTGGAGACAGAAGAGAAGTCTCTCCAGCGTTCTCGAGACTCGTGCCTGCCCCCGCAGCCATCGCCGACCAAAGGTGCTTCCATGCCTCCGCCGATCTTCCGCTACCCCCGATCCTCTCTGTAAGGGCGTTATGGATATGGGTGGTTGTGGGCCCCACAATCGACGCGAGTTGCGCATTGATCGTGCCCACGATCACCCGGTAAACAGCTCCTTTGTATACCAATGCATATAAACATTATGTTCCAAGGCCAAAAGTTTCGTCAGTTTTTTCTATTTTTGCGTACACAAAAAACAAAAATTATGGGGAAAACCTACTATTTTTTCCCTTTATTGTGTCCGTAATTTTTTTCCGTAGCTTAATACGCATTTTTGTTGCACCGAAAATTTGCATATACGTAGAATACATGCATATGTATCCAATGAAAAAAGATTTGCATCCTTTACAAATTCAGATTTAAATCTTTCATCTTTCTTTTTTTGCATGAGCCCACAAATCTGCGTTGGGGGATAAAAAGCGCGACTCGAGGCCGTGTCATGTTGGGTCGGCCCGATATTTTTTACATCGTGTCCGGACCATTCCACGTGCTTGTGTGTGAAAAAAGTCTGGCTCGTACTGGCTCCGTGCCTGGGCCAGCCGGATTTTCGAGCTCTTTGGTGGGATTTTTTTTTCCGTGCCTCGTGCTGACCTAAAAATTTCAGATTTCATGGCCACTATTAAGTTTTCTCCGTCTTCTTTCAGATAGTTGAACGCCGCAGAGTGTGAGAATCGGGATGATTTCTTCATTACACGGCTAGTGTTGGTAAGCGGCGACCCTATTCATACCGACATGAGCTCCAGTAAGCATAATTTTTGCAAAATTTGGAAACCGTACTTCTAGGTATCAAAAAGTTCTGAAATTTGATATATATTTTTTTTGAATGGTCACCGGGGAAGGGAGAAGACTCTCCACCTGAATTGTATTCATTTGTTGCCTATAAAACTTTGCAGCCTATTACAAGATAGGGTTCAAGTGAACCGGAACACAGAGAGATACAGGAGAGAAGAAACACAAGCTGAAAAACACCCGCGCAAACCTACACACACACATGAAACTCAGAGAAGACTCCGAGCAAAGTCCTTGATGAGGAACACACTGGTCCGCCGCTTCACCGAGACAGCAGAACACTATCGAAAGGCGAAGACTGGCACAGACGGAACCGATGGCACAAAAAAACTCATCATACCACAAGCAAAACCACGGCGAAGATCAACGAGAAAAACCCAACACCACCACCACAGACGAAGAGCTCCGATCACCCGAGACCATCCATGACATCTCAATGCTATCGGCGCAGCCGAAGGGCAAGATGCAACCGAGTCCATGCCGCAACATAGACGAAGGGCCACCTGTTACCGAGTCCACGACACGACAACGATGCCGTCGGCAAAGTCGGGGATCACAGTGCCGAGTCTAGCACGTGGATAGATTCACAGAGCACGCGCGCTACCTGCCGTGTGACACGCCACAAAGCAACCGAAGGGCACAGCATAGCCGAGGCCGCGGCTACAAAAGAAAAAAGAAATTCCCGAAAATACCTACTGTCCTTATTTTTTTTCGTAGCTTGGAATACGCTTTTTTGCATAGAAAATTTGCATATGCGTAGAAAATATACATATGTGTGCAACGAAAAACGATTTAAATTATTTTCAAACTCAAATTAAAAAATGTCATGTTTTTTAATACATGAGCTCGGGTGCCGCAAATCTACGGTCAAAGACGCAATCGACACAGAACAGTGTTTAAACTTTTTTCTAAATCTTTATTATTAAATTGAAATCGGACGCGATGGTTCATGATGGTACGTCACGTGTAAAAGACAGGTTTACCCTCCCACCGAAATATCTACTACTGCCTTTCTACAACAACAAAAAAAAACGATTATTTCCTGACCATAAAACACGTTTCCTTCCGGAATGGCAATAGATCGAATTCATTTGCGACTCGGCTACGGAGTCCAGCAAGCACGCGTACTACTAATTACCATGCATGCTAATTACCATCTCAATATTTAGTCTAACTTTATATAAGTTTTGCTTTATCCGGCCGGACTGGGTATTATAAGAACAAGATGCATGATGAATATATTGGTGGTTTAAAGATTACCAGATCAAGCTGATTTACTAAATGACAAAAAATACACAATTCTATTTCGCATCTTCACTATTAAGAATGTATTGGTCACGGGATGGTTCATCCACTAAAATCGTTCCACACTGTTTAATCGTTTTCTCCTCACGAGATTCATGCATCGATGCATGGCAAGTCAAGAGACAACTGACGTGTGAGTCTAGCTTATACAATTTGTATCATGACTGCATTCGATAGAGTTTGTGGAATACTAACAGTGAAAATAATTTCTATGTTGCGGCTCAAACGCATCGATTATTCACCTTGCCAGTTTAATCAATAAAAAAAAACCTACTCTAGATCGTTGTCATCGTGCGAATACAAAAACTGTGTGATCTTAGTCGTTTCAACCGATGATCCGATCAATTTCACCGGGCGAGATGTGAATGATTCCTACGAAATCAGATTCCTAGAAAACTAAAGAGCGAATTTTTTATTTAATTTCACGAACAACTATTTATTTTCCCGTTGCAAAGCATGGGTATTGTGCTAGTCCTTTTAACATTTGGGAAAAAATTTTCTTCAGCGGCTGCATCTAAACTCTGCTCTGTTCTCTCCGTCTCCGGCTACTCCCAATCCCAACTTCGCCGCCACTCACCGTCGCCTCCGTCCCTCCGCCGATCCGTTCACGCCCCGCATGGAGCCGGCCGGCAAACTCCGCCCCGCCCATCAATTGCCCGAGGCGCACCAGGATGCGATGGACGCGTCCCCCACCATCGACGGAACCTTCGCCACACCAGGACGGCGGAATCGGCCGCTCCTTCCCCTCGGCCCCCCCCCCCCCCCCCCCCCCCCCCTCACGGTAATGCCCAACTCGCCTCCCCCCAATCTCGTCGTTTCTGCGTGTCAATGTCGCGGCCCACTGGCCGTTGATCCGTTTCTTGCCCCTCCCGCGCACCGGGTCGCAGTCAAGCTCGTCCTGGACATGGAAGCCCTCGTCTGCTCTGCTGCCGCCCATTTTCCCCATCTCCCGCCGCATATCCCGCCGCCGATTGGTTCTAGGGGTCCGACCGACGAGAAGGGCCGGCGGCGCAGCTTCGAGGATGCACCGGCGTGGAAGCGGCAGGCATGGGTGTCGCTGTCTCCTCCGACATGCAGCAAGTGCAGTCCCACTGTGCAGTGCAGATCCTCAGGTGGCTTGCCCTGCCGCCTTCACAGTATGATTAAGCCCGCAGAGCAGAACCTTTCGTTCCAAGATTCAGATGTCCCCAATCTTCTCAACACTTGCAAGAAACTTCAGCAGCTCCTTTCCCTTGAGTTCATGTGAATTTGGCCAGGACTCTCTACTCAAGATAGATGTACTGTGAAAACCCCCCTGCATTTTACCGCTATGTTCCTCAGCTTGATCACATAAGCTTTGGCTTCTCACGCCCTGTCCTGCCTTGTAATAACGGAAGCTTGCCGATTCTGCGATTGGATTTTCACACTCAAATGGTGATTTTGCGCGACAATACTCTGTACATCTACGTCTTATTAATATTATTTCGACGTATACTGGTCGCTTCATGTTACACTCTTCATACTTTATTCTTCGTTCTGCTGCAGATTTGGACCGAACCTGAAGGTCCACAACGGCTCGCTCCTATATTCAGCAGACTGAGATATGTGCGTCTTTACAATATATTTGCTGACTGTGATCTGAATGGGGCTCTGTTTATCCTTGAAGCTGCACCTTCACTGCAGAATTTTTATGTAAGTCTGTTACTTCTGCTCTTTTAATCCACTTCTTGGTCTGGATATAAATTTCTGACAACATGTCCTAGATATTCAGATTGCTCCATGAAGTTATCTTGGCATCCATGTGAAAATCGAGGACTGTAATTAGAAGATCAACTTGGTGTGGGAACTATCTAATTTCAAGCACTTGAACTTGAAGCTGCTGGTGACGAAAGGGTTTGAGGAGGAAGACAAGGTGATGATTTCATAAGACTTATCATGGTACGTGTTGTGGGCTTGAAGAGAATTGAGTTACGAGATAAATTCTATGAGTTGTACAACGTGTGCTAGTCACAAATTGCAATGCTGGTGACGAAAGGGTTTGAGGAGGAAGACAAGGTGATGATTTCATAAGACTTATCATGGTATGTGTTGTGGGCTTGAAGAGAATTGAGTTACGAGATAAATTCTATGAGTTGTACAACGTGTGCTAGTCACAAATTGCAATGCTGGAATTGCGTGATTCACAAATTGCAATGCTGGAATTACGTGATTCAATCGACTACCAAAATATGCTCGGCTAGCTGCCTGATGCGAACCATAAACTGGACATGTTGTGATGCACTGTGTGGAAGGCTCCTATGCACTGGTTATATGTCATTCTTAGTGAAGAAATGGCGGTGTAATGTGTAATCCCCTATCTGCATTGCCTTAGCAGGCTGTGAATCGTTCCTGATCTATGCTGTGAAAGGCAATAATTCATCTTATTTATTTTCTTTTTTCTTTTCCCGTCCATTGGGTTGACTAATTTGCTCAGCTAATTTATTCAGTGTTTTGAGGTAACTTGTTGCAGAAGCTACTGTATGTGTCTGCTGTCATGTTAAAATCTGAGCAGTGCGATCTCAGCCACCATAGTTCTGCATCTATTTTATTTTGAGTCAGAGTGTCTGCATACATTAAAAGTAAGATCAACTGTTTAAAGTTGGTTCCTCAAGAATATTGGTAAGCACGTAGTACTTTATCATTATGTGTGGGCATATTATTTTAATCTTGCTGCTTCCAGCTCTGCCTAAGCGTGCCAGCGATGCTTTCTTGAATTTCAGTGCCAGGAATCATACAAACCTGCCAAGTCCAAGAATCAGGCTTAATTGGGAATAAAAAAGGAAGAATTCAATCCGTCTTTCCCTAAAGAAAGTAAAGTGTAAAGGCACTTCCTGTACCTTTTGCTGCATGCATATGCTGCAGCAAGAAGCAAAGAAGCTTCTTTTGCTCCTGCCCTTCCTGTACCTTTGCTTCTGAGGATGGAAATGGAATTTAAGCAACAAGCGGAATCAAAGGATCTCAGTCCAGTTCTCTTCTTCAGTGATGTTCCGATAGGTCGGAGCATCAGGCAGCCACAGACATCGCTTTCCCTTCTATGCTGGTAATTCTTGTCTTTCTAGCCACTGAATCCTCAATATTATCTGGAGCCTCCCTTTTGCTAATTAGGTAATAAGTTCTGTTTTTTTTTTGGTTTTAGACGGCAGATTGTATATGCTTCGTCGCTTCGGAGAGCGCTATTCTTTGACGTCAAGGGTGTTTCGATAGCCATCCAGGTTGCTGCTGCCGCCAAGGTTTGCTTCCCTCTCCCCTCTTCTTTGTTCCTCGCCCAAAGCTAATACTAACACTCAGCATTTACAGTGCTGCCTCCATCTGCCTGTGCAAATGGAGGCCACTGCGCTAAGCATTGGGAAGTCCGTGCTGAAAGGGGCCCTTAGCTATGCCAAATCCTCCTTGGCGGATGAGGTGGCTTTGCAGCTCGGAGTCCGGCGTGACCACCTTTTCATCACCAACGAGTTGGAGATGATGCAGGCTTTTCTGATGGCCGCCAATGACGAGGGAGTAGACAACATGGTGGTCAAGGTCTGGGTGAAGCAAGTCCGCGATCTAGCCTATGATGTTGAAGACACCCTCCAGGAATTCGCTGTCCGCCTCAAGAAGCAGTCCTGGTGGCGTATCCATCGCACGCTGGTTGCTCGTCGTCGTGTGGCCAAGCGGATGAAGGAGCTTAGAGGCAATGTTGAGGATGTTAGCCAGAGGAACATGCGCTACCACCTCATCAAGGGCTCCAGCTCCAAGCCTGCCACCACTGGTGATCTACTTGCCATCACTGGGGAAACAATGTCTGGCATGGACGAAGCAAGATGGCAGTTGGAAAAAGCAAAAGTGGATCTCGTTAGATTGATCAGCAAGAAGGACGATAACCTTAGGGTGATCGCGGTGTCGGGAACAAGGGCGGGTGAGCTGGGTGAGAGGTCTATCATCAGAAGGGCTTATGAAGATCCAAAGATACACAAGAAGTTCGAGTGCCGAGCCTGGATCGCTGGGTTAATGTATCCTTTCAATTTAACAGAGTTCTTGCGAAGCATTATTGAACAACTCCATTTAAATTTTCTTGAAGTTGCCGGAGAAAAAGAAGAAGCAACTTTAGAGATACAAGTTCTGAAGAAGATGGGGATGATGAAGGAAGATGATTTGGTTGATGAGTTCATAAGATTCATCAATGAAAAGAGTTTCCTGATCGTACTTAATGACATACACACCGTTGAAGAATGGGATCATATTAAACCCTGCTTCCATAACAACAAGAAAGGAAGCCGCATTATAGTCTCTGCGCAGCAAGTTGGAGTCGCAAGCTTATGCGCTGGGCCGAAGGATTCAGCGCTAGTGCATCAGCGATTGTTCATGAATGAGAATATTTATGCTTTCTACGAGAAGGTATATCAAAATCCTTAAAACCATTTAACTAGTGATCTCTTTTATTGTTCTTTTTGTTCAACTATTTGCTTATCAAATCCTATTTGGAGTTGTGGCACGTTCATGAGAACATCGTATCTAATTACAACAACCGAAAGAAAAAGGCTGCATACTTGTAGTATTTACATTCAACTTACTAGTATCGAGATCCACATATTTTTGTCTGTAAATTCTCAAATGAAAAATATATTATTGCCGCCTCCTAATTGATCCTAAGCAGACTAGGATGAAACCTATTTAGTACAAGGGCCTTTCTTTACAACTGGCTGAGTTGAACTCTCTTATTATTTCAGTTTTACCTGACGGTATGTAAAACTGAAAAAGTATTTCATACCTTTTGAATTTCCGAATCATAGCTTTTAAAGGTTGATTTATTTCTGCATATATTTTTTGTGTATAATCTTATTATAATTCACATCTTACACAAAGAATAATAGAAATAGTAGACAAACTATCATATTATTGCTAGTTTCCTTGTTGATGTGATATAATGCAAGGGAGCTTGTATACATAAACTCTCATCGAGAAAGAGTAGTCAAACTCTCATATTATTTCTGTCCATACCAAGATGCATGTAGCCTCACCACGTGTAGAGGAAGTTCCAGTATTAACATTTTTCATTCAACGGTAAGGATGATGTAAATCTTATCTTACCTCTCTAGAGGTAAGTGGGGGCATCTTAGAAGAGCTCATGCTCTTATTATAATTCGCATATTATCAAAATAATTATAGAAAGAGTAGTCGAACTCTCATATTTTTGCCCACTGACGTGATGTAAAACTAATAAAATATTTCATACTTTCTGATTTTCTTTATCATGGCTTCTAATATACGATTTTTTCTGCATATTTTTTGTGAATAATCATATATTTTTTTACAGAATCTTCTACTTTATAATCATATATTTTTGTGTATAATCAGCTTTTTAGTTTATGCTATCAAATTATAAAGCGATGCACAAGTCTGGTGGTGTGTGCTAAATTTTTATTTATTTTACTATCTAGTTAATGTCCCCATGATATCCAACTAAAACATGAAAGATATGTCATAAAATCAGAACATATGTATAAAACAAAGGCAATTGTGGTTAATTCTTTCATTTTATCTACATAGAAGCACAGTGTATTTTCTTGACAAAGGAACCAACTTTTAATATAGCCCTCCAAGTTGGAAGTTCAACCCAGAATTCCATATCTAACTACCACCCAAAACGTACGTATTATTGATTAGGATCTGAACTCATCATTTTTATATTAGTTAGGGTCAAGCTAATTCAATCGCTAATAATATATTTTCATTTGGTAGTTCTTCACATAAGATTGTTATGGAAAGATCATGCACGATTGCTGAAATGAGTTTCCTGGTCATATCTGGGGCCACAACTTGCCAATTGTCACCTAATCTGATGCATCTAGCACCAACATTTGAGATTTGATATATCCAATGTACCAATATGGATGCCTAGATTGTAACTTCTTGGAGGTGCTAATTAGAGAAGATCATAGAGTTGGCCGGAGAATCACCTATTAATGATGAATGGAAAATATCATATAGATATTTGTAATATTTATAATTTGACTAAACATATAGAAAGCAACATCTAAATTATTCCTTGTGTCTAGGGTTCTCAAGATGGATCAGATTCAACGGAGGCTGGGACTAGCTCAAATGTAGATACTACAGTTAGTGACAGTTCTTCAAATCGGAAGATGCTCAGTCGTACGGAGACGATGCTAGCGTCTTTTAAGGAATCTCAGCTCATTGGGCGAGAGAAGGAAAAAGAAGAAATTATCAAACTAATTACAACTGAAGATAGCCAACTTGAAGTGATCTGCGTGTGGGGAATGGGTGGTCTTGGAAAAACCACACTAGTCAGAGATGTCTACCAAGATGAAAATCTCAGTGGCAAGTTTGGCAAGCGTGCTTGTGCCACAATTATGCGCCCTTTCAATGTTAACGAGCTCCTCCAGAACTTAGCTTCGCAATTTGGTTACAAGGATGTGCTAGAAATGCACACCGAATTACCAGGAAAGAAATATTTGATTGTTCTTGATGATCTGTCGTCCAATGCAGAGTGGGACACTATAATACCACATTTTCCTGCAACGGAGACATCAAGCCGGATCATAGTCACAACAAGGGAAAAGGATATTGCAACACATTGTTCAAAGAAACATGAAAAAATATACGAACTCCAAAGTCTGAAAGGCAACTATGCACTTGACCTATTCATCAAGAAGGTACATCATATTATCTCATATTCTATTTGTTTGAATGAAAAAGGGATATCTGTAGATTCTAAGAACATACACATGTGAACGAGTATATCTTTTTACTAACGATGCCATGTGGCCTGCCTCTACTTATTTTATTTCTATTTTGAACTAGCAGGGTAGTTCTCACATATGTGACGGTTGTGTCTTTACTCTTTAGCATCTTGAGAGTCTAAAAAATAAATTATCCAACCATGTATATTTAATGATGCGACTGTCCTTTTTAGAAATAACATAGTTTTTGTAATCATATTTATTTTTGGGCTGATTGTTGTGTAAACTAAGTAGTGGCATACTAATTAGCATATGTTACCTTGTATTAGAATCATTTTTTTCAAAGGTTAGATCCAGGGTAGCATTTCCTTCCAAAATTGATTGTAGGAGTAAATAATCTCTGCTAGAAATTTTCTAAAAATGAAAGTTCTACATTTTTTAATTCATTTTTTTTCAATGTTGAGACCTACTTTGGATACCAAAGCTAATACTTTGGGCTGACTTCTGTTTAAACTATCATGTTTTCGTGGGTGTTGATATTGTTATAGTGGTAGCGTCATTCTTCCTTGACACACGTGTGCAACTTCTTACCATTGAGCGGAGCCTTCTCCTTGCAACTCTCTCATGACCCCCAATTTTTTCTTGATTATCGTATACTTGCCTCCCATTATATTTTTTTCCTCATATCTTCACGTAGATTTCTATTTACATTTCAAAATCATTTTAGTTTCTTAATTTGTTTTTCTTTCGTGCCATTTCTATATTCAAATGGAATGTCGTCTATTTATTTTTCATGTTATAAATGTCTATAGAAATTTCCACAAATATCCCTATATGGACTTAAAACAAATTTTAGTTGTAAATCCATGTTTCTTGTGGTATTTTTAAAACCATCAATATTGAAGATAAATGCATGCATTTGCAAAATAAAAGTTATTGTACTTCCAAATGTCAAGAGTACTATTATTTTATTTTATTCATGTTAGTTGAATGTGATTTGCACGTGAACTTAGTTCAGTTAGATAAGTGTTCTAATCGGTGTGCTAAGATGATGAACGACTTGATACTAACATGCCTTTCATCATTTATGTGCTTAACATTTTATTTGTCAAAATTATCATGAGAAGACAAATATATGCACAACCGATAATTCATATTCAACCTAGTTAGGAAATAAAATCTAACATTAGACATGACCATCCTTTACGTTGAAATTAGTCACCGCATTTGAGTATTTGCATATCAACTGGAAATTCATTTGTAGGTCTTAGCTCGCAAGCTCTTGTGGTCTACCAAGACTGTTGAAACTATTGGATATCTTTTGTTCCGATTGTTCGGTTCAATAGTCTGGGTATACCTTTTTCTGTATTGATTAAAACTCAAACATTCTGCTGGAACATAAAATATATAATTGGAATAAAATATCCAACTAACCTTTTTCCCGTCCCAATCTTAATTCATAGGATTTAAAATCCATTCCATAATTTATTTCTCTAAGCTTCTTGGCTTGGACAATTCCTATGAAAGAAATTGCTTACTTGAATCTCATAACATGCACATAGATACGTCATGGATCCCATAAATCTATCCAGTTGGACTTATATAAAAAATCTAACTTCAGGCATTCAATTTCTGTTTGCATGTATGCAAACTCTTACATACCACATCCTCATATCTATAGAAATTCTCTACCTTGGAATGTTGCATATGTGTCTGATTCTTTGCATGCAAGCATGTGATATTTTCCTGTTTTTCTTGGCCTTTAGTTATAACTTTCAGAACAATCTATAATCCGTTTGTAAAAAGGAGATGCATAGAAGAGAGGAAATATAGGGAACCCTATAAATTACGCTTTGTCAAATTATTAATAATTAATGTCTATTGCATTATTAATTAACCATTGTGCATTTATGTTTATACTTATAAATTATATGAAGATTGGACATGAAAACTGCAAGAAGAGATGCATATTGCATACACATGCACATAGGATGTGTACTTGTAACTTCTGTGCTGTATATATACACTGGGATAATAGTGTGTGCTTGCGTTTAAAATATCCGTGAGTAGAAGCATGCGGAGATTTAAAAAAAAATGGAGATCGAGATGCATATATACTTGCAGGTCGTGTGTGCTGTTGCTTGCATGCTGCTTATGTATGTTGCTTTGTGGGCATGCTTCTTATATACCTTCTTATGTACTTTGCTCGTGTAACCCTACCATTAGTTTGCCCCTTTTCCATTATCTCCTCCAACAAAGCATGTGTCCAACAAAAGCGTTGAATTTGATTCTCTATATGTCAATTTGGAAGCCTCTCTAAAAACTTTTGTTGCTTCGGTTTGCAATAACATTTCGATAGACTCTTGAGTTATCAATCTTCAAATTTCATCAATCTACTTTTATTAATTTCTTGTAACTACCATACGACACAACACAACTTTTTATATACACATGATATAATTCATACAATTGATTAATAGTATTTTCTATCAATTTAGAATAAGTTTTGATTTGATCTACTTTAGTTTTAATCTTTAATTTTATTTGATCTACTCTTTTATGCTCCATTTCAAAAAAAGAAGAACTACCCTCTCCATATTAAATATAGCTGATTTAGTACAAAGTTGGATCGGAGATAGTACTATTTTAGTGGATGTATTAATTTTAATATACTTATAGAGCATGTATGCATGCTAGTGAGGACATACCGATAATCTCGCTTCACGGTTTACAGCTGACTTGCTAAGAAGCTTATCGAACGAAAGATATCAGTAATTAACTTGAGATGTTCCCGCGACACACACATGTTCACGCCAGCCTCCTTGATCGGGTCGCGCTAGTAGCTGGGGGGTGAGACGGACGTGTACATTTCTTGCCGCAACTACTCCAAGCTAAGTTGGATTAGCACTCCTATTGCTGTCGCAACTCGCAACTCGCGGGTGAGATTTTTCTTTCGAGCAGAGTCAGGTAGCCGGCTGAATCGTAGGACCAGTGTGCGTCCAGGCCCCATGTTTTCCGCGCAGCCGTTGGGTTGATTTGGCATTATGCACCTTTTTTTTTGCATTGCATCATATTCTAATGATTAAATTAGAAAAGACTAAATGATACTAGTTTCATTTGCGAATTAAGTACTAAAAATCAGAACTTATATTAATTTCAGGTATTTGGCAAGGGCACTAATATGGATGAGGAGTATCCTGAGCTGGTTGAACAAGCAAATCTGATCCTAAAGAAATGCAGTGGACTTCCACTTGCAATAGTCACTCTTGGGGGCTTTTTGGCAAACCAACCGAAAACCATAATGGAATGGAGGAAGTTGAATGAGCATATCAGTGCCGAGTTGGAGATGAATCCAGAGCTTGGGACCATAAGAACCATCCTTATGAGAAGCTACGATGGTTTGCCCTATTACCTTAAGTCTTGTTTCTTGTATATGCCCATCTTTTCTGAGGACCAAACGGTACGGCGTGGAAGATTGGTGCATCGTTGGACTGCGGAGGGTTACTCAAGGGAGGTTCGAGGCAAGTCTATGGAGGAAATAGCAGATGGTTACTTCATGGAACTTATAAGCAGGAGTATGATCCTAGCATCTCAAGGATCAAAACATAGTACAAAAGGGATTGATTCCTGCCAAGTTCATGATCTCATGCGTGAAATCGGCATCTCAAAGTCGATAGAAG
Source organism: Puccinellia tenuiflora (assembly GCA_012064385.1). Taxonomy (NCBI): domain Eukaryota; kingdom Viridiplantae; phylum Streptophyta; class Magnoliopsida; order Poales; family Poaceae; genus Puccinellia; species Puccinellia tenuiflora. The sequence goes on along the minus strand of QRDG01000859.1, from coordinate 172,279 downwards.
AAAATCTTGTTTTTACACTGGAGGAAGGTTGCAGCTCAAACAACCAAGCCACTATGCGCCACCTTGCTATAAATGGCAATTGGCAAGGAGACCAGAGTGAATTCGAGAGCATAGTGGACATGTCCCGTGTACGATCAGTGACTGTTTTTGGGAGTGGAAGTCATTTTTCATTTCTGAGAAGATGAGGCTGCTGCGAGTGCTGGACTTGGAAGACACAATAAATCTACACGACCATCACCTTAAGCATATTGGGAAGCTTCTTCATCTAAGATACCTTTCACTAAGGGGATGTGATGATATTTATCACTTGCCAGATTCATTGGGTAACTTGAGAGAGCTCCAAACGTTGGATGTCAGAGGTACGAGCATAACCATGCTGCCGAAGAGTATCATCAATCTTCAGAAGCTATACAATCTTCGTGCCGGTAGGAAACCACGGGATGAGGACTTCTCGTATCTAGGATATGGAAATGAAGGGTTAATGGGCTACAGGGCATGCTTGTTGCCTCTCTTTTTGATGGAATGTTGTTTATCTTGGTGTGCACCTCAGCTCGTTGATGAAGATGGCACTAGCCGCAGTGATGTATGCACTGCCATCTGCTGCGTTGATGTCCCAGCTGTTGCGATGCGTCTGGAGAGACACAGTGTTCTAGTGCCAAGAGGGATGAGGAAACTGAAAGCCCTACGTACATTGGGTGTTGTGAACATTGCACGACGGGGGAAGACCATTTTGAAGGACATAAAAGGACTCACCCGGTTGTGCAAGTTGGCAGTGACTGGCGTCAATAAGGAAAATGGTCAAGAATTGTGTTTGGCAGTCGTTGCTCTCAGGCGCCTCGAGTCATTGTCTATTCGGTCAGAGGGGGAGCCAGGTTTATCAGGATGCTTTGATGGAACATTCCCGTTTCCGGAAAGCCTACAGAAACTCAAGCTGTACGGCAACCTGATCGAACTGCCGAAATGGATCCAGGGGTTCAAGAATCTGGTGAAGCTGAAGCTGCGTAGCTGTAGGATATCGGAGCACGATGCCGCCATACAGGTCCTAGGGAACCTACCAAACCTGGCATCACTGCATCTATTGGATAATTCGTTCGAGGGTGAAGAGGTTCATCTCAATTTCTGTATTGAGAGATTCCAGAGCCTAGTGGTTCTGGAGGTAGAACTCGGAAAGGAGCTCAAATCAGCCAAGTTTGAAGGAGGGGCAACCCCTAAGCTGCAACTGCTCAAGTTGTATCTTTATGATGTCAACCATAGTTCGCTTTCCGGGCTGCCATCTCTGTCCGCCCTCAAGGAAGTTGTTCTCCTAGCTGGTCTCACTAAGTCCGAATGGGAATATGTGAGGGCCGAGCTTGCACTCAATCCAAACCCACTTGTCCTGAAGACAAAGTAGTGATCTCAATCCGAAGTCAACAATCTACACATCAATTCAAGGCCAGCTAGGACAAGATACTGTTTGTATTTTCATTTGTGAACATTGTCGATTAATCATCGCGCGCATTTCACTTTGTGCTGGACAAGATACTGTTAATTATTTCTGCCGCGTCGATCACGGCTAGCGCCACCGAGCCGACGATGTCCTGATGATTATTAGGATACCACGTCACCTCCTTCTTCTTCCTCCACCCCCGCTACCGCCCACTTGTGAAATCGGCTGCAGCCCATCCAACGGAGCCGGCCGGCAAACTCTGCCTGGCCGCCTCGACTGCCGGAGGCGCGCCAGCACGCGATGGACGCGTCCCCCGCCACCGACGGGACCTTCATCCCCACACCAGGACGGCAGAATCGGCCGCTCCTTCCGTCCCCCTTCTTCCCGGTGAGGCCCAACTCGCCTACCCCATCTCGTCGTTTCTGCCCGTCAATATCGCGCCCCCGCTGCCGTTGATCCATAGAACCTGTCGCATCCTGTTGCCGTGACCCTCCCGCGCGTCAGAATAGTCCAGTTGCTCTTGCTCCCATCCATCCTCATGCTCTAAGCTTATCCTAGTGCGGCGAGCAAGGACCCAGATATGTTGTTCCTCCCCTGTCTCTCACAAGACTCAGATGTCCCCAATGTCCTCAACAGTTGCAACAAAACTGAGCTGCTCGCTTCACTGCTGACAGAGCAGATATGAAGATTCGGATACTTGCATTAAACTTGATTTTTTTCCTTGACTTCCCGTGAATTGGGCCAGGATTCTGTACTCCCAGTGCTTGGAGCTCCAGATGCCTGAACTTGTCCGCTTCGGGTGCTTACAGTTCGAGCTGATCAGTGCCCCAAAACTGGACACCTGTTCTTAGACACTTGGCACTGTGAAAACCCTTCAATATATTTTTGGCCATGTTCCTCAGCTTGATCACATAAACTTGATTTCTCACGCCCTGCCTTGGCAGGCACCCTTTGCGCTGAGCGACGGCTCGCCTTGTAATAATAGATCAAGCTGAGCTCGAGGGCTTGTCGATTATGCGAATGGATTTTTAACACTCAGATGTTGAGTTCGTACTACAGTTCTCTGTACATCTACAACTTATTAATTTATTTCAACTGTACATTGGTCGCTTCATGTTACACTCGTCAGGCTTTATTGTTCTTTCTGCTGCAGATTTGGATTGGACCTGAAGGTCCACAACGGCTCACTCCTATATCCAGTAGACTGAGATATCTGCATCTTTACAATATATTTGCCTACTGCGATCCAATTGGACCTTGTTTATCATTGAAGCTGCACCTTCGCTGCAGAATTTTTATGTAAGCCTGTTTCTTGGCTCCTTTATTCCACATCTTGGTCTAGATATAAATTTCTGTATGACATGTTTCTAGATGTTCATCATTAAAAAATGACCAATGTGCCTGTAATATATTAAACCACTCAATAATAATCAATTAATGTTGTCAAAATACGGAAAGAAGACTTAGTCCTCTTTGTGATGCAGCAATGGGAACGACTCATGGATTTTATAGGAACAGTGATGTAATTCTACTGGAATGCAAAACCGAGCATTGCCCTTCAAAACTGTTTGGGGTCACCTTATAAATGGCAGTATGCATGAATTTGCAAAAGAATTTCCTATCAGGTTTTAGCTTCATACTATTTTTTCCTCTAAATTCTTATGGATTGCACCTGAACTTACTAATTTAGTAGGAATTGTAAAAATACAAGTTTTACGGTGGTTGGTAATTTTAGAGACCGTCCATCAGTTCGATCTGACGGTATTAAAATGGACGGAACAAGACTGATGGAACCTGACGGAACCGAAATTGTGGGGACGGAACCGAAATTACGTGGGGACAATACTGAAATTATATGGGGATGGAACCAAAATTACGTGGGACTGGTACCTATATTCTTTAAGGGTACATTCGTAATTTTAAGACTAAAAAATAACTGAAATTGCTTCACGTCCGTTGTGCGATACTTTCTCTTTGAGCTCTCTTCTCTTTTCTCTCTCCTCTGTCCGACTTAATTTCTTTTCTGCCGGACAGCTCCGCGGGAGGACGGCTCGAGGAGGACGGCGTAGCGCCCAGCTCGTCTGCGTCTAAGTCCACCTTGCCGAGCTCGCGACACCTACTCGTCCAGCCAGCTCGTGGCACGGGACAAGGACAGGGATGAGCCCGGCGTCCACAGGTCCCCATGGCGCGGGACAAGGTTGAGGTCGGCTTCGCCGGTTGTACGCTACCGTGGCCGCCGACGTGCAGCTCGTGGCGGCGGGGGAGAGCGTGGCCGCGGCCACAATATATAAGGCAGTACGCGGAGCATGTACCTCCAAGACCAAGCCGTTGATGGGAAGTCGAATTATTAAATCATCACGGCAGGGCTCCCGATCCCAGCAGACGAGGAGCATCTGGCGCCGCACGCCGCCGTCAAACGAGGCATTGTATAGGGTGGAGCGAGCCTGCAGGATGCATCCCTGCGTCATGGCTCATGTCCTTGTCCACCATGGACCATCTCCAAGCCATGAGTCCCTGAGATCTCCTGCTGTCCACGATCGTTTCAAACTGAAAACATCAATTGGATTGGATGGAGCTGGATTGAGAATGTGAACGGTTCAAGTAAAAAAAAAGGGCCAACTTCCTCATGTTTTAATCAACGGCTAAAATAAATCATGTCATAATCAAGGTTAAAAAAAAGATATACGACGGAACTCAACGGAACCATGGGTTCCGGCCCAATCATCGTAAAATAGCTCAAAAATACATTTCTTTGTTCCCAGATGATGTAAAGGAAAATTCCTATAAGTTTTCACTTCTGCCAATGCCTCCAATAACTCTTCATTCCATAGTGGGTCTAGCCTTTTTAGCAAGCATTTACGTACTTGAGTCTTGACTCTTGTTGCTACCACTGTACTGCAATTTAAGAAAAAAAAATCTAATATTGAGCTTGATGCAAAATTTTAATTTAATGTGCTTATAGTTGTTTCATTTTGCTCCATGAAGGTATCTCGACATCCATGTGAAATTAAGCTCGAGGACACTGCTGAGATAAAATCAAATTTCAAACACTTGGTGTGGGAAATATCCAATTTCAAGCACTTGAACTTTAAGCTGCTGGTGATGAAACGGTTCAAGGAGAAAGACAAGATGATGAATTTTATAATGCTTATCATCCAAAGAGCTGTGTTCCTGCAGAAAATTGAGTTGTGGGATAAAATCCCAGTGCAAAGCCTTAAACCTCGAGCCGCCAAGGTTTCCAGTGGATGAAGCTAGCAAACATCGAATTAGGGAGCAACTGACCTTTGGATTCTCCTGCTCTATGGACATAGTTATCAGGTGATGGATATAGTCAAGGAATAGTCTGCTGAGATAGTAATCAACTAATGCATATTGTCAAAGGGTTATTTCGTAATAGAACTGCTCACTGGTCAGTTGTACCTAATCAAGAAAAACCTCTGATGTAACTTCATTTTGAATTACCCCAGGCAGTTGTAACATTTTGGAGTTGATTACTGATAGCAATGAAATTGTAATACAATCCTTGGGTTGTGTGGACTTTAAAGTGTATGTGGGTAAATTATGTATGCACTCTAGACATACGTTTTTTTAGTTACTGAGAAATTGCCTATTGTGTGCTGATTTATGCACCTACTGCAGTCCATGGCTTCTACTATTTAAATGATCAAGGCCTTTTGAGTATGTGGATTTAGAGTGCTTAGGTAGCTTGCTACCATGCGGTATTATATACTGTATTCCTGACACTTGTGTGTGCTTGTAATCTGTTGTTGTTTGCGATCTAATGTTGTTTCTTGTGTCAGATTCATGATCGAGCTTGGACACGCCAAACAACCGTCTACTGTGCTCAACTATATGAAGCGCTTGTATTTGTGTAACATATTGCCTGACTGTAACCTCAAGTCAAGTGGATTTTTTCTCTGCATGAAGCTGCACCTTTCCCTCATGAATGTCATGTCAAGGTTAATCGCAACTGATCCATAAGTAGTACAACTTGTGCTTGTCACAAATTGCAATTTTGGCTGGAACTGGGGGATGCATGTGAGACAACGCAATATTCCAGTCTGTCTAATGCAAATCATAAACTGGATGTATTGTGATGCACTGTGTGGAAGGATATTATGAGACAGATTATATGGTATATCACAATAAGCCAATAGGAGTAAGTAACCTTCAAATCATAGCTCACGGGTGTAATACCCCGGAATTTTAGCGAGTGTTTTGACACTTCCTGGGAAGGGTTGACCTTTTTAAACCTTGTCTGATCCCTAAATCAGAAACCATGGTTAAGGCCGCCTCCTTCAGTTGATCGGAAACGACTAAATATTTATCTGGTTTGGAGGTCGAATGAATTTTGCAGAGCCAATTTAATTTCTAGCCATTGGAATTAAAGGGGAAATAAGAAAGAAAGAAAAGAAACCAGCTCACGTCTGGATTAGTCATGAGAGAAATAGAAAGACAGAATAAAGAGACCAGTAGGTCCTGCTCTCGACAAGGAACGGACAACATCTCGCCGGTCAAACCTTTCCTCCCGGGTCGCCCCCCGCTCGGGCGACTCTGGAGGCTCCCCCAAACCCTAAAAAACCCTCCAGATCCGCGCCCCTCTTGGCCGCTGCCGCCGGCGACGCCGCCGGCGGTGGCGTCGCCCGGCACGCCAAAGGCGGAGGGCAGTGGAGGCGCACCGGGGTGGCTCGTCTGTGAGCGGGGCAGAAGCGGCGACGGCGCGACCGTGGTCCGAGGCGGAGCGCGGCGGAGGGTGGAGCAGCACGGGGACCAGCAGGGCGAGACGGTGGTGCTGACGGCGCGGCGTGGAGGCGGCGGCGGTCTCAGGCTGTGGCTCGGCGTACGCGGGCGGCTCTCGTCCGTTTCGGGCCCGATCTGGGCTCGAAGGGCCGTGGCAGGGCTAGCTCGTTGCTCGTCCTGTGGCTGCGGGCAGGTGCTGGGCGCCGGCTCCGGCTCCGGCGGTCGGTGCGGTGACCCAGCAGACCACTGCATGATGTAGTGTGCAAGTCGTTGACATAATACTCACAGAAGGACCTATCCGTGAATATTACATCCTGCAGAGTGGACAACAGAAACATAGCAGGTCCAAGTAACACTATAGGATTACAACACTGATCAATACAAAACTTCGAGAGCTTCCTCGATACACAGAGGATAATCCCGGGCAGATGAAATTCAGAAAAGATCCAATACGTAGCAGTAAGATGGAGATTAACTCTATCTCTAACTCCTGTTCCACTACTGCTGTTGTCACAGCCCTAATCTATTCCACCGGGAATCCCTTAGTCCAAGATTGTGCTCGTCCTTCCAATAGACGTGTTCTCCTCCGTTGACAGAGTGATCACCTTATCATCATTGTCATTGCTCATGTGCCGCCACGGTTGTCGTCGATCTTCCGTTGGTGAAGTAGAGATTGACTCCTTAATAAAGAACTTGATGTAGTGATGGTCCACCGTCAACTCCTTTGATGGCTCCGAGATTCTAAGCAAGGGGTCAGAGAGGCAAGGGTGAGTAACCGGCGTTACTCAACAAGTTCATTATGTATGGTGGGAAGTTTGATGCACTAACTACTGCTTTAGACTCAAAAGAGTCACCAGCGAATGCAAGGTTTTATAAAACATTTCTTCAAGAGGTTGCTTTTATTTCTGAAGACTATGCCCGTCATCCTTCACAGGGCTAGAGCTTCATGGAGCTCCTTTCCTGCAGCGTTCGCAGCTTCTTCCCGGAACAGGGAGTAACATGTTACAATTCTTTACACTCTGCAGAGGTGCGTTACTTTACCCATAAGGGATCAAGACCTTGTTGCACAACCAGTTAGCTTTCCTGTCCACACTTCCTTGGGTGTGGGGCCCGGTTTTTGATCCAAGCCATTCACTGTGCTTCTCCACACAACGCATGCCCACCCAATTCATGCATAGCGAGTTTACCCTTGATGCTCTACCCCTCTCGGTAGACACCTAGGCTCTCCTTGCAGACCATCCTAGACCCCAGTCGCCGTGGGAATTAAGGGATCCCACCCATGTGCATGTAATCCCGCAAGACCTACAGCCTACGGCACTGGCAGCCCGTTGACATGCATCCGAGAGAAGATCACAGATGACATTTCCCGTCCCATTCCAAGCCTTATGGTTAACGCGTCTTTACGGCGCAATCATTATGACGTCATTTGTTGTTAATCCTAGGTAATACTTTCCCTTGCAAATAGAACCTCCGGACCTATTCTTCTTACCATGGTCTTATTTGCCAACCATAATAGGTTACCACCACTCAGGTAGATAGCCAAATAGTCAAGTTATTAAAGAAATAGGTTTTATGCTTTCTTTTGTATAAAGGTGATAGTATAATAAGGTTTTGCAAATAGTTTTCTAACAAATATTTCAAGAGATATGAGCAAGTGATGAACTTGCCTGTGATAGAGGTGGCAGTTCATGCCCTTCGGGGTTCTAGGGTGCGTCAGAACCCGGAGATCTGAAAACAGCAAAGTAGTCCGGGTAAGGACTACTGGAAACACTTGCAATATGCTATTATGCATAAATATGAGATGCATCGTATATAACCCAAAATACCCAGACTCACAAGTAAGCGCTTCGCGTTATTGATTACTTTGTTAACGGTGAAATACTTTGAGTTGTTATAACATCCAGACTTAAGTGTTTGCTATGATTATCGAAGTAATGTTTTACATGATTAATAAACAACTTACAGGTGCTCAGTTAAGGATTGCATTTATTTCATAATTTTATTTTATTTAACTACTTTCAAAAAAAATAACACTAGAGTGATTGATTTTCAAATTAACTCCTTTTTGTGTGTTTTACCTAGGATGAGTAACGGAACAGTCATTTACATTAAGGTATTTGAGTTCAAATTTTATGTGTTGAACCTTTATTTCAAATTTTATTTTCTTTTAGAAAATTAGTTGCTTTAGAAGCTAGTACAATTCAATTCCACTTACTACCTTTGAATTAATTACATAAGAAAATTATTTTCCAATAATTTATTTTAAAATAATTGAAATCATATCCATTTATGGATCTTAGTATTTTTTTATTCAATAAAACCTTTTTAATAAATTAAATAAAAATCATATTTGAAATCCTTATACAATTTGGAGTTGAAAACAATTATTTTTTGTTGATTAAACAATTATCAATTTATCATAATCAAATATATTTCATTTTTCTAAGCATTTTGATATATTATTTGTATTTTTTTGATAAACAGATTAAAAGTTATTGATTTTATAATTTTATATCATTTTCTGGAAAAGATTAAATATCTGACAGAGGGTCCCACTGGTCAGGTTTTTATTTAATTAAAAAAATTTGGATAAGATCGTGCTGACGTCATCTGACGTCAGCCACCACGGCCAGCGGCCAAGCCGACCACGCGCCGGCCGACCCCGGCCACGCGGACATGCGCGTTCGACGCGCACGGTCGCGACGCACCTAAGGGTGGCGGCGCCGCCCCTAAATGGTCACCGGAGCATGCTCCACCACGACGGCGCGGCGGCGGCTTCTGCGGCCCGACTCGATCTTCGATTCGAGGACGCAATCGATGGTTCTACGCGGGGCAAACGGAGCAGAGGCTCACCGCAGACGTAGAGGACAAGGTTTTGACGTTGATGGAGCTGCGGTGGCGACGGATTTGAGCTAGACGCCGAGCGGCGGCGTTCGGGGCGTCGGTCTTGTTCTTCTCCTCCAGCAGCTCCCGGCACCGGCGACATGCACCAGCGCGTAGAGGACGTCGAGGCGGAGCGGTTGGACAAGGTCACCGCTCCGATTGATCCACCGTTCGCCGGCGATTTGAGGGGCACGGCGGCGGCCGTATGGTTAGGGTTGGTTTTTCGGGTCACTTTCTGAGAGAGAGGAAGAAAGAGAGAGAGTGAGGAAGAGAGAATGGGCGAGGGCGAGATGCGGACGTCTCCTCCTAGCTCTTATCCTCCCCGGCGCGTCGGCAAGCAGGAGGTGGCACGGCGACGGTCGCTGTCGTCCTTCTGGCCGGAAGAGAAGGAGAAAGAAAAGAAAGAAAAGATTTTCTGAAAACCCCCTGGGCTTTCTCGTAATTACTGAATCTTTTAAAACAGAGACTTCATATATATTTTTAGGGCTTTTAGACAAGTCTAAAAATCATGGAAAAATTCATGGATGCTCCTAATATTGTAGAGAAGCTCCACATATTTTTGTTTTGAATTTTGAAACACCTTTGTCACATTTCAAAATAGAGAGAGTTTCAGTTATTTAAGTTGCAATTATAAACTATCTTGTGTACTTACTTAAAATAATTATTAAAATTTTGTTATGAAGTAATTATGTGGGAAAAGTGTTATGGAATTATTAACTTTGTTTCTCATGTATTTATTACTTGAACAAATGTGTTGAAGAAGATTTGAAGTATAAACAATTATAATTTTCTTTAATCAATTACTTTATTGATGACTTGTGGCTTTGCAAGATTCAAATTTGTGGTCTTTAACATTGGGCTATCTTCTCCCCTGGGATCTTATTCCATTGGAGAAATATTTTTATGTGGCTTTCTTAAATAGGCACTTGATTGGATGAAGAGGTTGATACTTTGCCTTCTTGGTCAATAGATCAATGTTGCCTTTTATCCCTTCTCTTGTATTGATCAAATGCTGCTCCTCATCCTTGTGGACTACTTGACTCCAGATGATCCAGCTGATCCAAGTCTGATCCATAATCCCTTGTCGCCTTTGAAGTAATGTTGATCCCTCTAGTCAACATTTGGATATTAGGGCAAGTTCCTAATATCCATTAGTTAAGATCCATAATTAAGTTGCCTCACCCTTATGGTGAGGGCAAACATTTTGATCACAAGGAACTTTGTTTTGAACCTTATTTATTTTATTTGACATTCAATTGCTTTTAGGTATACAAAAGAAATCTGTTAACAAGGTAGCTGATCTTGTTACCAAACTAGTTCTATATAACACACAAAGCCTTTGAATCTCATCCCAAGTTTCTTTCTTATATGTTTGTCTTGCAGGAATGTCTTTGGAAAGATTTGAAGATAAGAAGCTAAGATCAAATAAGAAGATCAAGTTTGATGTAATATAGAATTACTTAAGCATTTGTATTAGCTTTTGTGGTTGAGGCAATGTAAAGACAATGTTTTAATGTACTCAACCAATTACATTATTTACTTTGCTTTAATAACTGTTTGAGTTGTGTTAGGTGTTGAGTTGATATTTATTTATGAGTTATTTGCTTATTTGTATAAGCATGTATAACTTTGTTATTTATCTAAATAAGTTCTCCAATTCAATATCATTTGTATATTACAATTTGGATCTGATTTCCCGCAACCAGTAAAAATGTCTGGAGGTCATGTCAAAATTTATCACATTCACCTCAGATGAGCTAAACTCTATTCATGAAGTTGAATGATCTCCAATCCCTCCAGGGTTTTATTTTGCGAAAAAATTATTCGGATTTTCAGATGCATGCATGCAGATGCACAAAATCATACTTCTACCCTTCACTGGTTGCTAAATGCTGGGGTATTACAGTCGGCCCACGCTGGGCCTGGTCTGGCCGGGCTGCCCTTGCCGATGCGTGCAGCCGCTGCTCTTGGGCGGCTGCCGCGTGCGCCGTCCGGCGGAGCTAGAGGCCGAGGAAGTTGGTGCTGTTTCCGCTCTTGGCCGTGCGGGGGGGAATTTGCTAGTCAGGTGGTGGTGGTTGGCGGCGACGCGGCCGTTGGTAGAGGGAAGCTCGGGTGGACCAGCTGACCGGTGGGGTGCGAGCGTCCGTGCCGAGTGAAAGCTTGCTCCTGCCAGGCAGGAGCCGGAAGCGACGGCATCCGCGGGTGTCGCCTCCTTCATGAAGGCGTTGTCGTGGTACTACGCTCGCCTCCACCATGTCCACGCTCCGGGGGAAACCCTCGATTCGGGTACTCCCGATCGGACGATGTTGGCGGCTGGTCGTCATGTCCCTCCTGGGGGCATCGTTCATGGAGATGGACTCAGCTGGAGGGACCAGTGGAGAGGTGGCGGTGGTGTTGTTGGTGCTCCTTCGGAAGGGCCGGAAGCTCTCCTCTGAAGACGACTAATGGCCGGGCTAGTGCCGGGATGCCTCCCGGGTGTCAGACTCGGCTTCGTAAGGCCCTTCGATTATGCTGTTGGTTGTTGTGTAAAACCTCGGCAGCGCATGGCCCTTCGTCCGGGTGTGGACTCGGCAATGCGTTGCCCTTCGGCTGCTCCAGCACCATCGTGGCTAATCTCGGCTGAGTGAAGCTCTTCGTCTACGGCGGTGATGATCCTTGTGCGCTAGCGTCCAACGCTAGTCGGGCGACGATGGACGTCAAAAGCTCTCCCTAGGGGTCTGTTTGCTTAGTGTCATGCTCTTTTCTTTGTTTCCCTTTGTAACTTCTGTAATAATTCGCCGGCATTTGTTCCGGTTTCCTCTTAATATAAAAGGAAGCAGTACGAGAAAGACAGGAGAGGAGGCGATCGTGGCGGCAGCCTAGGGTTTCAACCCTAGCCGCCGCCGCCGGTGATATCTGCAGCTTCATCGTCGTCGCCGGCAAAGATTCGATGGGTCCTCGCCTCATCTAGGTGCCGTTCTGGCACTAGAAGGGGTGGGGACCTCGGACCTGCGCACGGCGCTTTTCGAAGGTCCTTAATGGTAGAGTTTAGTTTTGGTCGTCATCTTCTTCGTTAATGGAGATGGTATCGTCTGCAATAAGTGATCTTCCACGCTTCGTTCGACGGCGAGATATCCTTCCCGACGTCAATGGTGGCTTTGGAAGATTAAGTCTGTCTAGGTATGGTTATTCAGATCTTGCTTCGCCAGATCAATCTTGGATTGTTTCTCATGGTTGCCGCGAGGAGGTTTGTCCTCGTAATATCTATCCCGGCTACTACGTCTTCGGCAATGGTGATTCGTTCTCTCGGCTCCCAACGACGTCGACAAAGTGGTTCGGTTATTTGTCCCTGGAATATCAGTGGTGGTGCTCTTGCCGATGTTGCTTGATTAATTTAATGGCTGCGTGCGTGCACAAAGGCTTGGCATTGCGGCTCAAAATTAAAAAGGGAGAACCTTCGGTGGTATTCACAGTTCTGTGGTTTGGTGGTGTTAGCGTTGTTCTACGGCTGCCTTCAGAAAAGTATAAGTTTGTGTCATGGATGAAGAAAGAGCTTGAAGATCTCATAGATTTGCTAGTCTCTTTTAGTTTTGTTTTTGTAATTGATGTAATCGTGTACTCTTTGCTGGTTTAATATACTTGGAAAATTCAAAAAAAATATATAAAAGGAAGCAGTGCTAGCTGTTTTCCATAAAAAAAACAAGGAACGGACACACTCCAAATCGCAAAATCCTCTTCAGCGCCGCCTAGGGTTCGAGACTTCGAGCGCCGCTGCTGCCACCTGCCGCCGCCGCCTCATCAAGGATCATCAATCGCCATCACCACACTACGGATCTGGCTGCAGACTGGACTGGCCGGACTTCCCGTGCTCCATCCCGAAGACCACCAGGAGCTTGAGGTGCTTCTCCTAGTTCAACTGGTTCGATTCCTCTTATCTGGTCCTGTTTTCTTTCCCCAACTACCGATCGAGTAGACTGTACCTGTTTAACACTAGGTCATGGAGGATTTTTGCTTCAGTGTTCAAATCTGTGGTTTAGGCTCTTGGCCAATTGATCGATCTGTACTTTGACTGACCCGTATATATATTCTGATCAAAGAAATGCGTTGCCTAACAAAGACTTGTAGATCTACTAATTCCTGATGATCTATTTGTACAATTTTGAGATTAGCAAGTTTTGCACATCGTGGCTTTTGACAGTACTATGTGTCAGGTAGGTTTTTTGGTATATGTGCATAAGGTTTGGAGTAGCCATAATCATTGGGGGAAGTGCTTGCCATCTGGTGGCTATTTATATCTAAACTTTGTTCTGTGTACAAATAGAAATATGTGCAGGCATCCCAATGTTTAACTCGGTAGGACAGTAAGTGCTAGTGACGATTTAGAAGTATTTTTGTTATCATAACGTGGTCTAGTATTTCTGAGTGTGGTTTCATCCACAGGTGTGAGGTTTTCTGGTGCCGACATTAATCCTTCCGTTTAACGTCGAGGTTAAGGCAAGTGCATGCGGAACCTGCTTTCTTTATACCTGGCTGTATTGTTGGTTGTGTTCGGAAATAATTGGTCCTTAAATATTTGGTGTTTCTTTCGATTCGATATTTTCCGTTTTTGAACTCCACCGGTTGCAGTTTGGTAAATTCCGAGCCAATACTGAGGCAGTTTGGTAAATTCCGAGCCAATACTGTGGCAGGTTGGTAAATTCTGAGGCGACGCGTTGGTAAATTCCGAGCCAACACTGATGACTATTTACCGTCACATGTGACAAAAACCCATAGTTCAATTGTCAGATGTATTGTGAGTTTTGAAGTGAAGTTCTACTGTTGTTAACTGATAAATGTTGTTATAGTTCCATATTGTACTTGCTGGGTATTTATATACTCACCCTTGCGTTTTCATTTGGTTTTCAGGTACTACATAAGCGACGTGCATGGGTTATAGGTGTAGCACCACTATATCATTTGGCACATCACCTATTACATATAATTCGTAGCAGATACTTATATTTTGTACCTACAACTCCTTTGTAGAACTGTTATATTTTCTTGTATCGTGACTTACTGAGATTTCATGAACTACGTGGATGTTTGTTTCAAGCTTTATGTCACTATCTATCTTTCATCTTATACATAGCTGTCTGCCGTGGATTCATATTTATACAAGGAGAATGCTGTCAAAACTCCTTATAATCTCCGGACTAAATAGATTTTGTTTTAGCGTGGCAGCATCTCAGGTTTGGTTAATACCTGGGGTGTTACAACGGGTGTATGATCGCATAAGTTTCTCACCTTTTCTTTCTGTGATCCTTTGTGTCAGCAATTCTGAATTTATCTTGTAAGCATCTCTTCTAGAACGTTGAAGGAACAGTGTGTTCCTGCATTTCATAACAAAGAATGGAGGACCCCATTTAAGGATTATCGGACTGAAAACCACACAGCAACACATGGGAACAATAACCCTGTTTACCACACGATACGAGGCAAATGCAGCACCGTAAACGCACCCAATACCAGGGTTGCCGCTCCAACTGAATGATCTGTAACAGATTATTTGTAGCCTTGAAGCAGCACCTTCCCAGGAATCCTTAGCTGATCTCGTATTATTCATTGGAAAGAAGCTCAGCATATGACGCCAGTATGATGAGTTAACTGTGTCAGTGGACCGTGGCAAGCCTTATTGCCTTGAATTCACGTATAGGCCGTCTTCAGAGTTCAGACTCAGAGCATCTCCAACAGATGATGTATTTAAGGGCACAAAAACTAGGAAAGGGCAGCAGTTTTGGGCACCACTTTTGCTCTTTTTGGTGCCCTTTTATTGGGCACCTATTCCAGATGATGTATTGTAGGGCAAAATATCGTAGGTCAAATTTCAGATGATGTAATATAGGGCACAAAACACATGCCATTTTCCTCGCCTCGCGCTCGGCGGCCTCGGCTTCCTCGAGCCGACGGAGCATTCGCTCGTGCTGCCGGCGCTCCTGCTGCGTCTGGAGGCGCGGCTTCGGCGCAAGGAACTCGGTGTGCGTGCGGACGGGGACCTCCGGGAAGTTCATCGCCTCCCGCGGCCGGACGAATCGCCACGCCTGCGGCGCGCGCGGCCTCGGCGGCGGACTCAAAGGTCCCGAGGCACACGCGCTCACCACCGGCGGTGATCTCCGCCGCGAAGAAGCCGGATGGGCGGTGGCGGACGCCGACGTAGCCCGTGGGGTTACGCGCGCGGCGGCTATGGTGTCCGCGGCGGCGAGGCGGTGAGGCGGCACGGCGCGATTCCGGCCGGGAATCGGCGCGGCAGCGGGCGGCAGAGGTGTGGGCGGCGCGGATTTGTTGCAGGGCGGGGCGGTGGCGGCGCGGCGGGGCGGTGGCGGCGCAGAATCGGCTCGGCGGCGGCGCGGGCGTGTGCGGTGGGGAGGAGGAAATGAACTTTCAGGTGGCAGTTGGGCTCGCGCGCGCGTGGGAAAAGGAAAGGGCACGGGTTGGGCTGCCCTTTCCAGTGATGTAAATTTACATCACCGTTTTGGGCTGCCCAATCAAAGCCCTAAAATTTTCAGAAATTATTGGGCACAGGAAAGGGATTGGGCATCTGCTGGAGATGCGTTTTTTTGGCCCGTGCCCTAAAAAAGCAGTTAAAATACATCATGCCCTATTTAACATCTTCTGTTGGAGATGCTCTCAGTACATGGGTTGTCTCGGTTTCGTTGAGGCATCGCCACTCTGGCTGAACCAGGACTATAGTCTATGAACTCTTTGGTCTGCAATCCATTAATTTGTTTGGAGCTGATCATTGATACGCCGTTGGATATATTCTCCCTAGAAATGTCAACTTGTCAGAGTTTAATGCATATTTTCTGTCCACGCAATGAAAAATGGTGTGTCAGAATGCTTGCTATATGTTGTGTATTAGGCCCAGGAGAGTTGATAGCATAAAACTACCTGTTTTGGAGACTCAATTCCATTTTGGTACCAGTTTTGGTTTCAATCGCAAAAACCTACCAGATTTTGTTGAGACTTTCGCAAAAAACCCAAATCCGGCCTTAAACTCGAATTGACACCGGGTCTGACAGACTGGGCCCACCTGTCGGGCTTACGTGGCAAGCAAAGATAGAATTAACACTAAAGTGACAGTAGGCCCCACTTGTCAGTCTAATAAAAAATAAAAAAAACTGAGAAAGTAAAAAAAATCTGAAAAAAAGAAAATAAAAGTCTAAAAAATAAATAAAAAAAAGAAAAATCCCTCGAGGCCGCCGCGCGGCGCGGGCCAGCCTCTCGCTCGCCCTCCTCGTCGTGCCGCTCGCCGGCCGGGAGCGGCAGAGGCGGGCGCGGGCGGGCGCGCGTGGGCGAGCGTGCGGCGGAGGCGGGCGGGCGGCGTGCTGCGGCGGAGGCGGGCGGGCGCGCGCGAGCGTGCGGCGTCCGCGGGCGTGCGGCGGCGGCGGCTTGTGGGCGGCGTGCGGTGGTCTTCCTGGAGCGGGTCGTACCCGCCGATGACCACCACGGCCGGCGGGAACGCTGGCGAGTCGAGGCCGGCCGCGGCCGCCGGGGACACGTCCAGGCCCGGACTCGGCAGCGTCGGGCTCGCCGGCGGGGCGGCGAAGCCGCTCGCCCGGCCGCGCTCCACGCTCGCGGGGAAGGAGAGCCGAGGAGGAGCGCTGCGAGAACGCCGTGGAGCCGACCGCTCGGCCTCGCGGCTGCGCCGCCCGAGGTCGACCGCAGGGGCCGGTGCAGAGTGGACGACGTCCGCGCGGGCGCGGCGGTGCGGCTCGGGGCTGTGCGGGCGCGGGCGCGGCGGGCGCGGGCGCGGCGGTGCGGCGCGGCGGTGCGGTCGCGCCGGCGGCGGCCGCACAGAACCACGCAGCCAGCCAGCAGTGCGGCGCCGCCTGCAGCACCTCCCACGGTCACCTCGCACAGATTCCCTTTTTTCTTCTCTTTTTAGATTTTCTTATTTTTTATTTGACTGACATGTGGGGCCCACTGTCAATCTCGGTGTCAATTCTCTCTCTGATGGCCACGTCATCAGACAGGTGGGGCCGGGCTGTCAGAACGGGTATCAATTCGTGGTTAGAGCCAGATTTGGGTTTTCTGTGAAAACTTGGACAAAATGTGGTAGTTTCATGCGATTGAAACCAAAACTGGTACCAAAATGCAATTGAGTCTCCAAAACAGGTAGTTTTACGCTATCAACTCGGCCCAGGAAGCTGTAACTTAACTATTTTGGTTTATTATTATTTTCTGTGAATAAATGATAGTGTAATCACCTATTTGCATTGCCTTACTGGGCTTTGAACCATTCGCTATCCAGTGGAAAGGCAAATCATTCATCTTAATTTTGTTTCCTTTGTGTTTTCTGGTTCATTGGCTTGAAGCTACTGTATATCTCCTAGTTTATAGCATGTTTGAGGTAACTTGCTGCAGAAGGTACCGTATATGTCTGCTCTCAGTGTTAATTTCTTAGCAGTGCAATCTCAGCAACCATTGTTCTGCAGCTATTTGAGGTCGAGTCAGAGTATCTGCATACCTCAAGAGTAAGATCAACTGTTCAAAGTTGGTGCCTCAAAAAATAATATTAAGCATGTAATACTAGTAGGTGCATTTTTGTTTATCTTTCTGCTTACAGCTCTGCCCAATTTTTGGATTGCTGAACTTCAGCGCGGTATCGATGCTTTCTTGAAATTCAGTACCCCAAAGGGTAACGTTGCATAGGAACAAGTCAAGAATCATACATGATACAACACGCCAAGTCCAAGAAACTGACTTTGTTTGGGGGAGAAACATGTTTAATCAGGAACCAGACAGGAAGAATCAAATCCATCTTTCTCAAAAGAAAAGGAAAGTAAAGTGTAAATGCACCATGCATGCATATGCTGCAGCAAGAAGCAAAGAAGCTTCTTTTGCTCCTGCCCTTATTTTACCTTTTCTTATGAGGGTGGGAAGTGGAATTGATAGCAACGATTGGAAGCAAAGAATCTCATTCCATTTTTTCCCTTCTTCAATGAGCTTTGGTAGGTGAGCGCATGATGCACCCACAGACATCGCATCATCTTCACTGCTGGTAATTTGTGTCTTCCTTTTGCGCCATAGCTACTGAATCATCAATCTTAATTTATTGGGGATTGCATTACAGATTGTTTATGTTTGGTCGCTTGGGAGAGTGCTATTCTCTGAGGTCAAGGGCGTCTTGATAACTATCCAGGTTGCTGCAACAGGTTTGCCCTCTTGTTCTTTGTTCCCTAGCCATAATATCTGTTCAAGCTCTAACACTAACACCCTACATTTATAGTGCTGCTACTATCTGTCCGTGCTAATGGAGGCCACAACACTAAGCATTGGGAAGTCCGTGCTGAACGGGGCCCTTAGCTATGCCAAATCCGCCTTGGCAGAGGAGGTGGCGTTGCAGCTTGGAGTCCGGCGTGACCAGCTCTTCATCAGCAACGAGCTTGAGATGATGCAGGCTGTCCTAATGGTCGCCCATGATGAGGGGGTTGATAATATGGTCGTCAAGGTCTGAGTGAAGCAAGTCCGTGATGTGGCCTACGACGTCGAGGACTCACTACAGGAGTTCGCTGTCCGCCTACAGAAGCAGTCATGGTGGCGTATCCGTCGAACACTACTAGATAGGCGTTGTGTGGCCAGGCAAATGAAGGAGCTCAGAGCCAATGTTGAGGATGTCAGCCAGAGGAACAAGCGCTACCACCTTATCAAGGGCTCTGGCTCCAAACCTGCAGCCACTGGAGAACAGTCTGCAGTTTGCTAGTACAACTATGTCTGGCATCGATGAAGTAAGGCGACAGCGGGACAAAGCAAATTTTGATCTTGTTCAGATGATCAACAAGGCGGACGTCAACCTTAGAGTGATTTCAGTGTGGGGGAAAGATATCGGTGATCTAGGAGAGACGTCAATCATTAAAAGGGCCTATGAAGATCCAAAGATACACAAGAAGTTCGAGTGTCGAGCCTGGGCCGCCCGGTTGGTGCGACCTTTCAATTCAACCGAATTCTTGAAAAACGTACTTGGACAATTCTATGTAAATTTTCTTCAAGAGGCAGGGAATGAAGAAAAGGCAGCTCTTGGGGCCCAAGTTCTGAAGATCATGGGGATAACAAACAAAAATTATTTGGCTCATGAGTTCAAGAAATATCTTAAAGAGATGAGTTACTTGATTGTGCTAAGTGACATACACACAATTGAAGAGTGGTTTCGGATTAAAACATTCTTCCCAGACAACAAAAAAGGAAGTGTGATCATAGTGTCCACGGAGCAAATTGGAGTTGCAAGCTTATGCATAGGGGTAGATAATGGGGCACCAGAGCATAAGCAATTGTTTTCTGACCAGTCTCTTCATGTTTTCTACAAGAAGGTAATATATAAAATCCTTAAGTAGTCGCACTGATGCACATTTATTTGTTTTTATGGTCAAACTTCTTGGCTAATTTGCGCCGAATCATCATTAGGAAAGTTATAGGATGACCGTCCTGCATAATTTAATTTCAAATTGGGTTATCTATTTTGCACGACTTTCTTAGTGTAAGATCTTCTCTTTCTTCTAGTTTCAACCATCATCTTCTTCAGTAGGAGAGATCCATGTTAAACTTAAAATGAGTTCTATTTACCATTGCTATGATCAACATACAGGGAATCATAACTAGTTGAAGGCATAGAACATTTAGTGTGCAAACTATCTCTAGTCACTTCAAGCTTTCTAATCAAATTAATAGGTTCAAAACTATCAGAAGGTGTATCTTCACCCATCAAAGAGGCTCTAAGCATAATCTGTCTGTCAGATAAGATAGCAAAATAACTAGAAGAAGCACAAGGGGAGAGATACCTTCCAAATTTATTTTTGTTGGCTATATTAGCAACCTGGTCCACCAACTTGTCCAAGTTGCGAAGCTGGTTACACATACTGAATCTGGTGTTGTTATCAGTCACATTAGTAGCCTTAAGAATTTCCATAGTGTCATCATCCTGGGTTGGTGATTCAGAGCGAGTTTGAAAAGTATATCCGGGGGATCCAGTAGGGGATAAGTTGTCAAACCTCAATTTCCTCAACATTTGGCAGTGGAGGCTATTCTAGTGACATAGAGCTTGAGAATATGGAGCTATTGTTTGATAAAACACCCTCAAATGGCACTAAGGGAGCAACATCATTAGATGTGTTTCCTTATGGTATAGGATCCTTGTTTTCCTGAGCATTGAGAGCAATATCAACGGGAGGAGCAACATCAATAGGAACAACTTGAGCATGAGATTTTCGATGTTCCTAAAAAGTACTATCACATCATGATTTTCCGCAATATTCGCCCTGTCATGAAGAACAAGATGGCCACAAGGAGTTCCATCTCAAGATATGATGCACACACACTTAGCTTTTTTCATATGTTTGTGTCTCAAAACACATACACTTACACACAAGATATGAAGCTATATTTATTCTTCTCAATGTAGTACAAGCTTGGTTTTCTTACAAAAGGAGGTACATCCGTATATAGGCCTTCTAGGCCAGTTACTTTTCACTGAGCAGTAAATCCATCTTGTAACAGCTGAAAACTGTTTCAAAATTGCTCCTTCACAGAGCTAGTCCAAACTCACTTGAACACAAAGACTTGAGACTAACAGCCAACTGGATTCTCTTAGATACCACAACAACTAAGGATATGCTGATGACAAGATTTTAAATGCATGGAGTAAATGATGGGAGAGAGAGGGAGTGGACCGTGCTCAGGGTTGTAAGTGAAAGAAGAACCAAATGCTAGAATCTAGGTATTTAGTTTAGTTGAAACTAGGACTGGTCACCAAGTATCTTTGTGCATTAGTACATGTGATGCCCTAGCTCATACTATATGGCCTGCCCTATCTTTCAGCCTATGCACAGTTTATATTTCTTCATATATATTATTTTATTTATTATCCTATGTGTTTAACTGAGGTAAGCCATCAACAAGTCTTGGCATCAGAACTTCTTTGAGCTGCAGATGATACAGATACTATATGGCCTGTCAGAGATCGTCAAAACATTTAAGGATATACAACTATTTCTTTAAAAGTGTAAGATTTTAAACAGGACTAAACAAGGCAACATCTAATCATTGTTTGCTTGTGTTCAGGGTTCTACGAATTTGGTCGAGGCTGGGTCTAGCTCAAACGTAGTTAGTGGTGTCAAGAACTCTGAAAACATGTGCACCCTCACTCGTGTGGAGACGCTCATGATGGCTACTCCAGAGGAATATCAGCTCATCGGAAGAGGGAATGAAAAATCTAAAATCATCAAATTAGTTTCAGATAAAGATGTGAAACATTTTCGTGTGATCTCTTTGTGGGGAATGGATGGTATTGGCAAAACCACACTAGTCAAAGATATCTATCAAAGTGAAGAGATTAGTGGCATGTTTGATAAGCGTGCTTGTGTCACGGTTATGCGCCCTTTCAATTATGATGAAGTCCTGAAGAGCATAAGAGTGCAGTTTGGAGCTAATGAGGCAACAGCTGATTTAGCCATATATTTAGGAGGGAAAAGATATTTGCTTGTTCTTGATGATGTATCATCCACATCAGAATGGAATGCTATAATAAAAAATTTGCCCAAAGCAACGACAAGCTGCATCATAGTCACCACAACGGAAGAGAATATTGCCAAGCACTGTTCTGAGGATGAAAGAAACATGCACAAACTCAACAATCTGAATTACGACGACGCACACATCCTCTTCACAAAAAAGGTACTAATAGACAATGACATAATGAACGAATTATCTTTGTTTACTATACTATATCTAATGTGATTATTACTGTATCCTAGAATTATTAATATATGCAGTCAATTATTTTCATTTCAAATTAGTGTCTATCTCACCCCTCAACTATTTTCTAAGTGCACATTACACCCATAAATTTAAACACCTAAAATATATGACCCTCTACCCTACCCCCTCCCACTTAACCATATGAAAGATGTTTTTGGTAGCTTCAAAGAAGTTCTAGTTGGCAGGTGTCCATATTTCTACCATATCACCTCCAATTTTTTCACTATGCTAGAAAAATGTCAGCTTTTCTAAATGTGAAGTTTTCAAAAGAAAAATAAACAAAAATTTCGCCTTATTTTTGAAATTTGAAGGAAACAATTTCACTTTAAAAATCCAAATAGTATAACTAGAAACAATTCGAGTTTGTGAACTATAGAAATTTAATTAAATCCTTTTCCAATAGAGTCAAGTTGAAACATTCGTTTTTTTCTTACGAACTTAAAAACATTCTAATCGGAAAAACAATTATAGATGATGTGGAGGACATGTATGGCATCACGCCATTTAAATTGCTCCGAAATAGCGAAACCGCTTTGGAACCGTATGACACATCTACTACTATATTTAAAGACGAACCAATTCACGGCCTCCTGAGCGCTCGGCTACTGTTGTGAGGAACAGTAGATACTGTAGCATGCCGGCACGCCGCTCCGGCTCTCCCCGCTCAGATCGATGGCCACGGTCTGCTCCGCCGCCGCGCCCTCTTCGTCCTCGCTAACCGTCACGTCCTGGGACGGCCGCGTCGCGCCGCAACCGTGGCCGCGTACGACATCAGGGTGGTGCCTATGTATCTCTCCATCCTCACGTCCTCTCTCTCCGTCTCTTTCAGCAATCGGCGACAACCAGGCGCACGCGAGGAGATCGACCTTCGCCTTCGCGTCGTCGAGCGGCGGCTTCTTGCCGCCGGCAGGTCCCTAACTACCAGCTTCGGGCGGCACAAGGAGCGGCGGGTCCGGGGCGAGCACCGCGCCGTGGACGGCGGGTGGAATCGGCGAGCAGCGCAGCAGGCGGTGGTTGCGGGAGCCGCATCGGCGTCTTTGGTGAGCGGCTGCGCATGCTCGGCACTGATTCGGACGGAGCACGCCGGCGGGATCCGTAAAGGTACGTTAGCTGCCTTCTGGACATTATCTATATGCATTTTCCCCTTGAATTAGCTCTTCGCTTCGTGTAAAGTGTTTACTATCCATACATTTGTAATTCTTGGAACAAAGGATATTGCATCTGCAATGCTTTTGGGCATCTCAGAGGACTTTTGCTATGACATAGTAGTGGTATTTTCTGTATTTTGGTGCTCAGATTCATTCTGGATTGTAGCGGGCGCATCGTGCTCGGCAGGTGGAACCGGCGAGCAGCGCGGCGGTGGTGGCTGCGGGCGCATCATGGTCGACTTAAAAGGTACGGTACTGGTTCATCCTTCTTTCTTTACCTAGCTAATGAGGCACCATTCAGAGTGACGCTAGCTGCTTGATGGATATTATTTCGATCAGATGCATTTCTCATTCAGAGTGACACTAGCTGTAGTTAGCTCTTTGCTTCCTTTCAAAAGTGACACTAGCTAATGAGGCACCATTCAAAAGTTCCTGCAATCTATGTATTTACAATTCTGGGAACAAAGGATTCTGCAGCTGCAACGTTTAGGGGCAACTAAGTGGATTTTGTTACGATTTAGTGTTGACACTATCGGTATGATTGTCTGAGAGTATTTTGTTATGATTTACTTACTAAGTGGATTTTGTTATGTATTTCTCACATTCAGATGATTGTATGAGTGTGTTGCAAGCTGTTCTATGAGCAGTACGCACGTAATGTTAGATGTCATCTTGCCTCACCTGCACCAACAAAATGTTAGTTTTTGTTTCAGTTTAGCAGCAGCAGCACCAGGCCTTGCGCCCCTGCCGACGACGGAGTGCAGGTCTGTGCCGCGGCTGAGCCTTATTCTCCATCCCTGATTCGGTTGTAGCTTCAATCTAATAATTTCTTCAGCAAGGTCACAGTTGATGCACTCCACATATGCGTATTTGGAGGTGTATTGGCTATTTCTTGATTTCCTGTTTATGTGCTTCAGATCTGCATACTTGGATGTACTGCTTTTTTGGGCTCG
Organism: Puccinellia tenuiflora; assembly: GCA_012064385.1. Lineage (NCBI taxonomy): Eukaryota > Viridiplantae > Streptophyta > Magnoliopsida > Poales > Poaceae > Puccinellia > Puccinellia tenuiflora. The sequence goes on along the minus strand of QRDG01000859.1, from coordinate 148,364 downwards.
GTAAAATGGTTGATGTAGTGCTTTTTTTTGGGGGATCGGTAAAATGGGAAAATATATTTACTTATTTTTGTTTATTCTTGATGGGTTCAGTTTACGTTTCATGAGCATTAGTCATTGACGAGTTACTAAGAACTTTTTAGAATTTCAGAATGTGTTCAGTTCTGCTGTCATGGGTGAGCGAAGAAATGGATAGAGTTCTATTACTGACTGCACGAATTAATCAGGTACATTCAATTACTATGATGAAATAAAATCAACCATCAACTATCTGAATCAAAGAATATTCTAGGGCAAGCAAACATGCACACTATAACACACATACATCAGTAGTTCCGAGGTATTTTTAGAACTGCAGTTCCCTTGGAGTATGTTGTGGGTCAGTTTTTCTTAGCCTTGAGAATAATATCTTAGATCTATAAATGGCAGTCTACAACTTTTTCTCCTTTAATTTTTACTCCGGGTTGTGACCAAATTTATAGAATTGACGCCGTACTGAATTCAATCAAGTTTGAGGCATGTGTCTACTATCATTTTGTGTAGGTCCGACATGAGAAGATGCCTGATGGGTTTCAAAGAATTAAAATGGTGTTTCATGAAGACAAATAATGATATCTATCAAGTCTCCCTTTTCTATTTAGCTATCTACTATTTGAGTCACATGCAAAATAACCAGTGTACAGTTTTTCTTGGTGTTAGAAAGGCACACTGTCTAAAGTGTCCCCTGTTGATTATAGTTTTGTTCATTATAGATATATGATGCCCAATAAAATTGACCTTTGCCATACATGATATTCCTTGAAGTTGGTCTTGAAACCCAATAAGATCCTCCTTGAGCTGCCCTCTCTAGGTGGGGGGAATTAGATGGGCAGCCTTCGTCACATGCAAAATAACCAGTGTACAGTTTTTCTTGGTGTTAGAAAGGCACACTTTCTAAAGTGTCCCCTGTTGATTATAGTTTTGTTCATTATAGATATATGATGCCCAATAAAATTGACCTTTGCCATACATGATATTACTTGAAGTTGGTCTTGAAACCCAATAAGATCCTCCTTGAGCTGCCCTCTCTAGGTGGGGGGAACTAGATGGGCAGCCTTCAGATTTACAAAGAGCACATTTTCTGCCTGCCACTAATGCTTATGAAGAGTAATCTCCAATGCGCGTAACTTACATAGAATTAATTGACCACCAAATGGTATTCATAGGTGTATTTTTTTTTACCATGAATCCATATCATATCCTGCATCCAAATGGTATTCATGATGCTCATGACTCATAGGCTCCTCCGCTCCCAGGACTAACAAAGATATTGGTTTTCCTTTGGCATGAGGATCTTCTTCTAGAATATTTGGCTTGGAGAGCGCACATGTCTTTAGTTGATGTTTAAAAGATATCTGGCCAAACATGATCGAAGGTGATTGCCTTTTTATAATTTCTTCTTTTATGTTTAACGATTGATGCTTCTGTATTTTATCTAAATATCTATGCTGCTTACTATATAGTTTCGTTTTCTCATTTAGGCAATTCATTAGCTGAAATGAAATACTCAGCCGCTATGCATAGGTAGTATATCAACCAAGGCAATTCACTACATTATCTTTTTTTTTCTTACTAATACAGTATTGGAAGATTGAGTTCATAGTTTTTCATAAGCTGATGAATGATGGTGTGGAAGATGCATGCAGAAGGAAGAGATGTAGCCAGCAAATAATCTGACAAGTTTACAAGCGGAGGTTGCTTCCTTTTCTGGTTGTGAATCTTTTTTTTATATGGTGGGGTCGATCTCTTACGGTGCAAGAGTCATCTCAGTGTTACTTTTACCTTTTCCTCCCTTGCAGGATTGCTAGCTTATTTTCTTTTGCATTCAATAAAAGTGAAGACATATTATCTAGAGTCCATATACGTGTTCACATATAGTGTATATTGATATTCACAAAGCCCTAGAGAGATTGGATCTTCTCTAAGAGGTAAACAAATTCAGCTGCGGATGGTAACTACATCTTCAAAGCGAGGTAAATAAATTCCCTCTCTAAGGTAGTTGCAACTTTACCTTTTCCTATAGAAATTAGCATACACATATGTATTTTGGGTGTTTTCAGATAGTTTGTATGTTTATTTAATTCACATCATTTGTTTTTTGTGTATGATTCAGACAGTGGTGTATTTGTCAGATTAGTAAAACCTTTAGTAGTCATATACAGGGGTCTGGCTTAAGCAAAATCTTGACAAAGACGTATCTAAATCATAAAATTGTAAAAATAGAAATAGTTAAATGTTACAGTATTGCCTTTGACGATGGCCCATCCCGAGTTTCAGATTAATTCTAAGATGCTGAAAACTTCCCTACAAATAAATGAAGAAACCAATGAACTACAACATGTTTCATTTCCATTGGTTTATGGAGCAAGATGTAAAAATATTTTTTTCGGATTACTTATTTGTGTCAACACATTTTGTAAGATGCATAAAAATAATCAAAATTTAGGAAGATGTACTCGATATCATGACCATATCATCTATAAAAAGTAAGAACAAAAGAAGGGGCAAATTCTGTTTCCAGCTTGACCATTCTGAAAAAGGTTCCATAAAGTGTCTTATTGTCAAGAAACATGCACTCATGTGCATTCTCAGTCGGCTGATTGACAAAATGCATGGTATTTTAAGGCTCAACCATGGTATCTGATACTTCCGGTCAGAGGAAAACAGAGAATGTTAGTATTGTATGCGTAGTCTGGATACTCCTCTTGATCTTCGATACCAAAAGTGTCCCCATGCCAGACCAGTACACACAGCCCAGAACCAAGAGAGTGGCACACTTGGTAACATGAAAAGAAAAGATAGTACAAATTATATTCCTACTGTCCTAAGCCCTATATCATCTATTCTAACTGAATTTTATAATAGATGAATGAAAGAATATTTGACTTTACATGTTCTGATTATCTTTGTCTCGACGGATATATAATTTTTTCATATGTAGTCTTACATTGTACACATTACCGCGCAAAATATGAGCCGTATCTTTACAATCCCTGTCGACTGTCGGTGTAAATGTGATTATTTTTTACGTGTTCAGGTCTTTCACCTGGCCATTTTAACTATTTTAGTGACTGCCTCAGGGCCTCTTGGGTTACCATATGTTTCAGCATTTACAACATAATCAATGTTTCTCTCATTTATTGATATATATAGTTGATATCATATATGCTTCAGCACCTACAACATACATCAACGTTTATCTCATTTATTGATATATATAGTTGACAGCAATTTTTCGCACCATAAAATTTCATTTAAAGTTGGTATTCCAATCATGGTATTAAGGAACATTAACCAATCTATTGGACTTTGCTCCAAAATTATTATGACTGGAAGCAATGCAGGTGACCATGTATGCATACCAAGAATTGTTCTAGATGCATGGTCCACGAAGTGGCTTTTCGTACTGCAGCGCTGACTAATAATAAAATCCATGAGCAAACACTTGACAAGATTGGTATCTATTTACCCAAACCTTTTTTTTCTCATAGTTAGTTTTATGTTGCCGTCTCAAGGGTCACATCAAGAAAAGGGCTGAAAATACTTTCCCGTGAAAATGGAACGGCAAGTACAGAAACAAGGAACATAGTATATCAAGAAGTGCTTGCTCATTTGTAGATGCATGGATTCACGTGTATGTTTTTCTATATGGTTGTTTATGTTCTCATCTGTAAGTTTCCATTTTATCCGCGTTTCAGGATGTGCTCCATACAAGCAAATATGACCTTCATGTTAATCCTTCTATAGGCATACTTACTATCCGAAAGAGCCTGGGTTTCCCATTCTCTCTTCTTGTGGTCAATCCGTATTTCTCTGCGTGACACTTGCCAGCTTCCAGTTGTTTCGTTGCTGTTGATTCTCTGTCTGTTCCTGCTTGCGGTTCCGATAGGCCCTGCTGATCGGTCTGAAGGTTGGTGTTCCAGTTATGATCCTCAGTAATGTTAACCAGTCTATGGGCCTATGCAATGGTTCTCGCGTACTTATAACGAGGCTTGGTGAGAGGGTGCTGGAAGGATAGATTATTAGTGGTTCTCACAAGGGTGAGCCTGTTTGCATTCCTCGAATTGTCTTGACTGCTCCAGGTCTGAAGTGGCCTTTCACTCTTCGCCGTTGTCAGTTCCCGATCCGTCTGTGCTATATATGCCATGACCATCAATAAAAGCCAAAGGCATTCTCACTCGCTCTTCTCATTCAGTTCAGCTCCTACACCCTCTTCTTACTCATCTTAACAAATTATCCTTCCATTTTGAATCTTCCAAAGACAACGTAAATATTACTTTCTATTTCATCTATGCTCAGCGTTTGTTTACATCTATTTTGCGTATACTGACCATGTTTCATATCTTCTCGATTAATTCATTCCCCTAAAATATTTCCCACTCCATGTCGCTTATTTGCGCTTTCTCCTATGACAGATGAGTACTTCACGAAGATCACGGCAGTCGGCAAAAGAACTGTCCATAGCTAATGTGGAATCAAATTGAAATGGATTTTCTAAATTCAATTAAATATTGACACCGAAATGTAAACATGTTTGAACATTTCAAACCACTAAAGATTTCACTATCCTACACAACATATAAAAAAAATTCACAAAAAATTAATGTCTATTCATACCAAAAATAAAAACATGGTCGAACACTTCAATTTGGCTAACATTTTACCGAACAAAAAAAAAGAAAAAAAAAAAACCACCAAGGGCGTGGCGTGACGCCACGCCAAATTCAACTAGTATATTAGAATTGTGGTGTTTAATGGGCTCTCAGGCAATGCTTGAGCGGTTGAAAATACACATTTTAATTTAAATATTTCATTGAAGATCTAGTTATTTTAACTTCCCCAACAATTACTTAGAATATGTACATTAAACAAATAGGATCAATGTGGTTGGCTCTTGGCCCTGGTAAAATATTATCACCCATTTCTTAGTAACCTTATGCATATGTTATTTCTTGGTAATCTTATGCAATATGTTTAGTATATATAAATACAAAGGGTTGGTATTTGGTTAAACTGTTAAATTAAAATTGTTCTCCACCGAATAATTTGTGTAGTCATTATCTATGTAAGGATTGATTTTTTCAAGTTTAAGTAGTATCCTGACACTTTGCAGTTCTAAAGAGTGACGGACTAAAAAAAGTCATCCGCTTGAGCACCTTGAACCCAAATCTACAAAATTGTTTGCGTAGAACTATGAGCTATCAGAACCGGATTATTTAATACATGATTCAGGTGGGTTGCTTTGCTTACTTGTCATCAGCTAATGGTGGTTTTGCCACGTAGGTCACCAAGTAATGACGGTGGTGAAGGTTAGACTGTGCAAGCCAAAATTAGGGGGAGATGACGTGGAAAACCAGCTTAGTGTGTCAATTAGTCTTATTTTCTGGTTTAGCGTTTGAGTTAGACAAAGCACCATAGTTTAGGATTTGACATGGATTTTTCTTTGTAAATAAAAAGATTTTTGTGACGCAATAAAAATTCTTTTGTGTAACCATTCTTTAAGATTAATAAGGATCATTTAGTTTTAGAAGAAACAACTCACTTGTGCATGTTCCATAATGGAATGTAGAACCTGTGCAAAGTAAGTGCATACCTAGTTTTCTTTTTTAGAGTACTAAATAGCTTGGTATGTTTTTCAGGTGTTTAAGGAGACTATAGATTTGGAGAAGAAATACCCTGAGCTGGTTGAACAAGCCGAATTGATCCTGCAGAAGTGCGACGGACTCCCCCTTGCAATAGTCACCATAGGTGGATTCTTGGCGAACCAACCAAAAACAACTTTGGAATGGAGGAAACTGTATGAGCATATCAGCGCCGAGTTGGAGATGAATCCAGTGCTTGGGTCCATAAGAACCGTCCTTATGAGAAGCTATGATGGTTTACCTTATCACCTCAAGTCTTGTTTTCTGTATATGCCCATCTTTCCTGAATACAGAAGGGTTGGGCGGGGACGCTTGGTACGTCGATGGACTGCGGAGGGTTACTCAAGAGAGGTTCGAGACAAGTCTGTGGAGGAAATAGCGGTTGGCTACTTCATGGAACTTATAAGAAGGAGTATTATCCTACCATCTCAAAGATCATTCCATAGTACAGAAGGCATTGATTCCTGCCAAGTTCATGATCTCATGCGTGAAATCGGCATCTCAAAGTCGAGAGAAGAAAATCTTGTTTTCACACTGGAGGAAGGTTGCAGCTTAAATAGCAAAGCCACGATACGCCACCTTGCTATACACGACAATTGGAAAGGAGACCAAAGTGAATTCGAGAGCATGGTGGACATGTCCCGTATTCGGTCATTAACAATTTTTGGTGAGTGCAAGTCATTTTTCATTTCCGACAAGATGAGGCTATTGCGAGTGCTGGACTTGGAAGACACAACAGGTGTTTATGATCATCACCTTAAGCATATTGGGAAGCTTCTTCACCTAAGATACCTTTCTCTAAGAGGTTGTGATGATATTTATCACCTGCCAGTTTCTTTGGGTAATTTGAGAGAACTCCAAACACTGGATGTCAGAGGTACGAGCATAATCAAGCTACCAAAGGGTATCATCAATCTTGAGAAGCTAAACAGTCTTTGTGCAGGTAATAAAATGGTGGATGAGGACATCTCATATAAATTTAAACGGGAAGGGGTAATGAGATATAGGGCATGCATATTGCCTCTCTCTTCGATCATTTCTTGTTTAGCATGGTGTGTGCCTCAGCTCACTGGTCAAAATGGCATGAGCAACCGTGATGCATGGACGGCTGAATGCTGCAATGTAATCACTATCGAGTGCGTAGACAAATATGGTGTTCTAGTGCCAAGAGGGATAAGGAAGCTGAAAGCCCTGCACACATTGGGTCTTGTGAACATTGCAGTACATGGAAAGGCCATACTAAAGGACATAAAAGGACTCACCCGGCTGCGCAAGTTTGGAGTGACTGGTGTCAATAAGGAAAATGGTCAAGAGCTGTGTTCGGCAATTGTTGGTCTAGGCCGCCTGGAGACATTGTCACTTTGGTCAAAGGGAGTGCCAGGATTATCTGGCTGCTTGGATGGAATGTTCTCGTTTCCAGAAAATCTACAGAAGCTCAAGTTGTACGGCAACCTGGTCAAACTGCCGGAATGGATCCAGGGGCTCAAGAATCTGGTGAAGCTGAAGTTGTGGAGCTCTAGGATATCAGAGCCCGGTGCCGCCATACAAGTCCTTGGGAGTCTGCCAAACCTGGGCTCCCTACATCTGTTCAGGAAGTCATTCCATCAAGGTAAAGAGTTTAGTTTGAATTTTCAACAGGCGGCATTCCCAAGCCTTGTGTTGCTGGAACTTGCTTGCCTGAATGCTGTGAAGTTTGAACAAGGAGCAACCCCTAAACTTGAGCTGCTAAAGTTTTGGTATGTAAACATCGACAGCAGGTGGTTTTCTGGGCTACCATTTCTGGAAAGCCTCCAGGAAATTGTGCTCAAAGGTTCCTTCACTGTGACCGAATTGGCATACCTGAGGGCCGAGATCGACAGAAGTCCAAATCGACCCATTTTGAAGTGGGACTGACCGAGCTCCAGAGTCAGTCACGCCATCAATCAAAGGCAAACATAGGAGTACATACTGTTGTATTTCCATGTGCGTGCAGTGTCAGTTAATCATTGTATTTCTATCTGTATTGGTCACTTGTTTTGGATTCCCACAATACAGTTAACTATTTAGGTCCTGATAAATATTTATATGGGACACACCCTGCGCTGACAGCCATATATCTGAAAACCTTTTTCTGGCGTGCCCTGTTATTTTTTTTTGTCATTCTTTTTAGATCAGGCGCAACACAGGGTACTAGGTTCAAGATTTCTCAGAGAAAAATGCCAGCCAAAGCTGTAGCAGAAGTAGCAAGTAACAGACAGACAGCAAAAGACAACCTCGCCACGCTTGAGAAAAGGCTCCGTTCCTGATGCTGGACACCTTGTGCTGCTGGATTGTGATCATAAATTATCTTTAGGCGCTAGGATCTGAGGAGAGGCGCGGACGCCTCCCCTCTCCTCCCTTCCCCTCCCCCTCCCCTCTCCCACACGCGCATCCCCGCACCCCGTGGCGGCGGCGCGCGCCCCCCCGCGCCTTTCCTCGAGAGCTCCCTCCCTGTTCCTCCTTGCTGCCGCCGTCGGCAGAGGCCGCCGGGCTCGGCCCGGCCGGCGCCGGCTCGTCCTTCCCCGTGCTGTGAAGATGGAGGCGGGGCTCCCCCGACATGGCGGCGGTGCGGCTCGGGCGGCGGCGGCTCGGCCTTGGCCGGGAGGCGGCATGGCGGCGGTGTGCCTGTGGTGCGGTGGGGCGGCGCGGCACGGCCGCGGGCGGCTGAGGGCGGCGCCGGCGCCCCTTGGCCCAGATCCGGGCCCTGCGGGGCCCATCTGGGTTGGGGCGGGCGGCCTGGCCCTCCGAGGGGCCCGATCTGCAGATGGCAGCATGTATAGCTTGTGCAGGGTGCAGCGGCGATGACGGTCGGCCTGTTGCAGCATGGCGGCGGGCTTTACGGACCTGCGGGCCCGGCCGGACTTGATTGGGATTGGTGTACCCCAGCCGGGGGCTTCACGGGCCTGCTGGGCCCTGTCGAACCTAATTGGACTGGTGTGCCCTGCGGCGGCGTCCGGTCGACTACCGTCTTTGGCGGTGGAGGTAGTTTCCTCCCGCTCGGCCGCGGTACTGATAACCCTGAATCTGGCTACTCCTCGCAGTCGTCTTGCAGACCTCGTGATGACGCCTTCGGTGAGACGACGATGGCGGCTTCGTGACAGTGGTGGCGCATGTTGGCGGGCGGAGAGTCTGGTGGCACCGAGGCTTCGCCCTCGTGGGGCTCCTGTGCTACGGATCGTCCGGGGGTTGTGGACCGAGTTTTTCGGGAGAAATCCTGGTCGGCTCGCTCGACACCGGCGCGGTGCCGCCTTTGGGTGGCATCTCCCCTTCCTGAAGGGCGTCGTGGCTACCCGTCGTCCGCTTCCATCCGTGTGCCAGGGGAAACCTTAGGACCTATGGTCCGGGCAGCAACACGCGCTCTCCTTCTTGAAGGTGTTGCTTGGTACTCGACGGTTCTATGCTAGGAGCGTGGTGGTACTTCTTCGGAGGGCGCAGCGGTCGCGGGTCACCGTAGTTTAGTCGATCCGGCTATGTCTCCTTTTCTTTTTGTTTTTCTTTTCTTTGGGTTTGTGTGTGCTGCTGCCCCAGCTTCTATGGTGTTGCGTTTGTATTGCTGGTGTATGGTGGTTGTTGCTTTATTTATAAAGCTGGGCGATCTGAGGAATCACCTCTCGAGATGACTACAACTCATATCAACACTTTGAGGAGGACTGAGCTGCGCCGCTGAATTCTAACATGCACGGCATTTAAGTTGTGAGCTTCGTCTTGTAGATGAATTGCTTCTTGCACGTTGCTGTAAAGAACAAAACAAAAAAAATGAACAAGTCGTTTGTGGGTTAAATGGCCCATCAGAAATTCTCTCTGGATACATTCAAGACCATAGTGGTTTGAAGGAGGTGCAACCCTTAAGGTTGAGCTGCTCAAGTTTTATCTTGGAAATGTTCGGGATAGTAAGCTTTTGGGGCGGGGCTACCATCTCTGTCTGACCTCAAAGAACTTGTGCTCAAAGGTAGCTACTATTGATATGGCTGAGCTTCGATAGCAAAACAACGACGAAATTAAACAAGATCAAACCAACGGGGACATGAGATTTTAATGTGAAAAACCATTCCAACAAGGAAGAGAAAAAACCACGGCGCCAACCAGCAATACTTCACTATTTCGGGTGAGGTTACAAACGCGTCGGAATTTACAATATGTGACTTATCCCGTGCGGCGGCTTACAAGAGTTACTTATAGGCGGTCCTGACCTAACTAGGTCGGCAAGGGTGAATCCAGTTCCAACTCAGTAACAACTCGTATCGTACCGTACTCGGTAACTTGGAGTTTCATTTGGGTTGAGTATCAATTGATCGTTGTAGTATATTTTCCCCCGCAAAAAAAAAAGATGGTTGTAGTATTTTCGCCTGTGCTGGTCCTTTGCTCTGGATTCACGCACACAGTACAGTTTGAGTCATTTAGCTGGGTCATGTCCATTGTCTCAATTGTAATTCCCGTCCTCATCATTGTATGATCCGTTGCAATTTTCTTCTCTTCAGTTGTAGGCCAAAACTTGGCTCCCAGCCACCAGATTCAGTGATCAAACTTGGCTTCGTTGCAGCAGAGATGATGTATGTTTTGTCACATGGGTTAATTTTATTGGCTGTCTTGGTGAGCAGAAATGTTCTCTTCCATGCTAGGCCCTTGACCATGCATTTATCTATAACTATATAATAGAAGGAAAGGTGCGCTTTGCTGCGCCTACTAAATTTTGGCAACAAGGTAAATTGAGTACACCTTAATTTTTTTTTTCCCATTAGAAAGTTGAACATGAATTTATGTGGAAGTTATGTGTGAACTCCATACAAAAATACATCTCAATGTCAGAATTGAACCTGTCGTGGTGGTGTCACGGCAGATGCCATAAATGGCTTGATTTGTGGGGCCGATGGACGCTGGAGGCACCCGGGGAGGGCTTGCGCACACGAACACGCACACGAAGAACACAACTCAAACACACACACGGTTTTACCCAGGTTCGGGGCTCTCGTGAGGAGATAACACCCCTACTCCTGCCTATATGATCGATATATATGGACTATCACTGATTTACAAGCTTGCTCCTTGAGCTGGGATGGAAGAACAGCACGGTCTAGGCCACAACCGAGTCTCGGAGGCGCTCGTTGGTTCTCTACTGGCTACGAAGTAAAGGCTCAAGTGTCTATGCGAGGCAAGAATCCGTGCATCCGTCGTCGTAAGAGGAGCCCCTGGTGCTCCTTATAAAGGGAAGCCCAGGGCACAAGCTAGGGCTGACATCAGTGCTGGCGTAGTCCGAACTGTAGCCACGCCCGGTCCTCTGACCGCTTCCGTCACCGCGCCGTGGCACGTCCCATCTGTCTCCTCCAACACACTGCTCCCGGGTACCGCTTCGGTCAGCAGCATGGAGGTCAATCACTCTGGTCAAGTGGCCTCGTCCCATCGTGCAAGTGGTTCTGCATCCTGACCCGTGATTGTAGGGACAAGACCTGCCCCTTGACCACGGCCCGAGTAAGCTTCCTTATTCGGCACAGGCATGCCGAATTCCAAGTAACTCGGTTTCGCCTGCCCTGCACATAAGAAGAACAAAGAACAATCCGACATATAACTTACATGATCCGACATAACCATATGTCGGTTTAACCATGACTCGGTCAGCTCCGAGTAAGCCGGTACAGTTATGTCGGTTTCTGTGCTCCGGTCAACTCCGAGTCAACCCTTATATCGGCACCTTGCCCCTATTCGGGGGTTGCCCCCCGACATTAGTCCCCGAAGCTGGCGCGGTCCTGCAGCCTCGGATGGAGGGCCACGGCAGGTTTACCCGAAAAACCAGTATCCTTAACTGATCTCCGACATAACATATGCCGGCGAAAATCATATGTCGGAAAGCACTTTGTAACCCTACTTGATATATCACCTTATGTCGGATCATTCCGACTCACAGGGAAAAACCCCTTAACTCCTCCGAGTCATCGGCTTGCTACGTGGCAGAGCGTCTCTGTCCAACGCCTCGATCATCGTGCACGGATGGACATGCCACAGGCATGCGTGCCACCTGTTCGACGTCGGTCGTCTCGGCCACTGTGCCCACGTAAGCACTCAAGTGCACCCTTGACCGTGCGTGCGTCTCCTCGGGTCTCGCCCGATCGTGTGTACCGCCCTTGGACTGTTGGCCTCCTGTGGCCTCCCGTGTGGCCGATCGTGCGGTGGTTACGCCGCAACGGGAATCGTGCCACCGATCGTGGGGTGGTAACCTCTCGCCCGTTACGAAATCGTGCGCAGTAACTTCCGCACGCACGATCTCCTCCGCCGTAAATAAATAGGAGGAGCAGGGCAACTCTTTTCCCCCTCCCCGCATTCACTCATCCTCTTCCTCGCTCCCTCGTCCTTCTCGCTCTCCAGTGCACGCAGAGCACAGAGCCGTCGCCGCCGCACGGAATCACGTACGTCGACGAGCCGCCACCGGACAACGCGCAGAACGCTGCGGTTGCCTTCCTCGCCGCCGCCGTACAAGCACGTCGCAGCGGTAAGTTCTTCTCCTCTTCCCCTTTTGCGCATTGGCGCCCGGCATCTACGGGCATCCCCTTCTTCTTCCCTTGTTCTTGTTCTTGTTCTTGCCCTTGTTCTTGCCTTTGTTCCTCACCGCGGCGACGCATCGCGCGCCGCCGGTGACCTCGCGGCCGTGGTTGCGGTGTGCCGCCGGCGGGTTAGCCGCCACGGCATCTCTTTCCTTCCTCTCTTCCTCTCCTTTAGATCTAGCATTTGTTTGCCTCTTCGTATATTTTCCTCTCTTCTTTCCGTTTGCATTATGGCACATCTCGCTCACCGCCGGCGAACCCTTTTGATTGCAGATCTCGGTCATTTCCCATCAAGATGTCGGACGACGCCGCCCTCGAGGTGATTGACTCGGTTGAGGAGACCACCGTGGAGGGATCCACTCGGGCCTCCTGGGAAGGCTCTGATGTCGGACGAGCCGAGATTGACTGGTTGGTCCGGACGCGACGGATCCCGCCCGGAGTTGAGTGCCGAATGCCCGGCACCGAGACTACGCCGAGTCTCAAGGATGGCGAACGAGTCGTCTTCGTCGCGCACTTCGAGCGGGGATTCGGACTACCCGCCAGTGTATTTTTCCGAAACTTCCTTGATAGTTTCGGTCTCCAGCCTCACCACCTACCGGCCAACGCCATCACCACCTTATCCTCCTTCGCCTCCTTCACCGAGGGTTATCTCGGTCTCAAGGCCAGCGTCCGCGCATGGTCCAAGTACTTCGGATTCCGGAAGCAAGTTATTCCGAATCCTGCCGACCCGACAGCGCCCAAGGTGATGACCCAGTGTGGGGCCGCCACGGTCACGCCTCGGCGCGGCTCCATCTTCCCCCGGATCAACGGCCTGGAGTCATGCCGGAAATGGCAGCGCTCCTTCTTCTACGTGAAGAACTCGACCGACATCGACAAGATCAACTTGCCGGATTTCGTCATCGGCCCCCCCACAGCACAGCTCAACTGGGGGTACAATCCAACCGACAAGGAGCCCGAGGTCAACCAGATCCACGAAGTCGTGGGACAGCTCCGAGCAGAAGGGTTAACAGCCGACGATCTGTTGGCGACATTCATCAGCCGCCGGGTCTCACCTCTTCAGCGCCGAGTCCACAAGATTTGCCACATGAGTGGCCCTCTTGACCCGACTCGGACAAGCACGGTCGAGCTGACCAAGGCCCAGATCCGGCAGCGGGTCAAGGCCATAGCTCGGACGAGGATGACGGAGGAGTGGGAGTGGGGAATAGAACCTTATAGCCGGAACAACCTTCCGCCCCAGGTAAGCGACTTGCACCGACATAACTTTCCTACCGACACAAATTTTTAAGTCGGTTCCCTTTTTATACTCGGCCTTAATCTTTCTCCGCTTCCACTGTTCAGAGATTCGAGCGGCAAAAGAAGGAGGACGGCCGGGATCCGGCTGCCAAATGGGGTCCAGACCGGGTCGAAGCTGACTCGGTGGACCCGGATAACGACGACAACATGCCGATCCCTGATGTCGGCACAATTCCTGTCGGCACAGTTCCTGTCACCGGTAAGGCTCGCGTCCGAGATTGGTCAGATGATGATGATGACGACTGTCGGATTCTAGAGGTAGAAGATCCTCTCCCGGTTTCGTTTGCTTACCCGGTGCCCTCGCCCTCAGCTGACGCGGACGACCAGGTGCTCGAGGTGGAGCCCCTCGCCACGGGACCCAAGGGCGCAGTTCGGAAGCGCCCAGCAGCTGCTTCTGCCAGTGCCGGAACATCCGGCGCTCCCGCGAAGAAGAAGCAGCGAGTAAAGACTGCGGCGAAGCGCCGCGAGCGCCCCGTCACTAAGGGGTAAGACTCCCCTTTCACCGACATAACCTTATATGCTTAGCCGTATTTACTTTTCTCCCTCTGACGATATACCCTGCTGTTTTGCCTTGCAGCTCCGCCCCTCCGGAGATTCCAACCGAGCCCACCGACTCGGATCTCGTCAGGACTCCGACTCCACCTCGGCCGGATGATACAAGGCTGCCGAGTCCGCCACGGACCAGCCCGATAGTGCCTCCAATAGTTCCGGGATCCGGGACCGGAGAGGCCGAGTCGGTGGCGACCGACACATCCAAGAATCTCGGGGCCAGTACATCGGCCCCCGAAACAGAGAAGGCTGCGGCTCCAGAAGATTCGGCCCCTCCGAGTCAGCCGCAGCAAGAACCGCCACAACCGCAACAGCAACAGCAACCGCAACAACAACAGCAACAGCAGCAGCAACAGCAACAGCAGCAGCAACAGCAGCAGCCAGAGACAGCGCAGCTGCGACCGCAGCCGCAACCCGCTCCGACACAACCGCCACGGCCATCGACATCTAAGTCGAAATCCACATCGACATCCACGGCCAAGCCAACACCTCCACCGACACAAGCGACGGCCAAGCCAACGCCGGCACCGGCACAACCGCAGCCACGGCCACCAACATCCAAGGCTCCAGTTCCAGCAACCGGGGAAACAACCGGAAAGGCACTGGTGACGACGGTGTCGGCTAATCCGGAGCGACAGCTGGTGGTGCCGGCGAGCCGCGGGACACCCCCAGTGTTATTAACCAGCACATATACCACTGACTGGGTGCACGCCCCGGTGCGAACCGACAGCGGCAAAAGCCTGGGCTCCCTCGAGCACTATAACACGGAGTGGAACGCCGCCGACATGGGCGAAGTGAGCTCGAGGCCACCCGCGAGCCAAATCCTCTCAGGAACATCCGGCGAGTCCGAGTCTGGTTGGCCAAAAGATGGCCGCAGTAAAATCTGCCCTTTTCGCCGCCGACCAAGCAGCCGCGGTAAGCTACGCCGAGTAAATATAACTCGGTTTGTCCTCTTTAATTCATATGTTATCCATCCCCAGTCCCCGAGATTCGGGTCGAGTGACTGAAACTCGGCTGAGTAAAGTAACTCGGGCTGAATCTTTATCAATAACATTAATACTTCTTCCTTTCAGATTTGCATGACCAAGCGCACGCAGGTGCACCGCAAACTTCTGCTGGCCCATAAAAGCCTCTCCGATAAGCATAAGTTGCTGCGAGCCAAGCTGGACCAAATAGCTGACTCGGCGCTCAAGGTTGAAGGCCTGGAGAAACGGATCTCGGAGACTGAGTGTAAGCCACACTTTGCCCTCTCATTTTGCACTTGCATCAATCTGCTCCTTCTAACACTTGCTACCTCGGCACAGCCGCACATAAGGAGCGCGAGCTTGCTCATCAGGCCCAGCTAAAGGAAAATCAGGAGGAGATATCCCGGCTGAAGGCCGAGCTGGAGCTAACTCGGAGTCAGGCCGCCGAGTCGGAGAAGAGCGCTACCGAGGAAAAGCGGCTCCGAGTCGAGGAAACTCGGAAACTCCAGGAGTCGCTTGCCGAATCCAAGTCTGAGGCTACCTCGGCCAAGAGCGAGCTTCAAACTCTGCAGGCCAAGATCGCACAGTGGCTGGTGGACATCTCCAAGATAAACTCCGAGATGGACAGTAAGCTCTCTTCCCTTCTGCCTTTATTCTTCTTTCATCTTTCTTCATCGTAACTTATTTCGGCGCCAGCCATTCCCTACTCAGAACGCTTCCCACATACCAAGGCCACCGCGGACAAGAGCGCGAACGAGCACCGGTTCGAGAAGATCCTAGGTGGCCCTATCTCGGCCGAGTGGGATATGGACACCCACCTGGTGGCGCTGAAGGCTCGCTTGGGGCCGATGAGATTAATCGGGATGAACCTCCTCACAGCTGCCATCCGAGCGTACAACGTCCTCTGGCCCGGGAGTGAAGCCCCTCTGGTTGTTGACGAGCTGGCCACATGCCTGCTGGCCTCCGAGGCAAGGCTTGATGACTGGCGTTCGTCCGCCGCCCGAGTCGGAGCGGATGAAGCGATGATGTACGTGCTGTCTTGGTACGAAGGGCTCGATCTCGACAAGCTCCAGACTCTGCGCGACGGGTCAAAGTGGCTCACTGACCCGGATCACATTCGGCGTCGCCAGGAATTTGCCCATGCCCTTATCCAGTATGCCCCGGTGCACTCCTTTGTCGCTGGCGACCGGGTTCCCCAATCCGAGGAGATCCCGGATGAAGGAGACGAAGGAGAAGACGAGGACGAGGCCGTCGACGAAGAGATCGCAGCAGACGCTCCGCCCGAGTCAGCCACCGGCACCGCTACCGGGTCCACCGCCGAGGAAACCGCAGCCGAGACTCCAGCCTCTCCTTCTGCACAAAAAACCTCGGATGCTGCTGCCTGAACTTTTCAGAAAAAACTCGACTTCATTAAATCCCCGGAATGCCGGGTGCAGATGTAATATATACCTTGCACTTTTTATGGTTGCTACTTGACCTTTTTTACTTTGCAAGTTTTAACAAGTTTAGCCGCGTGCCGGATCACATTGAACCGAGTCCCCGAGTTCAATTTCTTGTTTACTATACTTCTGCCATCTCTGCTCTTGCCTACCATTCTTGGTGTCAGGCAGTCGAGTCACAAAACGACCGTTGTACAGCATACAGTACTTAGAAACTTGGGCAAATAGCCAAGGCCATCCGACATAAAGTTATTAAAAGGAAACCGAATCGCTCCTGGACCGAGTCCCCGAGTCGGTTTTCTTGTTTACTGCACCGAGTAACCTTTGCTCTTGCCTACCTTTTTCGGTGTCAGGCAGTCGAGTCACAAGATCACCAGCACAGCATACAGTACTCACCAACATGGCGACACAGCTTTTAGAGCCATTCAACACAAACACATTATCTAAAAAGGGAAACCGAATCGCTCCTGGACCGAGTCCCCGAGTCGGTTTTCTTGTGTACTGCGTCTGGTAACCTTTGCTCTTGCCTACCTTTCTCGGTGTCAGGCAGTCGAGTCACAAGATCACGAAAACACAGCATACAATACTTACCGACATGGTGATACGATTTTTAGAGCCATCCGACACAAGGAATTAAAATACGAGGATAAAACACAGATTTGTTCAATAAGGCAGTCCCCGAGTCACTTCTCGGGGTGCCGACATTTCATTTCTTAGTTTCGAGATACATACAGTAGGTCCTTAAGAGTAGAAGGGGCGGAGAAGAGCTACATTCCAAGGGCGTTTGGTCTCCTCTCCAGATCGGTCCATCCTGTTCTTCACCTGTTTCTGAGCATCTATAAGATAGTAGGCATCATTGCTCAAAGCTTTGCTCACGATAAACGGTCCCTCCCACGGAGGTGATAGCTTGTGCATCCCGGCCGTGCGCTGCACAAGCCTAAGCACGAGGTCTCCTTCTCGGAACTTGCGAGGATTCACTTTCCGACTGTGGTAACGTCGGATTCGCCTCGATACCTCGGCTTGACACGAGGAAACCGAGTAATTTGCCGGCCGGCACACCGAATGTACACTTATCCGGATTAAGTTTTAGTCGGAATTTCCGCAGGTTTGCGAATGTTTCTTTGAGATCCTCTAGCAGAGTATGTTTTTCTTTTGTTTTTATGACTATGTCGTCGACATATACTTGCACATTTTTTCCTATCTGATCATGCAAACATTTCTGCATACAGCGCTGATACGTAGCGCCGGCATTTCTCAAACCAAAACACATGACACGATAGCAATAAGCCCCGTACGGGGTGATAAAAGCAGTTTTTATTTGATCATCCGGGTTTAACGGGATCTGGTGAAAACCAGAGTAGGCATCCACGAAAGACAACAACTGACATCCGGCCGTGGAGTCGATCACCTGATCGATCCGAGGCAACGGGAACGGGTCTTTCGGACAAGCCTTGTTCAGGTGGGTGTAGTCGATACACATGCGCCAGACAGTAGGTGCATCCGGTTCTTCCTTCTTTTTCTCCACCAGGACCGGGTTAGCTAACCAGTCCGGGTATTTCACTTCCACGACGGCATTTGACGCGAGTAACTTGGCTAACTCGTCACCCACCGCCTTCCTTCTTTCTTCGGCGAGACGCCGAGTCGGTTGCTTCACAGGCCTAGCATCTGGCCTGACATGCAGAGAGTGCTCAGCCAACTCCCTCGGAACACCCAGCAAGTCCTGACTGGACCATGCAAAGATATCCCGATTCTCACGGAGGAAGTTGATGAGCTCGCTTTCCTATTTCTTGTCCAACCCGGCACCGATGATGACGGAGCGTTCCGGGTTAGCCTCGTCGATGCCGACCTTCTTCGATTCCTTTGCCGCCTGGAAGGTTGCAGTTTGCTGCGGGTTAACCGCACTCGGCATACCGAGTTGAGATGCCTGGGCCAAAGCCACCACCTCATGGATTCTCCTTTTCTCGGCGGCGATCACCAGTGATTCGGCCAGGGATGACCCGGCTGAGGCGCACTCCATGGAACGCTTGTAGTCTCCCGAGATGGTAATGACACCATTTGGACCCGGAAGCTTCATCTTCAGGTATGCCACATGAGTAGACGCCATGAACTTGGCGAGTGCCGGCCTGCCGAGTAAAGCATGATACGGGCTCTCGAGATCCACGACCTCGAACAGCAGACTCTCAGTCCGGCAGTTGCTTTTGTCACCAAAGGCGACATCAACCCAAATCGTGCCCATGGGTGCATGTGATACACCGGGCACAATGCCGTGAAAGGTGGTTCGGCTGGGCTGCATCATATTCTCGGTTATGCCGAGTTTCATCATGGTATCCCGGTACATGATGTTGATGCTGCTCCCGTTATCAACGAGGACCCGGGAAAACCTGACATTGATGCTAGGCCCGACGAATGTCGGATCCAACACTAGAGCATAACCTCCTGGGTTGGGCATGACCCTTGGATGGTCCCTGATGCTCCAGCTGATCTCATCCTCAGACCAATACATGAATTTCGGCACCGCCGGCATAACGGCATTTACTTCCATCGCTCGCCTGTGCTGACTCTGCTTGTCATTGGGCTCGGTCACAAAGACCATGTAACTCTGGTGAGCCTCTCGGTACTGATTTTGCCGACTCGGGCCCGCGTTGCTGCCGGGATAGTTGGAGTTGTTGTTGGTGTTGGCCACTTGGTTGACATCTTCAGGTCTTGTCTGGGCGTTTACCGGGATAGCGTTCGCACCCGTGAGTGATGCGGGTCGAGTTGCCGGGCCGGTGTTCTCCTGCGGGCGCCTGTTTCGGCTGCAGTTCCGGTTTGAGTGCTGAGCCGGTCTGCTGGGGTGCTTGGTGTGATAGCTGCAGGGATCATTCGGCATCGTCCCACTGGGGCTAGCCCACTGCCTCTTGTCGCCGTTCCACGGCTTCCTCTCGCCGTTCCACGGTTTTCTTTCGCCGTCCCACGGCCTCCTTCCTTCCGAGTTCTGACCCCACACTGGACCGTCATTCTTTTGCCTCTGGCTGCTGCCGGCACCCATCTGATCTTGGTCGATGGCAGCCACTTGGTCTGACCCGTACCGGTAATCCGGCCTCTCTTCCCTTCTCTTTCCTCGGTAATCCGAGCGATCTCCTCGCCGACCCGATCTGTCTCTGTCGACCGGGGCCAATAAGGGCTGTGTCGGATCACCAAGCGCATAACTGTCGGCAATTGACATTGTCTCGGCCAAGGTGGCCGGCATCTCCCTCTGGAGTCTCTGCCAAAGCATGGAGCCATGTCGGCATCCTTGCGCAAACCAGGCAATGGCTTGTGACTCAATCACTCCTTCACACGAGTTCCGGATCGTGCTCCACCGGGTTAAATATTCCCGGTCTGTTTCGTCTTCTCGCTGTCGACACATGGACAGCTGCTGAGGTCGATTCGGCCTCTTGTAGGTACTGGAGAAGTTGCTGACAAAAGCGTCAGAGAAGTCAAGCCAGCAGTCAATACTGTTCTCCTCCAGGTTATTCAGCCAGATTCGGGCTGGTCCTTCAAGCATTTGCGGTACATACCGCACCGCCCATCTGCGACTTCCGCCGGCAATGTGCACAGCGGTGACATAATCTGTCAGCCAGTCCTCCGGCTTGGTGCTGCCGTCATAGGTCTTGGCACCCCGAGGTAACTGGAAATTCGGCACTGGTGCCTGCTTCATGATCCGGGGTCCAAAACATGCAGGTCCCGGTGGGCCTTGCTCCTCCAGGAGCTCGGACAGATAGATTCTGTCAAGCTTATTCCGAACATCGTGTGCCGGCAACTGGCGAGTTCCCAGCCTTGCGCCGAGTGCACCCTCGGACGCCAATTCTCGGTATCTTGTGTACCCGGCCCGCTCCATGGCCGAGTAACCATCATCGTATCGGTCTGCGGCCGGCTCGACATACCCGGCACCCGCTTGACGACGAGGTGGAATGGGTACCGGATACCGAGGTGGCTGACCTTGATTCGCCGGGATAACTTGGTTCTCTTCCTGTCTGCCCTGGGCGGGTCCTGACTTTCCCCGACCGGCATTGCCTTGCTCGGCTACTCTCTTTCCGGCATAGGCCGGATCGTACGCTTGTATCTGCTTGTTCTTGCCAGAGTTCACACTCTGGCCCCTGCTCCTGCCGACATACGGCGAAGAGGCTTGTCCCTTGGACACTCCCCCGGCTCCACCATCCGAGTGAAGGAACCGAGATCCACCCGCATCCGGGTTAGCCTTGCGATAAGCCTCATTCTGTCGGTTAGCGACAGCCACCAACTCATTGACTCGGTCCTGCTGCCTACTGCGAGCTTCACCGGATAAACCGGCCAACTCGGCTATGGCTGCCTCTGCCGCCCTAAGGTTCTTTCCGGGCGTGCTGTATCTCGGCTTTTCGGCCGACACATGACTAGCAGTTCTAGCAGATCTAGCTCTACCATCTCTAGCTATCTCTGCATTAAGGTCTCTACCTCGGGCACGCACCTCATCGATGCGACTAACTGTGTTTGCTGCCGGAGTAAAGCCATGAGCCGAGTTATACTCACGCATTGATATGTCGAACTCCTGCCTGACTCGGGCCACCTCCTGGGCTTCTCGGAGTATCTCCTGGCGCTGCTGCTCCAACTCCGCCTGAGTCAGAGCAACATCTGCACCCGGTGCGACTGGCGTTGCCAGCTTCTGAATCGCGTCCTGAAGAGGACTCGGCGTCACCGGCACGCTGGATGTACTGGCCTGTGCCGCACGGTTCTCCGGTTTCCCCAAGGGCGGACGCCCTGTTCTTGCCGACCTGGTGCCGGGGTCAGCCTCGCCCGCCATGGCTTTGCCGGCACCGACACCCGGGACGGTCATCATGACTTCCACGCAACTAGCGGGGCGAGCGGTACGCCGGCCGCGAGCTGCGCAGACTGCGGGTGGATCCGCTCCCAGCTGCACCCTTTCGGGGAACCTGCAAGGGACCTCGGTGGCGACGTAGACCGTGAGCGCGCCGAAGTCGATGAGGCATCCGTTCCGGGGCAGTGGCCTGCTGCCGAAACAGCCTGCGTTGTCGGCGATGACGTTGAGGGAGCCGAATCTGTGGACAAGGCCACAGACTACACGCTCACCCGACGCGATGAGAGAACCCGTCCGGATGTAAACTCCAGCCAGCGCCGCTGCTGGCCCCACGGTGGGCGCCAACTGTCGTGGTGGTGTCACGGCAGATGCCATAAATGGCTTGATTTGTGGGGCCGATGGACGCTGGAGGCACCCGGGGAGGGCTTGCGCACACGAACACGCACACGAAGAACACAACCCAAACACACACACGGTTTTACCCAGGTTCGGGGCTCTCGTGAGGAGATAACACCCCTACTCCTGCCTATATGATCGATATATATGGACTATCACTGATTTACAAGCTTGCTCCTTGAGCTGGGATGGAAGAACAACACGGTTTAGGCCACGACCGAGTCTCGGGGCCGCTCGTTGGTTCTCTACTGGCTATGAAGCAAAGGCTCAAGTGTCTATGCGAGGCAAGTATCCGTGCATCCGTCGTCGTAAGAGGAGCCCCTGGTGCTCCTTATAAAGGGAAGCCCAGGGCACAAGCTAGGGCTGACATCAGTGCTGGCGTCGTCCGAACTGTAGCCACGCCCGGTCCTCTGACCGCTTCCGTCACCGCGCCGTGGCACGTCCCATCTGTCTCCTCCAACACACTGCTCCCGGGTACCGCTTCGGTCAGCAGCATGGAGGTCAATCACTCTGGTCAAGTGGCCTCGTCCCATCGTGCAAGTGGTTCTGCATCCTGACCCGTGATTGTAGGGACAAGACCTGCCCCTTGACCACGGCCCGAGTAAGCTTCCTTATTCGGCACAGGCATGCCGAATTCCAAGTAACTCGGTTTCGCCTGCCCTGCACGTAAGAAGAACAAAGAACAATCCGACATATAACTTACATGATCCGACATAACCATATGTCGGTTTAACCATGACTCGGTCAGCTCCGAGTAAGCCGGTACAGTTATGTCGGTTTCTGTGCTCCGGTCAACTCCGAGTCAACCCTTATATCGGCACCTTGCCCCTATTCGGGGGTTGCCCCCCGACAGAACCTTTTAAGGAAAAGGCTAAAAATTCATGTTCACCACTCAAGCAGTTGATATTACAGGTTTATTGATTATTTGGACAAAAATTTGAGGCCTTATGGGTTCATTCCAAGGTTAAAGGAGAGAGCGATATTCACAATATTTCATTGCACACGTCTTTAGCCACTGGCAAAACCCTTGAATTTAACATCTGCACTTAATTTTATTGTGACAAATATATACACTGAAACAGTAGACATAATGGGGGGATACTTTCCAGGTAGACCCACGGAGCTGGAAAGAGGACCCGCCAAGACCCAGGAGGCCCAACCCGGGTTACACTTCAAGCTACATGGGATGGGCAAGGAACAAGCCGGCCAACCCGTTGCGAGTCAGCAGAAAGGAAAGGACTCGGTAGAGCCTGGAGTCCAAATACAACCCGAAGTACCAACTTGGAAGGTGAAGACCTAGAGTAGGACTCCATATTCATGTGTAACTGATCGGCATAACCTGTAAGTCCAGGGACCCGGCTACCTTTATAAGGAGGGCACTGGACCCTAGATCGATAAGCTCTCAAGAAACACCAATCCCGTAGTTGCCGACTCCTGAGTTAGAGGAGTCGGAACCTTGTAATCAAGAACAAGTCCACAGTGTAATGTCACAGGGTTTTCCCCAAATTAGAAATTGCTTGTTTTTCTTTGTTGCATAATCATGGCATCATCATATTTCTTTGTTGCATTTGTGGTTTTACAAAATTCAAAAATGAGATAATTGGTTTCTTATCATCACATGTGCTTCTAATTAATTTTCAAACCAAATTAATTTTTACCAAAAATAAAACCAACTCTACTTTTGTTTTGTCAAACAAATATACAAGTGGCAAATAATTATTTTGGTAAATTAAAATGGCCTTATTTTATTTTCTATTCTTTCCTTTTCTGAAATCTCTATGGAAAAAGAAAAACAGAAAAGGAAGAAAAATATAGAAACAGGCCGCATCCCCTCTCCTCTCTCTTTCCCTCCCTTTTCTTCTGACCCATCACGCTCCCGAACCGGCCCAACTGGCCCGTTAAGGTCCTTGCCGTCGCCTTCCTCGTACGGAGACAGAGCACGTCGCTGTCGCTGCGGCCGCTCCGTCGCCACTCCATGCCACCTCCAGGGGCGGACCTAAGTTCAACCAGCAAGGGTCACAGGACACCGGGTCCAAAGTATTTTCTTTGATAGATTACATGCAATTATAGTGAGTGACACCCCCAGTTGAAGTGAAAAAATATGTATGATCTATCAGAGGACACTGGGTCATTTCGTCTCTAGGTCCGCCCCTGGCCACCTCGCCTCCTTTCCCCTCCTATAAAGCAAGCACCCAGCCGCTGCCTCTCCCCTAACCCTAGCCCTCTCCTCCTTTGTTCCCCGCCGCCATCTCCTTCTCCTCTTCCTTCCTCTGTTCGCCACATACCCGAGAGAGAGAGTCACCACCGGACGCCATGGTCGCCGAAGCTCCTCCCTGAGCGAGGAGAGGAGCACGTTTCCGAGCACGCCATCCACCTCGACGTCGACTACAAGCGCAGATCGGGAGCCAGACGAGCGCCTTTCTCCTTCTACGTCCTCGTCTTCCTCCTCTACACCAGCCGCTCGCCGCCGTCGTCCTCGGGCCACCCATCCGGCTGTTCTCGGTGAGCAGCCGCGTCCCGTCCTCCTTATCCCCTTGCTCTGTGATCCCGCCGTCGAGCGGTGCCGTAGGTAGCTGTCCGCCACGGCCGAGCACGTGGGCGAGTTCCGCTGCTGCTCCCGCACCATGCCTTCGCACCACACCCTGTCCTTCCCCCAGGTCGAACGCACGCTGCACACACGCCTCTGCACCCCTCCAGCGCACGCCCACGAGAATCAGCAGCGGCTGCTGCAGATCACGTCGTCGTCGTTTTCTCTGAACATGAATGACTGCACTTTAGTGTTAAAATTCAGATAACCAAAACGTTCTACACATGTACTGTCGGAGTAGCACGTAGACACCAACACTGAATCGGCCCAGTGGCTTGCTCCCCTGCTTCAATCCCCAGCCGGCCCACAGGCAGCAATAAACCCACCCTTTTTATGTTTTATTCTTTTGCAAATCTTGTTCCTTCTATATCTTTTGTTTTACAAATGCAAATAATATAAATAGCATGTCTATAATTATCAGAAAAATGTGAGAAATTTGAATATGCCATCCATGATCATGTTTGCATCATATAGTTTAATTTTCAGTTGTATTTTGTATTCCACCTAAATACTTAAATATGGAATGTGAATGGGGTTAATTTAAATAATGTCCCTATTCCATTTAATTTTGAGTAGCCCACCCATATCTTGTGGAACCCCCCTCAACTTATAGAACCCCCCTCAACTTAGTACCGGACCTGCTACATTGTTTAGGGAGCCACAACTAGTTCGGGTGTTTATTTGAACATATGCATAAGCATGTTACGGAAGATGAGAGGTTACAACTATGGGGGGCGCATATAGGTTGCGGTATGATGCGAAGTGGCCGCTCATGGTAGTTTGTGCCACCTAGTGCGTAGACGCAAACCTTTGGGCCCGCAAAGGAGTTTCAGCCGGGCTCCCGGCGTGGATCAGTTTCAGATGGGTGGCTCCCTATTCAATGCTGTTGTGAAGGGAAGAGTCGTGTTGTGAGATCATTTGCCTTTGTGGCTTGTGGGTTGATCGAACGTGTAGGGTTACTATGGTGCACCCCTGCAGGGTTAAATCTTTTCGAAAAGCCGTGTCCGTTATTATGGACGACTTGGGTAATGTGCTGGCTAAAAAGATCATAGACATCACCGTATTACTAAATAGCTAATTTGCTTAGTAAATAGCTTTACTCGAATAATAATCTGATTAAAACTTGATCAACGTGTGAGTGCCCGGACTTCTTCCTCGTGGGTTGATGATACGAGGGAGTCATTTTAGGGCGGGTTTGTTTGGTGAGTAGAGTAGTTTAGTCGTAATGCGCTCTCTTTCCTTATTCTAAATAGACGGAAGTTGTAGCGTGTCTCTATAAGTTGTTAGTGCTGCTTGCCGCCGCTTCAATCGCTAACCCCTTCCCCCGGAATTCAAGCTTTGATATCTTGTGAGTATTCCTTGCCAGTACTTCTACTAGTACTAACCCCTTCGGGGCTGCTATTCCAATGCAGCCGACGGGTTTGAAGTCTGACGACGTTAGCTTGAGAATCCCTCCGGCTTGGCCTGGGTAGGGATATGGTGCATTTTGTTATCTTCAGGACTCTTAGTCCAATTTGTATCTTGTCCGTAGCCAGACACTATTTCGCTTCCGTTGTTATTTGGATCTTTGTAATATATCTTTGTACTCTTGACTCGGTGAGTCATTGTATATATGTTCTTCTGTGGGTTCCATCGAGAACTATTGTAATGATCATCATAATTCCATCCGCCTAACGTGTGTGTTGCGACGTGCACGTCATGCCTGGTGGGCGTCCTAGGATCGTTATTATGCGGATTTGGCGGGAATCGCTCAAGTCTACATAGTACCGATCCCGGGGCGTTACACACAGCAATAAAGAACAAGCAGGAAGTAGGTCTTTACCTCTAAACAGAGGGGCCGAACCTAGGTAAACTCCTTGGCCCCTCGTCGAGATTAACCACTCCTGTATCCTGGTCACCAATGGCCCCACAACTCAGCTTCCCAGAGGAAGTACTTGTCGTGACAACCCCACGACAGTTGGCGCCCACCGTGGGGCCGGTGATGAAAGGAGTCGAGATCATGGGAGAAGCTCGCCGAGGTATGGAGAAGCTCGCCATCGGTAGGTTCTACACCAACCAGTACGGCGAGACCGAGATCGACGACTACGGGTGGAGCCCGGAGATGGATAAAGTTGAGGAGGGCTGATGACTCCCAAGTGCAGGAGATCAATTGTAGTACCTTTCGATTAGAAAAGGTTGTCGAACCCACGAGGAGCTGAAGGTATTGGTTAGCAAGAATGATAAATAAAACAATAAAAGATGCAAGTGTTTTGGGAATTTTTGGTTGTATAGTTGCAAAGAGAATAAAAATGCTCAAAATAAATAGTGACAGTTGAAAGCTCTCAAAGAGAGAAAAGCCCAATCCTCTATGTGGCAAGAGGACAGGCTCAAGTAATGTGTGTCTTATATGTGGAAAACATTCCCGAGGGCGGCATGGATGTTGCTAGGCATAGAGATTTATTAAACAACACGTTGAATATCTTGTCAAGTTTTAATCTTCTTTGGACGGAGCCATTGTTAGGTATAGCTAAATAAATAAACTAAACCCCTTATGATGGATCATGTGGCCAAGTAAATGACTGCACAAGAATTATTAAGACATAAAGTCCCACCATAGCATTACACTCTAAGGTCCCCGATACTAATACTCCATAAAGTAACTTCATGACTCGGTCTCAGGTTTATATGTCCTCCCAAGTCTCCCTCAATTCATTACACTACGGTGTTCTCCTATGAGCCCATATAGGTGAAGTGTTGTGTAGTCGACGTTCGCACAACACCATCATAGAATCACATAAAAAGATAAACACTAGAAAAAATACCAACACATGTCATATATAAATCATTGCCAATTCATCCTATGCCCTCAGGAACATACGGGAACTACTCACAACGTGCAAACATGATAATATTCAGTGGCATAAATGGTACAACACAATCTGAAAATATAACTTCTCCTCCAAATAATGACAAGTACTCAATCACAAACATGAATAGGAGCACAAGACAAGTATCTAGGGTATAGCAACTCTCAAACTACGAGGGGGACGGAGTGGATCACGGAGATGATGATGATGATGGAGATGGTGCTGGTCTTGGTGATGGTGATGATGTAGAGGCCTCCTCCCACGCCAAGGAGGAGAGGTGATGACGCTGACGATGATTTCCCCCTTCTCCGGAGCTCCGGAGCAGCAGGATCTGATCCCCCCTCGGAGGGAATCAGGAGTTTCGCCGCCGCCGCCGCCGTCTCGGATGAACTTGTTAAAATTAGGGCGTAACTTTTCGGGCGAGACGACGACGTGTTAAAAATCCCCGAGCGAGGAAGTGCTCGATGCTCCATTTGGTGGGCCCGACGCGGCCAAAGAATCTAGCCGCGTGCCCCCCCCCTCTTTTGGGCCTCGTGGCTCTTCTTCCTTCGATCTTCGTTCCTCTGTTATTCTCCCGATGAAAAACCAGCTGTGCAATTTTTCTTTTTCCATTTGGGTCCCTGTAGCTCCTGGAACACTAAAAACAAGAAAAAGGAGGTTTTCTGCCTCCCAGAAATTAAATACCAAAAATAGGGACTTTGTATGAAAGTCCTATAAATCATCTAAAACATGTAAAAACAATGATATAACAATGCCAATAACATTCTAATATGATAATATAAGTTGTATAAATGATGATATAAAATGCACGTATCAACTCCCCCAAGCTTAAACCTTTACTCATCCTCGAGTAAGTAAGGACATAGATCATTACATGCATCAATGGACTTATGGTTGATAAATAAATACGAGCATTGTATCATCATCATGTTCAATTGTAATGTAAGATTAATGAACTAAAACCCATACACATGAGGGCAACATAAGTAGAAGCTCTAGCAATCACCCCTTACTTTTGAACATAAATAACCATTGTATGTTGGACAATTGAATCATACTCTTTTTCCAATGCATTTGCTCTTGTTTGCAAGCATTATAATATTTGAAACTTTGCTGAAATTTAAAGACAAGATAAACTCTTATTGAATAACTAGTTAAAAGAAGACAAATAAAAAGATAGATATGATATTGTTTACCACCTTGCTTCACTAGTAACTAGTACAAACTTTAGTCATGGATATTTGAATCAAGTTCTTATGCTCAATACAACCTTGATCTCACACTTTCCATGGCTAAACGAATCCTCGGGTGCCCACCTTTTCATTCACTTTTCAAGAGCATAAGTATTGAAACATCCATGATCATTAATTTGCTCAAAAGATACTAGAGTATAACAAGAGTGTTTCATATTCTTTTCATTAACCTTCCTAACTCTTTATTATACAAGACTACATCTCTACTTTAACTATTATTCTCATGTCATATTGACTTATTTTCTTATTTTCTATTTTGATGAGATAATTCTACAATTGTCCAACACACTCAAGTTAATTAGAGTCAAGGCAAGATGTGACTGAAACTTCTAAATATGCCATGCTCATTTGCATGAGTGTTACCCATAAATCTCCAAAACAAGAGACCCATGGATGACACCATACTTTAATATTCATTGATAAACCACAAGAGGATACATGATAATGCTCCCTGAGCTCACACACGCCTAAAAGAGATTGATACTAAACGATAAGAGCAAAACACCATGACTAGATAGATATGATAAACTAGTAAAGATAAAGGCTAGGTTGAACTCCCCCAAGCTTGATGTTTTGCTAGAGCCTCCTTTGCTGTGGCCTCTTCTTTCTCATGTTCCTCCTCCCATTCTGCCATCTTCCATGGGAAAGGATTCCCACCACGAAAAGATGTAGGTGGATCATTATACCTGAGGGTGGCAGCTTCTGCAATCTTCTTGAAGCGTTCTTCATACTCGCAGTTCTGGTTCTCTATATCCCACATAAGGCATTGGAACCTCTCCAACTTCTCGAGGACGTCCTTGTATTTTTTCTTTCAGATCTTCGAGCCTCTCCTTGTACTCTTCAACCTTCTTCTCCAGATCCAGGTTCATGAAGTGATGAGCATCAAGGCTGCATTCAACAACAGTGCCATACCTGAAGGTCTTCTCCTCCAGATCATCCAGCCTTTCCTCCATCGTGCCGGTGGTTTTGGGAGCCTTCACCTCCTCCACGAGTAGCACACCCTCCTTGAAGGACAAGGTCTTCGGCGATGCCATCACGGAGTTGAGGTGGTGGTTCACAACACCTCCCTCGGGGAAGCTCTCTCCCTCATGGTTGGATTCAGAGCAACACATGGCTAAAACCTGACAGATAGAAACAACAAAAGCAAAGATCGCTCGAGAACGCTCGGTGCGAGATTAGATCGGCGGAAGGGGGTATATATTGATAGTTTTTAGGTCAAGACGAAGCGTCGGAGTCGAAAACGAGACGAAACGGAACTCCGAGGGGCAAAAGAAGTGGGCCCACGCGGCCAAAGAATCTAGCCGTGTGGGACCCCCTCTTTCCTTCCTCGGGTCTCCGTTCCTTCCAGTTTTCTTGTCCCACACGTTAATTTCCATAAAAAATGACTTTCGTAAAATTTTACGCAATTCCGAGAAACTTTCCAACACAAAAGTTACCTATTATTGATTTAGGGTTTCTGAAACTGCACGATCTCTCTCAATTACCTCCTCCGGCGTCTGTAAGTTCAATTCTTCCACCATTCCGATGAAGCTCTTTCCTGCAATATAATGTTTAAGACGTTGTCCATTGACTACATGAGGTTTACCTTTCATGTCACCGTGAAGACGGATAGCTCCTGAACGGTACACTTCCTGTATTACTAATGGTCCCTGCCACTTTGAAGCTAACTTCCCTGCAGAAAACTTGAACGAGAGTTGTATAATAAAACTTGATCACCTACTTTGAATTATTTTCTCTTAATTTTCTTGTCATGCCAAATCTTAACTTTTTCTTTAAACATTTTAGCACTTTCATAAGCTTCGTTCCTCCATTCATCTAGTAAGTGTAAATCAAGAATTCTCTTCTCTCCCATAGTCTTAAATTCAAAGTTCAATTGTTTAATAGCCCATCAAGCTTTATGTTCTAATTCAACAGGTAAATGACAAGCTTTTCCATAAACCATTTTATAAGGAGACATTCCCATAGGATTTTTAAAAGCAGTTCTATAAGCCCATAATGCATCATTAATTTTAAGTGGCCAATCAGACCTAGACTTATTCACTGGTCTTTTCCAAAATGAGTTTAATTTCCCTATTACATAACTCAACTTGTCCACTTGTTTGAGGATGATAAGGAGATGCAACTCTATGATTAACATCATATTTTGCTAATGTTTTTCTAAGAATCCCATGTATGAAATGAGAACCACCATCAGTAATTAAAAACCTGGGAACACCAAACCTGGGGAAGATGATGTCCTTCAGCATCTTCATTGCTGTGGCATGATATACACTTTTGGTTGGAGTTGCTTCCACCCACTTTGTAACATAATCCACTTCAACCAAAATATGAGTATGCTTTGTCTTTGAAGCTGGGAAAGGTCCCATAAAGTCAAAACCCCACACATCAAATGGCTCAAGTGGTAAAGAATAATTCATAGGCATTTCATTTCTCCTACCAATATTTCCTACTCTTTGACATTTATCACAAGATTTAACATATTCAGCACAATCCTTAAATAAAGTAGGCCAATAAAAACCAGATTGTAATACCTTTGCACCTGTACGATCTCCTGCATGATGCCCTCCATAGGGACTATCATGACAATCTCTTATAATAGCCTGTTGTTCATACTCAGGTACACAACGTCTAATAATACCATCTACACTCTTCTTATAAAGAAAAGGATCATCCCAAAAATAATGTCTAAGATCATAAAAGAATTTCTTTCTTTGTTGAGCAGTGAAGTGTGGAGGTAAAACTTTACCAACAATAAAATTTGCATAGTTGGCAAACCATGGAGATGCAACTTTAGCACTAGAAACATTAATGTTTGCAAGTTGTTCATTAGCAAAACTATCATTAATAGGAATAGGATCATCAGGTATATTTTCCATTCTAGAAAGATGATCAGCTACTTGATTATCTTCCCCTTTCCTATCAACAATGTGTAAATCAAATTCTTGCAATAAAAGTACCCATCTTATTAGTCTAGGCTTAGCATCTTTCTTATTCATTAAATATTTAATAGCAGAATGATCAGTATGTATTGTGACTTTGGAATCAGTAATATAAGGTCTAAACTTGTCACATGCAAATATCACTGCTAAAAATTCTTTTTCAGTTGTAGCATAATTTCTTTGAGCACCATCAAGTGTTCTACTAGCATAATAAATAACATTCAGTTTCTTATCAACACATTGGCCCAAAACAGCCCCAACTGCGTAATCACTAGCATCAGACATAATTTCAAAAGGCAAATTCCAATCAGGAGGTTGAATAATAGGAGCACTTATTAAAGCATTCTTCAAAATATTAAAGGATTCAATACAATCATCATTAAAAGAGAAAGGAACATCCTTTTGCAAAAGATTGGTTAGAGGTTTTGATATTTTGGAGAAATCTTTAATAAACCTACGGTAAAAGCATGCATGCCCAAGAATCTTCTTATACCTTTTATGTCTCTTGGGTATGGCAACTTTTCAATAGCTTCTATCTTCGCTGGGTCAACTTCTATTCCTCTTATAGAAATCCGATGCCCAAGGACAATACCTTCAGTAACCATGAAGTGCCACTTCTCCCAATTAAGAACTAAGTGTTGGTCTTCACATCGCTGCAAAACTTTGTTAAGGTTGAACAAGCAATTATCGAAGGAAGTACCATACACAGAAAAAATCATCCATAAAAACTTCCATTATCTTTTCAATACAATCAGCAAATATAGCATTCATGCATTTTTGAAAAGTAGCAGGAGCATTGCACAAACCGAATGGCATTCTCCTATAAGCAAATGTACCATATGGGCAAGTAAAAGTGGTCTTTTCTTGATCATCTTTATGAACAGGAATTTGTGAGAAACCTGAATAACCATCTAAATAGCAAAAGTGAGTGTTTAGATAACCTTTCTAGCATTTGATCAATAAATGGCAATGGGTAATGATCTTTACGAGTTGCTTTATTTAACTTCCTGAAATCAATACACATTCTATAACTAACAATAATACGTTGAGCCACAAGTTCATCCTCATCATTTGGGACAACAGTCATTCCACCCTTTTTAGGAACACAATGAACAGGACTAACCCACTTACTATCAGCTATGGGATAGATGATACCAGATTCAATAAGTCTTATTACCTCTTTTCTTACCACTTCTTTCATTTTTGGATGGAGACGGCGTTGATAATCAACAACAGGTTTTGCATCCTCCTCCAAATTAATTTTATGCATACATAGAGCTGGGCTTATACCTTTAAGATCATCAAGAGAGTATCCAATGGCTGGTCGGTGAGCTTTAAGCACATCAAGTAATTTCTCTTCTTCTTCAGCTGAAAGGTTAGCACTAATAATGACAGGATATATGCTCTTCTCATCCAAGTATGCATATTTAAGATTTTTAGGCAAAGGTTTTAATTCAAAACTAGGATCCCCTTTAGGTGGCGGTAACACTCCTAAATTATCAGGTGGGATATGCAATTGTAATTGTGGGGGTTGTTGCCATAATATTTGTTCTAAAACATCTTTTTCTTCATCATTAAATGGTTCATCTTGACTAAGCATGTAACGTTCTACCACGTCTGATGAAACTACAGCTATATGAGCAAGAGTTTCAATTATATCTTCAGAAATTGGCTCTTTCTTTGAATGTTTATCAGCAAATTTAGAAAAGTTGAATTCAAGTTTTTCTCTAGCACACTTAATAAACACTTTCTCTTTAGGCAAATTAATTTCAGCACCAACTGTGTGTAAGAAAGTTCTACCAAAAATGATAGGACAGAATGAATCTTGAGGGCAACCAAGCACAATAAAATCAGCAGGATATTTTATTTTGCCAACCAATACTTCAACATCTCTAACAATTCCAAATGGACTAATATAATCTTTATTAGCAAGTTGAATTGTCATACATGTCTCTTCCATAGTGATAGGGTCAATATCAGGTTTAATCTTAAGATAAAGAGAATATGGAATGACACTAATACTTGCTCCAATATCACACAAGCCATGATAACTTGAAGTCCCAATAGAGCATGATATAACAGGCTTACCAACCTTGGCCGAATTGCCTTTAATAACTTTAGTAGCATCTTCACATAAATAAACATCAACAGGATCTTCCTCATTTAATTGTTTGATAATCAAAAAAAAATTGACTATTGACTTCCACCTGTTCATAAGGCTGAGAACATTGTCGGAGATTGTCCCCAGGAACTAGGGGTGTCTCCAAGGTATCGTGTAAGGGGCTGAACACGGAGTCAAACAATCCACAACGTGCTCCGGCGACGGTGCTCGTCAGGCTCGCTGCGGACGACACTGCAGAGATTGACACAAGGTATTACCCAGGTTCAGGGCCCTCTTGTGGAGGTAAAACCCCTACGTCCTGCTTCTATGTATTGCACTGCTTGGAGAGTTTATAGTACAAGGAGAGCTTGTCGAGCTCGAGGTGGCTAACAATGGCTACTTGCTAGTCTTTAGATCTAGGGTTTTTGGGCAGGCTCCTAGACTCCAAAAACCGAACCCTTTGCTTGGGCGTGCTCCTCCTCCTTTTATAGGCGCCCTGGGCCTCTTCTGCCCAAACATTTGGGCGGGAAGGGCTACCACATGGCGACGAAGGAGGAGGCGCGGTGCACCGTAAAGGTGAGGTCTACCATAAAGGTAAAGCTCGTGGACGCGGTCCACGGCAGGGGAACGGCGTCACCAAAGCTGAAAAGGGGCACCGACCAGCTGGGCAATGGGCTGGCGCTTGCCGAGGTGGGAGGTGACCCACGGTGACGTCGTCCTTGGAGCGTAGCTGCAGACTGTTCCCTTGTCACCAAAGAGGCAATTCTCGTTGTCCGCTTTGCTTGGCTCCGCTTTGTTGACTGCTTTATACATGGAAACGGCAACTGCGGCGTTGTCGTCATCGCGCGTAGGCACGCGCGTCACTCTGCACACGGCGCAGAGCCCATGTGCGCTCTGCCGCGGGGGCAGAGATGGCTTCACGAGGAGGGCGCTTTGCGAGGCGAAAAGCCTCGCCAAGCCCTTCAGCTTGGTCCTTAGTAGAATTGCGGGCGGCGTCGGAGACGCCTTGTCGAGGAGCGATTCCTCGCCGAGGGAAAGAACCCTTGGCGAGGAGAAAAACCCTTCGCGAGGGGAGAAAACCTCGCGAAGCTCGCCAGGCTTGGAGAGCCTGGTCCTTAGCGAAAATCATCCAAAGAATCTTGTGGGCCCTGGCAGGCCGGCCCGTGGTACCCTGGTTTCCACTGTGCCGACAGTAGCCCCCGGGCCCGCGATGGGCACGCCGAGGCCCATGGACGAAGGCGAAGCGTCGAGGGGCCAAAGATGCCTGGCAGGGCCGCGACACGTGTCACGCAGCGGTTGCACCCGCGGCCACGACCTCCTCGGCTCCAACGGGCGACGTGGTGGGGCCCGCCACGACTCGAGTGCTGGTCAATAAAGCCTGGGCGCGCAGGTGGCGCCCATTACTTCTCCCGTAACTCCTCCGCACACTTCTCCCCACGCCTCCAATCTCTCCAGAGAGCTCCAATCTCCAGAGTACTCTTCTTCTTCTCCGGTGACCATGGCACCCAAGAAGGCAGCCACCGACTTGAAGGGCAAGGCCACCGCGCAGGCGAGCTCGTCAGCAGCGATGGCGCGGGCGGGCACGTCCGCGGCGATGGCGCGTGCCGCTGCTCTCGAGGGAGCACTGCCGAAGACGCGTGTCACCGCGGCGACGATAGCGACGGTGCGCCACCTGGCGGCGGCGAAAACCAACGAGCACGGCGCCACCGAACTGAGGCCAGCCGGTAGCAGGCTCACCGACACCTTCTACCCCATCTTCCTTCATACTCTCTACGCCGGCCTGGTACCACCATTCTCTGATTTCCTCCTGACGATCCTGGAGACGTACCAGATCCAACTTCTTCATCTTCATCCCAACTCCATCCTCGTCCTCGCCATCTTCGCCCACTTCTGCGAGGCCTACGTCGGCATCCGCCCCTCGGTGGCGCTTTTCCGCAGCTTCTATTCTCTCCGGAACTCCGCCAGGGGCGAGCGGCTTGGGTGCGTCTCCTTCCGCATCGCCGACGCCCGGAGCGACAACTACATCCCCATCGCCTGGTGCGGTGAGGACGCCGTCACCAACGTGACGAAGAAGGTGGACAAGTTCCACGAGAAATGGCTCTTTGTCGACGCCAAGGCCACACACCCTCTCCTGGAGGTGCCCGAGGGGCCGCCGAGGAAGTGGGCGCACTGGGCGAGCGCGGACTTCAGGGGCTCAAAGCTTGACGCAGTGTACGAGTACATCCGTCAGACCCGCGAGGCAGGGCTCACCGGCCAGATGGTGGCGAAGGACTTCACCAGGCGCCGCATCGCTCCCCTCCAACAGCATGCCGAGCCGGTGTGGCGATACGACGGCAAGGACGATGCAATGCGGCTAAGCAGGGACGGCTTCGAGCCTGATGTGCTCCGCCAGATTATGGGCGTTCTCTTCACGTCGCCGGAGATCCCGTCCGCCAAGAAAGAGGCGGCCAAGCCGCTCATTGTCTTCGCCGAGGAGAGCATCGAGGAGCAGCGCTCGCATATGCCCACGTTCGACGAGTGGGGAATTGTACCCGCGGGGCACAGCGGGCCTCGCCCTAACCCGTGGGCAGCGGAGCCGGAGTACATGGATGAGGCTCCTGAAGCTGAGGAGGCCGAGTCCGCCGAGGAGGAGGCCTCGAGAAGCGAGGACCCCCTTGGCGAGGACGAGGCTTCAAGGGGCGCTGACCCCGTCGGCGAGGGCGCCGGCTCCTCGAGGAGCGCCCACGCCGAGGTGGACCTCCAGGTGATCTCCTCCGGCGACGAGGAGGACGCCTTCCGCATCGTCCGCTCCCAGCGCGCCGAGGAGGAGGAAGAGACGAGCGGCGGCGGAAGAGGGCGTTGCGAGCCCCGCTCCAAGGCCGTCCACGACAGGAGGACTGCAACCGCGGGAGGCATCCCTCAGGCGGAGACAGGAGCGGCCCGGGAGGAGGCCGGAGCAAGCCTCACCCAGCCTCCCAAGGCGAAGAAGAGGGTGTGGGTGATGGCCGGCGAGTAAGCCCTCGACTTCTCTTTCTCCTTCAATATTTCACTTTGAGAATTCCCCCCTTTGAAGGATTTTCGACTTGTCTTCCTTTCAGGCAGCCCGCGGAGCCAAAGAGACGGCGGCTCGGCGAGGTTGGAGAGACCACCAGCGTTGCCGCGGAGACGCCTGCGGCCGGCGAGCCGCAGCAGGCAGGTGTTCCTCCTGCGGTCGAGCACCGCGTGGGGACGGTGGTGGCCGAGGAGAGCGTGGCGTCGCCGATTCGGGCGGCGACTCCTCCAGCGGCGGAGCACTGCGTGGAGGAGGAGACCGCAGAGGCGGCGCCGTCACCAACCAGGGCGGCGACTCCTCCAGTCCAGCTGGAGATGGAGGAGGAAACCGTGGACGAGGACATCGTCGCGGAGCCGCCTCCAGAGGAGGGGGCCTCCTCGAGAAGGGCTGACGCGTCCGAGGCCGCGGCGGACGCGGCCGTGGCAGAGGGGGCCGGAGGCGCCCCTGTGGAGCCGGAGGCAGAGACGCCTCTGGAGCCCCCGAGCTACGGGGCCAGGGGCGAGGAGATGCCCAGCCCCCCGAGGGCTCTCGACGCGGGCGGCGAGGGAGACGCCCCCACAAGCCCCCACGCCGCGGCGGGGGCCGCTACAAGTTCGGGGCAGGATGCCCTAGGCGCCTCGACAAGCGTCGAGGGAACCGCACCTAGCAGCAGCGTGGGAGTCTCCTTGGCGCTGCAAGCGCCGCATCGTCAAGCAGCCCATCGCCGGATCGTCCTCAACCGGGCGCGGCGAGCGCTCGACGGGCTGGAGGAGCAGCTCGCCGCGGAAGAAGACGCCCTGGCGGAGGAAAGGGCAAGGCTTGGCGACGCCTGGATTCTTCTCCACGAGAGGGTGGAGATGTGCCGCCGGCAGGACGCGTCGGCGAAGGCGGCTCGCGAGGAAGCGATCCGCTTCGCCAAAGAGACCCGCGACAGCGTCAAGCGGGAGGCGCAGGAGGTGATGGAGGAGCTCGACGCCGCCAGGGAAGCGCTCGAGGTGGAAACCACCTCCAAGCATGACGAGCTGGCAGCTGCGAAGCAGAAGCTCACCGCCGACTCCGAGGCCGCCAAGGCCAGCCTGAATGAGCTCCGCGAGCAACTGGATGCCCGCGAGGGGCAGCTGGCGCCTCGCGAGGTCGAGCTGAAACGGCGCGAGGAAGAGCTCGCCCTCCAGGAGAAGGAGCTGCAGCGGCGCGAGGAGCAGACCCAGCTGCTCGTGAAGGACCAGGCCACCCGCGAGGGGCAGCTGGAGGAGCGTGAAGGTCGGGTGGCCACCGACGAGGCCAACCTTGCGGCGGAGCATAAGAGGCTCCAAGAAGAGGCTGACCTCAAGGTCAAACTCGTCCGCGAAAGCCTCTCAAAAGAGTATGACGAGAAGGTCGCGAAGCACGAGGACCGCCTCAAGACCAAGCGCAAGGAGCTCGAGAAGCGCATCAAGGAGCTTGAGCAGGAGGAGAAGCGGTTGACCTCCTGCCTCGAGGTCTCCCGGGAGGCCCAGGCCCGTGCTGAAGGGAACGCCTTCGCCCTGGAGAGGGACCTGGACGAGCTCCGGCAGCAGGTGGGGCCGGTCGCGGCCCTGGTGGAGCAGGCACGAGACCAGCGCCAGGTTGACCGGTTCATGACGCGCCAGCGTCAAAGCATTCTCCAGAGCTTGGTGAGCCGCGTGCGCGCGGTCGGGAGAGACCTGAGGATCGACGTCCCCTCCTTCTCCGCCGCGACCGACGACGAGACCTCGTACTCGCACTTCTTCGAGCAGTTCCTCGGAAAGCTTGAAGGGGTCGCGAAGAGCTTCGACAAGCGTGTCGTGGAGGAGAGTCGCGACCTCCTTGTCGTCGCCGTCACCAACGTCTTCAGCAACCTCGTGAGGCTCCAGCCCTCACTTGATCTTGAGGACGTGATGGCGCCACCGCGCGCCATCAGCGACAAAGCGCGGGAGACCGCCACGCAGGCCGCCATCGCGTACGCCAAGAAATTCGACCAAATGGTGATCGAAGGCGACGACGAGGAAGCCCTGGAAGAGGCGGAAACCACCGCGGATCGCGCAGGCACCTCAGGAGGCGCGACGGCCTGAGCTCCTTGCCTGTAGCTGGACGTGCCGAGGGCACATTTATCTTAGCCATTTTGATTGTAAACTTTGTAAAAACTTGTCAAGTTATATTTGAGTGTGCTTGTGAATGTCCCTCGGGAAACCTTTGTCCTTCCCCCTCATGTCTTTTTCGCTCTACGTCTTAGGACCCTCTCTTAGCGCTACACCACCGCCGCTTCGGTATGTGCGAGTCAGTGCTCCACAAGTCCGGGGGTGAGTGAGGCCTCGAGAAGTAAGAGCTCCGCGAAGCGCGATGCTTGGGGCTCCCCTTTGACGTGCAAGCAGCCCATGAGGCGTGGGAGAGAGAAAAGAGACTCGAGGAGCAAAGACCAGCAAGAGGAAATTCTACCAAGTTCTTGTACTTAGCTTGACGAGGCGTTTCCGCCTTGAAGAGGGTGTTGGTGCCCTGGCGAGGCGTTGTTGCCTTGGAGAGGGTGCTTGATGCTTGTAGAGCCTGTTTTCCTGCACTTAGAGAAATAGGCATATCCACAAGCAATAGATAGCTAAAGAATCTTATGGTGCTCGTAGGTTCCTTCATGTGTGTCTCGCGAGGAGAAACAGGCACCAAGGTTTTGGTGATCCTTGGTGAGTTGACGTGCGCGGGAGCTGACCCATGAGTTCAGAGCTCCTTGGGAGTTGACATGCATGAGGGCTGACCCGCAAGGTCAGAGCTCGGATCCCTTGGGTTTTAGGCGCTGCCGGGATGCTCCCGTGGCATGGCACCCTGCTAGCCCCCGCTTGTGAGATACACAGGAGGGATCATACGAGCGAGGATAAATAGTAATAACGGCTTTGCCGAAGTCGCAAAACATGCTGGCGCGATGCGCAAAGGTTCAGAATGACCTGAAATAGGTGTTCATTACACTGGCGTGGCCAGGAGTTTTTCTTCTTTGATGACGAAGTGTTGCTCCTCCGGGAGCGCGCTCCCCTACTCAGGAGGCACAAGCCCCCGAGCCGCTCGCCTCCAGAGACACTTGTTTTGTCGCGGCCTTCTCCTGAGAGAACAGCTGCTTCTTCTTCGCGGGGGCCTCGGGAGGGGTTCCTCATCCTCGTCAGCGGGTGACGCCACCGCGGTAGCCTTGTAGGCCGCCTGCGCAGCGTACAGGGCGTCCGAGACCACGCCGCAGATGACAATGGTGCCACCCGAGCCAGGGAGCTTGACGAGGTTGTAGGCGTGGTGGGTTACCGCCATGAATTTGGCGAGGGCGGGGTAGCCGAGTATGGCGTTGTAGGGCAGGCCGATGTGCGCGACGTCGAAGTCGATCAGCTCGGTGCGGTAGTTGGCCTGGGTGCCGAAAGTGATGGCGAGCCTCACCTGCCCCAAAGGGGTGGTGAGACCCTCTGTCACTCCCGAGAAGGGCCTGGTAGGCATGAGCCGCTCGTAGGGCACCTGCAGCTTCTCGAATGTCTCGACGGAGATGACGTTGAGGCCAGCACCCCCATCAATAAGCGTCTTAGAGACGGCGATATTGTTGATGGTAGGGGTGCAGACCAACGGGATGGTGCCAACGGTTGAAGTGGACTTGGGGTGATCGCCGGAGTCGAAAGTAATGGGGCACTGGGACCACTTGAGGGGCCTGGAGGCCTCGACTCCAGGGAGGGCTGCCGCGACCTCGCGAGCGAGTTGCTTGAAGTGGCGGTTGGAGCGAGGGGCCTGAGCCCCGCCAAGGATGCAAGCGGCTCCGCGAGGTACCTGGTAGCCTTCATCAGCCTCGGCAGGCAGGTTGTCGTTTGCGGGCTGGGCAGCGTTGGCCTGGGGATTCTGCTGGTAGTTGTCGTTGTAGTTGTTGTTCCAGCGTCGCCCCCCGCGGCCGCTGCGGCCTCCGCCACGGCCTCCGCGGCCTCCGTTTGCCTCGCGAGCCTCGCGAGCCTCGCGAAGCCTCTTGATGTCGAAGCAGTCCTCGGTGGCGTGAGAGTGCCTGTTGTGGTAGATGCAGAAAGGGCGATCATCCTTCTTCTCAGGTCCTGCGGCTGGAGTGGCAGCTCGGCGAGACTGCTTGGCGTCAGGCTCTGCCGCGAGGACCGCAGTAGTCTTGCGCTTCTCAGAGGATTTCTTCTTCTTGGACCCCTCGGCGGGGTCCCCTGGCTCGTTCTTGACGAACAAGCGGCCCTCTTCAGCCTTGGCGCACTTGTCCGCCAAGTCGAAAAGCTTGACGACGGTGGTGATGTTGTCGTGGATGCCGAGCTTCTCGAGCATCCGCACGTCTGTGACCCCAGCCTGGAAGTCCGAAATGACTTGCGCGTCGGTGGCGTTGGGGATCTTGTTGCGCACTTGGCTGAAGCGCTGGATGTACTTGCGGAGGGTCTCGCCGGGCTTCTGACGCACGGCGCGGAGGTCGTTGTAGGTGAGGCCGCGCTCGTACGTGCCCTTGAAGTTGGCGACGAAGCACCGGCAGAGCTCCTCCCAGGAGTTGATGGACTCGGCGGGGAGGTTGGTGAGCCATGAGGACGCAGAGTCCTTGAGGGCCATGGGGAACCAGTTCGCCATGACCTTGTCGTCGCCCCCGGCGGCCTGGATGGCCAGAGAGTAGAGCTGCAGGAACTCCAGGGGGTTGTTCTTGCCGTCGTAGCGCGGAGGGAGGTCCGGCCGGAACTTGACCGGCCAGACGACGCGACGAAGGCTGCGAGTGAACGCGGCCGTCGTGCCGTAGGTGACCGTGCCGTTGGCAAGGGTGGCGCGGAGGTGGCGCCCGATGGTGGCGACGTCCTGGACGGTGCGGTTGCAGCGTTCTTGCCCGCGCTCGATGCTCACGCGTGCGTCCTCAGGGGCTCGCTGCACGATCTGGCAGTCATGCGGCGACGACGCGTGCGATGCAGCGCGGCCGTCGCGAGTAGGAGCCCCCGCCGGAGCAGGTTGCGGTGCAACCGGTGGAGCCGGAGCGGGTGCGGGATGGAGAGGAGGCGCGGGAGGTGCGCCGTGCGCCACGTCCCCCACGAGCGCGGAAGGAACCAAGGAACGAGACGGCGCAGGTGCCGCGGCGCGAGCGGCGCCGATGAGCTCGGCAACGCGGTTGAGCCAGGCCTCCTGAGCCGCCGGCGTGGGGCGGTACTGCAGTAGCTCCTGCGCCATGAGGAGCGCAGTCGCCGGGCTGGGCGCAGGGCGGCCCAGCGAGGAGGCAGCACGGTCCCGCGACGGGGGCAGGGAGGAGGCCTCCTCTTCGCCGAGGTCGTCCTCAGCGTGGTCGATGTCGTCGTCGTCGGGGTGCTCGACGCGGGGCTCGGGGTCGACGCGGCGCTCCGGAGCAGAGCCCCCACGCGGGCGGCCGCGCGGGCGGCCTGCGGGAGCGGTGGCGGCGCTAGCCGTCCGGCGAGCGAGACGTTCGGCACGAGAACCGGCCATGGCTGTGTTGAGGATGAAGACGCGCCTCAGCCCCCTACCTGGCGCGCCAAATGTCGGAGATTGTCCCCAGGAACTAGGGGTGTCTCCAAGGTATCGTGTAAGGGGCTGAACACAGAGTCAAATAATCCACAACGTGCTCCGGCGACGGTGCTCGTCAGGCTCGCTGCGGACGACACTGCAGAGATTGACACAAGGTATTACCCAGGTTCAGGGCCCTCTTGTGGAGGTAAAACCCCTACGTCCTGCTTCTATGTATTGCACTGCTTGGAGAGTTTACAGTACAAGGAGAGCTTGTCGAGCTCGAGGTGGCTAACAATGGCTACTTGCTAGTCTTTAGATCTAGGGTTTTTGGGCAGGCTCCTAGACTCCAAAAACCGAACCCTTTGCTTGGGCGTGCTCCTCCTCCTTTTATAGGCGCCCTGGGCCTCTTCTGCCCAAACATTTGGGCGGGAAGGGCTACCACATGGCGACGAAGGAGGAGGCGCGGTGCACCGTAAAGGTGAGGTCTACCATAAAGGTAAAGCTCGTGGACGCGGTCCACGGCAGGGGAACGGCGTCACCAAAGCTGAAAAGGGGCACCGACCAGCTGGACAATGGGCTGGCGCTTGCCGAGGTGGGAGGTGACCCACGGTGACGTCGTCCTTAGAGCGTAGCTGCAGACTGTTCCCTTGTCACCAAAGAGGCAATACTCGTTGTCCGCTTTGCTTGGCTCCGCTTTGTTGACTGCTTTATACATGGAAACGGCAACTGCGGCGTTGTCGTCATCGCGCGTAGGCATGCGCATCACTCTGCACACGGCGCAGAGCCCATGTGCGCTCTGCCGCGGGGGCAGAGATGGCTTCACGAGGAGGGCGCTTCGCGAGGCGAAAAGCCTCGCCAAGCCCTTCAGCTTGGTCCTTAGAAGAATTGCGGGCGGCGTCGGAGACGCCTTGTCGAGGAGCGATTCCTCGCCGAGGGAAAGAACCCTTGGCGAGGAGAAAAACCCTTCGCGAGGGGAGAAAACCTCGCGAAGCTCGCCGGGCTTGGAGAGCCTGGTCCTTAGCGAAAATCATCCAAAGAATCTTGTGGGCCCTGGCAGGCCGGCCCGTGGTACCCTGGTTTCCACTGTGCCGACAAACATCTTCTGTTACTCTTGTTAGTAACAGCAATAAGTACATTTTTCTTAACTTGGTTTGGATATGGAGGTGCTTTGACATACTCCTCAATTGTCACAGATGACACTGGTTCTACCTGTTTAATAACTTTAGGAACAACAATAGATTGTTTAACAGGTTCAACATAAACTTCAAACCCACTTTTAGGAACACCAATATGACTAGCAAAAGATTTAGCTATCTCAATTAAAACATAAGGATCAAGACCAAAATTATCACT
The DNA here is from genome assembly GCA_012064385.1 of Puccinellia tenuiflora. NCBI lineage: Eukaryota > Viridiplantae > Streptophyta > Magnoliopsida > Poales > Poaceae > Puccinellia > Puccinellia tenuiflora. The sequence continues at coordinate 105,146 of QRDG01000859.1, read as the reverse complement.
CAGATTCTTAAACAAAATAGAAGTAGAGAAATTCTCTACACATGAATATTGATAATCCAAATAGGGCTCATTACCTTATCAAGATCCCAGTGACAAGTATTCTCAGCGATAGTCTCCAGTAAATTCCATGCTTCTTCTTCAGTATTATTTGTAAAACTTCCACCAGATGAATTATCCAGAAATTCCTTGTGTTTCCTTGGTAGCCTCACATAAAAGTTTATCAATATAATTTTTCTTGTAAGATCATGACAAGGATTCTTGTGAAGGAGTTCCTTTAACCTCCCCCAAGCTTGAGTAATACTCTCTCCCAGATGTGGCGAGAAATTAAATATATAGCAGTGGTTCTCATAAGCTTCTTTAGGAGTAAAATATTTAAGAAAGAAAACCTTCCTCAAAATACTCCATTCAATATTGACTTCTTCATCCAAAGATCTGAACGAAATACGAGCATTACCAGATAAAGACAAATATAATAGCTTCCTTTTTACCTGATCTTCAGAAATACCAGGAAGCCTAAATAAACCACATATGTCTTCAATTGTCTCCACGTATTCACGTGTAGACTTAGTTCCATCCCCTGTAAATGGATTTATCATAACTCTTTTAACATGACCAATGGGAATTTTAAATCCCACTTTAGGTACTTCAGACACAGTAGTTTCAACCACTGAGACGCGCGTCCCAGCGCAGTGGCAGTAGTTGCTGGTGAGCACTCTGCCCGCCCGAGTTCGATCCCTCCGGGACGAATATTGGGTGTCTCACGCAGGTTTAAATCTTCTGCCTCTGTTTGCACGTCAATGAGCCCCAGGGATGCTGACCTTGTACAAGACGTGTTGGATATAAGGTGTAGGACTAGTTTAGGCTTACAGTGGTGGTGTGTGTGTGGTGTGCGTGTGTGTGGTGTGAGTTGCTGTAATGTCTGAACTGATACTACATCTTGTATTCTAAAGTGAGGGCAAAAAAAAAAAAAAAAAAAAGTAGTTTCAACCACTTTAGGAGCAGTGGCATAAGCACTTTCATATAAAGCAAGGTGCAGCGAGGCACAATTCATAAATGCCATAGTAACAATAAGATAAAACAGTAAATAAAATTCAGCTTTCAAGTTTCCTTACCAAACTTCTTACCAATAGCGCTACGCTCCCCGGCAACGGCGCCATAAAAGTATCTTGATGACTCCCAAGTGCAGGAGATCAATTGTAGTACCTTTCGATTAGAAAAGGTTGTTGAACCCACAAGGAGCTGAAGGTATTGGTTCAAAAGAATGATAAATAAAACAATAAAGATGCAAGTGTTTTTGGGATTTTTGGTTGTATAGTTGCAAGGAGAATAAAAATGCTGAAAATAAATAGTGACAGTTGAAAGCTCTCAAAGAGAGAAAAGCCCAATCCTCTATGTGGCAAGAGGACAGGCTCAAGTAATGTGTGTCTTATATGTGGAAAATGTTCCCGAGGGCGGCATGGATGTTGCTAGGCATAGAGATTTATTAAACAACACGTTGAATATCTTGTCAAGTTTTAATCTTCTTTGGACGGAGCCATTGTTAGGTATAGCTAAATAAATAAACTAAACCCCTTATGATGGATCATGTGGCCAAGTAAATGACTGCACAAGAATTATTAAGACATAAAGTCCCACCATAGCATTACACTCTAAGGTCCCCGATACTAATACCCCATAAAGTAACTTCATGACTCGGTCTCAGGTTTACATGTCCTCCCAAGTCTCCCTCAATTCATTACACTACGGTGTTCTCCTATGAGCCCATATAGGTGAAGTGTTGTGCAGTCGACTTTCGCACAACACCATCATAGAATTACATAAAACATAAACACTAGACAAAATATCAACACATGTCATATATAAATCATTGCCAATTCATCCTATGCCCTCGGGAACATACGGGAACTACTCACAAACGTGCAAACATGATAATATTCAGTGGCATAAATGTTACAACACAATCTGAAAATATAACTTCTCCTCCAAATAATGACAAGTACTCAATCACAAACATGAATAGGAGCACAAGACAAGTATCTAGGGTATAGCAACTCTCAAACTACGAGGGGGATGGAGTGGATCACGGAGATGATGATGGAGATGGTGCTGGTCTTGGTGATGGTGATGATGTAGAGGCCTCCTCCCACGCCAAGGAGGAGAGGTGATGACAATGACGATGATTTCCCCCTTCTCCGGAGCTCCGGAGCAGCAGGATCTGATCCCCCCTCGGAGGGAATCAGGAGTTTCGCCGCCGCCGCTGCCTCGGATGGACTTGGGAAAATTAGGGCGTAACTTTTCGGGCGAGACGACGACGTGTTAAAAAGCCCCGAGCGAGGAAGTGCCCGAGGCTCCATTTGGTGGGCCCCATGCGGCCAAAGAATCTGGCCGCGTGGGCCCCCCTCTTTTGGGCATCGTGGCTCTTCTTCCTTCGATCTTCTTTCCTCTGTTATTCTGTCGATGAAAAACCAGCTGTGCAATTTCTTTTTTCAATTTGGGTCCCTGTAGCTCATGGAACACTAAAAACAAGAAAAAGGAGGTTTTCTGCCTCCCAGAAATTAAATATCAAAAATAGGGACTTTGTATGAAAGTCCTATAAATCATCTAAAACATGTAAAAACAATGATATAACAATGCCAATAACATTCTAATATGATAATATAAGTTGTATAAATGATGATATAAAATGCACGTATCAAGGGCTACCAGCTCATCTTCGGCAAGATCAATGTGTTTGTTGGCATGGTCAGTACCACAGTTAACCGTGCTAACGAGTTGGAATCTGTTTCAGAAGCAACAGCTATCGTCGAGTCCGATGGAGAGGAGTCTGTTGGAACATCACAAGTCGGCATAGTTGCCAAGGAAAAGGAGCCGGAGATGCTGCCGGAGTCAGATTCAGAGCCAGGTTATGATGCAGATTCAGAATCAATCCTACCCTTGTTTGAAGATTGACTCGGATATGGAATTGAGGAGGAGTGCGTGCAGTCACCAATACGTCCACATCACGTTGGAGTTTACATGTCTGGACCTGAAAACAGTGCGGACAATGCGGGTGGAAGTTAGTTTGACCCTAACCTACTGACAAAGGAAATTACAGCAGAAAATGCAGCGGCTCGTGCAGAGGAATTGCTGGCGGCTCGTGAAGCAATAGAGAAGCAATTAGCAGATGTTGCAGAGGAAAATCGCAAGTTAACAGCAGACCAAGCCCTTGTACAAGCAGAACAAACACGCAATCAAGTTGAACAAGCTCGCATACAATCAGAACACGAACGTGTACAAGCTGAAGCAGCAACAGTACGTAATCGCCAGCAAGAGCTCACCTCAATTCAGCATTGGAGGACTCGGAGCCAGCTGCGTGAAGGAGTTCATATAAACCCAACCAACTTGTTTCAAACACCAACGGTTCCGGGTGCAGGAGTCGGAGCATCAGCGCCCGGAGCAGGAGCACTGCCACCCTCCACCACCACCACCACCACCAGGAGGAAACGGAGGAGCCGGATCAGGAGCTGGAGCCAATGCACCACCCCCACCTGGAGGAGGAGTAGGCGCTATGGGTCCACCACCGTAGAGATTTCACACACCAGCAGGTCACTACTCTAATCCAATGGATAATGTACATGCAGCAACCATGGTGCTAGAAAGAATTCCACTCAATGAGAACCCAACGGGACAGGAAGCACGACTTGCCATCGACATGTTGAAAACAGCATTACAGTAGCAAGCTCTTATCCTAACTTTCCAGACGCAAGCCTACTTCACTCAACTCCATATAACTCCAGAACAAGGAGTCGGCATGACGAGTCTCATCCGACCGGGTCGACGAGTGCAAGGCGCCACAAACTGGCAAGGAATCAACTGCATGTGCCGACTGTTTCGGAAGCCCAAAGACGAGTTGATGAGGCACGGAATAGGAGATCTTCTCCAGAAGCCGGAGGAGCCGGAGGGCCAGCGCCAGCAGCAGCAGCAGTGGTCCAGCCGACCCGTGCAATTCTAGAAGTAAACTCGCCTGGAAGTTCACCTTCCTTGACGGGTCCAGAGTGTTTGTCAGAGGCAATTAGAGCCGAGTCCTTTCCAAGCAGTTTCAAAGAGCCCCGCAAGGTGGGCAACTACGAGCCCAACATGGATCCAACTTCCTGGCTCAGCAGTTACGAGATGGCAATGAGTATTCGCAATGCAACTGGAAATTTGTGCGCCAAATTCATGTATCTTATGATGGATGGTGCAGCTCAAGCTTGGATGAGAAATCTACCCCCCAGGTCAATCAACTCGTGGGAGCAGTTGAAGGTTGCTTTCATTCAAAACTTTCAAGGCACTTGCAAGAAATTGAGTACCATTGAGGACCTGGAGAGATGTGTCCAGAAGAAAGGAGAATCTGCAAGGCACTGGATGAAACGAGTCTCGGAGATCATCAATTCTTCACAGGGAATCCCACCAATCTCTGTGTTGATGGCTATGGAGAGGAACTGCACTTTTAATCCATTAAGTTGGAAGCTAGGGCGTATGAAAGACAGTTTGAATCAAGGGATACCAATCACCATTGGAGAAATCATGGAAGGAGCCAACAAGCACGCAGCCACGGATAAAACCAAGGACCAGGAAGAAGTCGGAAAAGGCCAAGGTGGTAGCGGCCAGAATCACAACCAGAACCAAAATCATGGAGGGACTAAGCGGCCATACGACAACTCCGATCTGGTGGCTAACACCAGTTCAGGGAACAGACGCAGGGATAACAACTCACAAGGCTATCAGGCTCGCAGGCCGAGTCCTCAGGAAGTCTTACAGAGTCCGTGTCCTCGCCACGCCAGGAACGGCAGATGTGGGCATACCCTAGAGCAGTGTGTTGATCTGCAATAGTGGAGAAACAACCCGGCAAACCGTGGCAACAATGGAGGTAGAAACGATGGATACAGAGGTAATAATGGAGGACCTGGCAACAATGGGGGAGGAGCCGGAAATAACCCATGACCCAGCAATGGTGGAGGAAACCTAGGAGGCTTTCAGCAGAACCCTAAACAGTTGCATGATAACCAGGGACAGTATTATGTAGCAACTCGGCCACATCACCCGAGTCAAGGGAGCTATCATGTTTTCACCACCAGCACCTCCAAGCGAGCAAGGAAGTTGAAAGTTCGCGCAGTCAATGCCGTGGAGCCGGCAATCCCACAATGGCTAAGGTGGTCAGAGCAGCCCATCACTTGGAGTCGGGCAGATCACCCTCCAAGGGTTGACAACCCGGGGCAACTAGCCTTGGTGGTAGCACCACAAGTTGGAGGATACACGCTTAACAAGGTACTCATGGATGCAGGTAGCAGCATCAATATCCTATACTATGATACATTCAAGAGGATGAAGTTGTAGGATAGGCAACTCATACCAACAGAGATAGTTTTTCACAAAATAGTACCAGGGAAATCAGCAAAGCCTATTGGTAAGATTTACCTGGAAGTTGCTTTTGGTACCTTTGAGAATTATCGGTCAGAAATTATGCCCTTTGAGGTTGTGGATCTCCACAGTCCATATCATGCTCTTTTTGGACGTCCTGCTTATTTCAAGTTTATGGCAAGGCCATGTTATGTATATTTGAAGTTGAAAATGCCGGGACCAAATGGAATCATCACAGTCAATGGTAATAGGCAAATGGCACTTGAGTGCAAGCAAGGAGATGCAGCTATGGCAGAGACAGCTTGTGCCCAAGAGGAGCTCAAGTTCTATAAAGCACATGTTGATCTGGAAGATAATACAGTGCTCAAGAAGCCGGCAACAGAGGAAAAGATGAAATTCAAGTCGGCTCAGGACACAAAGCAAGTTGATTTTGTCCCCGGTGATTCCTCCAAGCAGTTCACAGTTGGGGCACATCTCTCTAACAAATAGGAAAGCGTGCTCGTCAAGTTCATCCGTGGGAATCGGGATGTCTTTGCATGGAAGCCCTTTGACATGCCAGGTGTCCCGATAGAACTCGCCGAGCACAGCTTACATGTTAACCCTAATGCAAGACCAGTAAAACAAGGACTTCGCAAGTTTCATGATGACAGAAGAAAAGCTATTGGAGAAGAAGTGGCCCGACTCCTCGCGACCGACTTCATCAAAGAGGTGTTCCATCCAGAGTGGGTGGCCAATCCAGTGTTAGTACCAAAGAAAACAGGAGAGTTGCGTATGTGCATTGACTTCACAGGATTAAACAAAGCGTGCCCTAAGGATCCTTTTGCCTTGCCACGCATCGACCAGATCATTGATTCCACAGCTGGTTCCGAGTTACTCTGTTTTCTGGATGCTTATTCAGGCTATCACCAGATCAAACTCAAGGAGGAGGATGAGTTGAAAACTTCCTTCATAACACCCTTTGGAGCTTTCTGTTACAAAACAATGCCTTTTGGACTCAAGAACGCAGGAGCAACGTACCAGAGGTGCATTCAGAATTGTTTCAAAGAACAAATTGGAAGAAACGTCCATGCATATGTGGACGATCTAGTCATCAAGTCACAGAGAGCCGATTCCTTGATTGATGATCTGACAGAGACATTCAACAATCTGCGCAAGTACAAGATGAAGTTGAATCCAGGCAAGTGTGTATTTGGAGTCCCAGTAGGCAAATTGCTTGGCTTCATCGTCTCAGAGAGAGGGATTGAGGCAAACCCGGAGAAAATCAAGGTTATTCACAACCTGCAAAAGCCGACTTGTTTGAAGGATGTCCAGAAGCTTACAGGCTGTGTTGCAGCTTTAAGCAGGTTCATATCACGACTCGGAGAGAAGGCAGGTCCTCTCTACTGACTCCTGAAGAAATCAGACAAGTTCTTATGGGACAAAGAAGCTGATGATGCTTTTGAGGAGTTGAAGAAAACTTTGTCAACAGCACCAGTCCTTGCAGCTCCTACAGATAAGGAGCCCATGTTACTATATGTAGCTGCCAATTAATGAGAGAGTTGTCACCGCAGTGGTAGTTGTGGAACGCAAGGAAGAGGGAAAGAAGTATCCAGTGCAGCGCCCTGTCTACTACATCAGTGAGGTACTAACTGATTCCAAGCAAAGGTACCCACAGTGGCAGAAGCTGGTATATGGAGTCTTTTTAGCAAGTCGGAAGCTCAAGCATTACTTTCAAGAGCACTCAATCAAGGTGGTGAGTTTAGCACCACTAGTAGATATAATTCGCAACAGTGATGCGACGGGAGGAGTCCCCAAGCGGGCAATTGAATTGGGGCCTTACCACATCATATATGAGCCACGTACGGCTATCAAGTCACAAGCTTTGGCAGATTTTTTCAATGACTGGACCGACTTTGCATCTTCACCAAACACGCCCTTCTCCAAGTATTGGACAATGCACTTGGACGGGTCCAGACAACTCGAGGGATCAGGAGCCGGCGTCGTCCTGACTTCACCTAAGGGAGACAAGTTAGCCTATGTCCTCCAGCTACACTTTGACTGCACCAACAACATGGCAGAATATGAGGCATTGCTACATGGACTCCGTTTAGCCAAAGAAATGAACGTCAAGCGTATCAGGTGTCTTGGGGACTCGGATCTCGTGGCCCAGCAAGTGTAGGAACTTAGGACTCAAAGGATGCAAATATGGCGTCTTACAGGAGAGCAGTTGACCAGATTGCCGGGTTCTTTTCCGGTTATCAAGTAGAACACATTGATCGTCGAAAAAACAAGGCGGCAGACGCACTTTCAAGGGTGGGATCTAGAAGAGAGAAAGTACCACCAAATGTTTTCCTGGACAAACTCCATCATCCGTTAGTTAAGTTACCTTCAGAAGAGGAACTCGCCTTTCCGGACCCGGAGTCAGCATTGGTGGCAGCAACTCGGGCAATCCCAGCTTGGACGGAGCCGTATCTTGCCTATCTCCTACGTGGGGAACTTCCAGAGGACGAAGTCAAGAAAAGGCAACTCATCAGACGATGCAAGTCATAAACAGTAATCAATGGGGAGTTGTTCCACAGAAGCACCACAGGAGTCTACCAACGGTGTGTATCCCTAGAGGAGGGCAGGCAAATCCTGCAAGAGATTCATGGAGGAGACTGTGGCCATCATGCATCAACAAGGTCCTTAGTATCCAAAGCTTTCAGACATGGTTTCTTCTGGCTGACAGCACACTTGGATGCAGAGAAGATAGTTCGAGTTTGTGATGGGTGTCAGAGATACACCAGGCAAGATCATGTGCCAGCCCAGGAGCTCAGAACAATACCAATAACTTGGCCGTTTGCAGTTTGGGGGCTTGATATGGTGGGTCCTTTTTCAAAGTCGCCTTGCCATAAAACTCACCTGCTAGTTGCAGTTGACAAGTTTACCAAGTGGGTTGAAGTTGAACCCGTCAGCCGAGTTGATGCAGCATCTGCTGTTAGGTTCATCAAAAGATAGCCACAGGATTTGGATATCCACATAACATCATCACAGACAATGGAACAAATCTATCAGTTGGTGAGATGGCCAAATTCTGTGGAGAAAACAATATCCGACTCGATCTAGCCTTAGTGGCACACCCACAGTCCAATGGACAAGCTGAGCGTGCAAATCAAGAGTTGCTCAAAGGGATCAAGCCCAGATTGAGAGTTCCCCATTGCGAGCTGCCGGGTCCTGGGTTGAGGAGTTACCAGCAGTACTCTGGAGCATACAGACGACTCCTAATAGATCCACTGGCTTCACGCCATTCTTCATGGTCTATGGAGCAGAAGCAGTCCTGCCCAGTGACTTGCTTCATGACTCACCACGAGTCACCAATTACATCGAGACAGAGAACGAGCTTGCTCGCCGGGACTCGGTGGATGCACTTGAGGAAGCAAGGGAGTTAGCCCTTGAGAGATCTACAGTATATCAGCAGGATTTGCAGCGATATCACGCACACAGAATCAGAACTCGGACCTTTCAAGAGGGAGACCTAGTGCTTCGCCTCGTCCAAAACAAGGAAGGGATGCACAAGTTATCTCCTCCATGGGAAGGACCGTTTGTTATCAGCAAAAACTTGCACAATGGGTCGTACTATCTAATGGATGTGCGAGAGCCGGCAAGTCAAAGTAAAGGAGCTGACACAGCTCATACGCTAGATCCATATGCAGAGACAAAAAAGCCCTGGAACATAGACCAGTTGCATCCATATTATAGTTAGTCTTTGTAAGCAAAGATGTGCAAGTTATCAATAAGCCCAGCGAGCTCTTCATACATTGTATAGTGATTATTATGATCAAAGGAAATAAAGCCAACTTAATTTGAAATTGAAATTTTTTGTCGAGACGCTAAGTATGTGCGCTTTCTTTTCTGATCTCGAGGTTCTTAGGGGTTTGTCTTTCAAAAAAAAAATCAAGCTTTAGACTCTTGAACCCGGCAAAGAAGCCGACTCATTCCTGATTTTTATCTGGTAAGTTAGATGCAACTCGCAAATTTGGACTAAATACTACAGGCATGACTCGTCCTGAACTCCTATGAAGCCTAGAAAGGACTTAGGAGAAGTTGGACTTGTTAGAGAGAAACTGTTAGTAAAAGTCATGGGTGCCCTACTTATTCATCAGTATAAATTTCAGATGGATTATAAGAACCAAACGCAATTTATATCAAGTGGGCCAACAAGCAGGCCTATCACATAAAACCAAGATATGCAAAAGGATGTCATTACAAGGATAAAGTTTTACATCCCAAACGCCGGACATCACGACATCAATTATGATAAAAGTTTAAAACTCATCCAAAGGATGAGACTCTTGTACATGAGCAGAGTTAGGCACTGGAGCATTGGCCGCAGCACCTTGAGCAGAGCTGCCAGGTTCGGACGGGTCCTTCGTGCCAGGGGCGACTCCTTCATCAGGATTTTGGGAGTTGGTAGCATCCCCTGGAAGGGCTCGAGCTGGAACAGGTGCTGAAGGAGTTGATGATGCAGGACCCATGGAAGTGGACACACTAGCAGCAAGCTAAGAAGGACGACCGAATTCCACAACTAGGGGAGTCACCATGACAATCTTCTTGTTATTGGAGTCGTACCGATGGGTCCATACCTTCGAGTCCATGTTCTCAACAATCTGGCAGGCAAAAGGTCTGAGTGACTTCTGCAGTTTTTCAAAGTTTTCCTTGGTGAAAGGGGAGTCATCTTCGTGTGGTTCCGGCTTGCCCAGGGTCAGTAGGGCAGGCTCCACGGTTGTTGGATAATACGCCTGCACCAAGGCCAGCACTCGGACAGCTGCACGCCCGAAGGAGGTTTCCTTCCAGGCCTTAACATATGCCGGTGCTCGAGATAGTTCTCTCACCAACCTGTCAGGAGCTGAGGGACACTTTTTCTGAGGAGACAGATAGGTTACAATCGCCTTAGCACCCTCCTGCAGTCCGTGGCAGTGGTCCAACAGCTAATTCATCCGTTGGCCGACTCCTAATTTCATCTTTGGAATTGCAGCAGGTCAGTATAGCAAAGCAAAAAATTAACAGTTAAAGTACAAGATAGAGAAGTGACAAAAATTACCAAAGATGCGCTGGATCATAACTTTGATGCCGATACGGCAGCGGTCAAGGCCAACGTTCAAGTCCTTGATGGTCTTCTCAGCAATCTTCTTGTTATGGACAGCAGTTTTCTTCACATCCTCCAACTCGGCACAGTTGGCGCCCACCGTAATAGCATACTCAGATGGGGCCCCAGGTTGTGGCTTGGTGGCAGGTGAAGACTGGGCCTAAGTTAATAGCAAATCTAAATATCCGCAAAAAGAGACTAATTCGATGCTACCAGAAGATGCGCATATCCTCTTGATGCATATGCCATAGAGATCTTAAAGCATGAATAATACGCGGTCACGCTAAATATGCTAGTCATGCCTTTATTTATGTTAAGAAGCGAATGAAAAATAAGAATAAAATTTATAGTTACTACTATTGTCACCAAATTAACAATCTTCAGTAACAAAATACATAAGTTTATCACATGAAGTAGCACAACAAAGGCCAAAATGAGTTTTGACATTTTTTACGATTCAGCTATGACGCGCAACCAAGAAAAATGTTTATGCTCACATAGCGAAGCCTACTTTCGTATATTCAGTCATAGCAAAATAACATTATATTCACTTGGCCCTGCATTATACATTGACCACATAAAAATTGCTTAGTTCAGTGGTTGATTAATGAATGGCACATAAAACTATGTTTAAGTAGTAGTATATAATATATTTAACCATATCAGAAAAAAATACAAACAAAGATAACCATGATGCTTAGATGTGAGAGAGAAAGAAAAGGTAAGTATGATTAACTTATAAGGTGGCAGGTGTCAATATTTAATTGGTGCACTGTGAGGAGCAACCACGAGCCTCTATTTCCAGGGAGCTTAGAGGTTGGAGAGATGCTAGGCCCTTGACCATCTCTCTTCGCCTCCCTTTATTCTGTCCAAACTTCTTTTTCCCTTTATGCATATTTTCCCTTTATTTTGTCCATAATTTTTAATTTTCCGTATCTTGGAATACACTTTTTTTTGCACCAAAAAATTGCATATATGTAGAAAATATGCATATGTATCCAACGTAAAAGATTTGGATTATTTTCAAACTCAAATTTAAAGTCTTCATTTTTTTTTGCATTTGCTGGGGTGCCACAAATCTAAGGCCAGGGATAAACCAAAACAGTGTCTAAACTTTTTTGCAAATCTTTTTGACATTTAGAAAATAAGAAATCGGCGGCTGTATCTAAACTTCTCTGTTCTCTCCGTCTCCGGCCACTCCCAACTTGGCCGCCACTCGCCGTCGCCTCACCACCAGCTCCGTTCCTCCTGCGATTCCCACTCCCGCCGATTGCGCCCCCGCCCGGCTCCATCCATCCATGGCCGCAGCGGTCCGCCTTCCGCCTCTCCGCTCATCTCCTCCCTCCGCGGCCCCGCGCAGCCCCCACCACTACCGGCCCCGCTAGGAGGATTCAGACAGCTAGTCCACCCCGGTCACCTTGCAGCTCGAAGAAGCCACCGCCGCCTCCACCTACCTCCATAGATCCTCCGGTGCCCAAGCGGTTCGAGGTCATCCCTGGCCAGCAGGGCAGCGTCGCCCTCGCCGCCCACTTGTGTATGTGTAATTTCAGCTGAATCGAGACCCAATTCATTGAATAGCTGACAATGTCTAGTTACTCTAGTCTGCTGTCAAACAAAAATGTGAAGCTCCTACTAGCATCTGAATTACATCGCGCCACCGTGTGCTTATCGCGCAGGTGCAGAAGTGTATCACTTGATGGTGCTGGTGAGATGTCACCGGATCTATATGCTTTGGATTCCAAGGTGAAATCTTCCTCTAATTCCCGGTTCCGGCCACAGAAAGGAAACATCGGTGACAAAAGAATACTAGTTGTTGATGCAAAGGACTATATTACTCGTCCACTTGCTTAGTTTGAAGTAGTACTTACACAACTAGTATAGATGTGTTTCTTGATGTAATTTTTTTTGTAGGCAATAACGGCAGTCAGCAGACTCGCTCTGACTGCACATAGTAGGAAGGTGAATTGCCAACAAACCATGTAAGCAGCATGTTAAAAAAATATGAAAGTGACTCCGAAGAGGTAACCATGTTAGCTTTGTTTATTCCATGTTATCAGCTGAAAGTTTGTTTTGAGAGAATCCTCTTAAAGTTTTGTTCGAGAACATATCCGCTATTAGTTTTGAGGGAAGATGAGGTGGTCGCGGACACTAGAGTGGTGGCCGGCAAGAGAAGCAACATGGCGGCCGGCGTTTGAGAGGCGGAGGGTCAGGAAGCAAGATTGTGAGTTGGGATTAGTTAAGAGTCATTTCAAGCAATATAGCATTCTTTTCTGCTATACTATAATGAATTATCTCCCTCCCATCCAGTTTGACATAATTTCGGTTAGGTAGATTAATTGTCTTTATACCACCTGCCAAAGGTCTGCATTGGAGTAAGTATATGAGAGAGGGGTAAATGCATGAAACTTGGTAGGTGGACTTACCAACCACTTGGGAGAGATTCAGACAGAGGACTGACCATACGAGAGGGAGAGAGAGGTTCAGAAACATAAGTTTCTGAATATATAGCAGACGCCCAGGGGACAGAGAGGCATATATATCAGCCGAGCGGTCACGGTGGGAGTTGGCTTGGAACCGGATGGAAATGCGGCTTCAGCTGAGGCTTGGCTAGACGCGTGTTGCGTGTTTTTTTTTTTTTTTGCCTGGTTCTCCTTCTTCCTCCTTAGATTTCCATCCTTTTGTTGCCAATAGAAGCTGAACTAGTTGTTAATTGACCAATATTACTAGCGGGATCTTACAGGTTTCTTCACCGCGCAAATACTTCAACATGGTTGGTGCTTCTTTACATTTAGTTGCGGTATATAATGTTAATCTATTATGCACGGTGAATTTCTGACATTCTAAACATCGTAGTTGTATTGTGTTCTCTTATCCATTCAATTCATGTGTGGATCAAACATCGGCACACTGTAGCATCGACCAATCCAACTCAAACTCTGGTGGTTTGTAAATTAGTTAATCCGAAGCAAACAGCTGATAGAGCATATAGTACAATATCTGCACTTGAATGCTACTTTACTCTTTCACTGTGAAAACAAGGCAACCGTTTTACTTGTTTATTCTTTTTTCTACTCTTGGGAAGCTTGAGCATAAATAATACTCCAAGAAACATCCGAAAGGAAGATGTGCAATGAAAAAAACTTTCCTAGAATGTACATCAAGTTCAAAATGACAATCTGTTGGGCGCTCTAAATTACACTCTAAGGCTAGTCGGGTAGTAAGTAAGTCAACCTGGGAGATCTACATACAATGCATATCATGTGGAATCCATCCAACCTTGGCGAACTTTTATGTGTGCAAGTCAGTGTCTATACTATCCAGGCAAGAGACTACTTCCATGATAGCTGGCCTCATGAATTGATTATGATTAACACACTTGCAAGCGATTTCTAGCACCTTCAGCATTTGCTCATCATACCTTGTTCCTTTAAGCATTGGTTCCAGGACCTCAAACAGCTTGCCCTCAGACCTCATCTGTAGAACCCACGGGACAAGTTCTTTTGACATAGACATAACCGAAACAGGTCGCCTCCCTGTAAGCAGCTCAAGCAGGACTACCCCGAAACTGTACATATCACCTCTTAACGTAGCAACCCATGCTTGCCCGTACTCGGGGGGAATGTAACCCATAGTGCCAACCAATTCAGTTGTAACATGAGTTTTGTTGGGAAGGATTAATCTGGCTAGCCCAAAATCTGCAATGTAAGCTTTAAATTCTTTGTCCAGTAGGATATTACTGGATTTGATGTCTCGGTGCACAATTTGTGGGTTGCAGGCTTCATGGATATAAGAAAGTCCCAGGCTTGTTCCTTGTGCGATCTTGAGCCGAGTCGGCCAGTCAAGAAATGAGCTAATATCATCATCCCTGTTATGAAGCCAATCATCCAGGCTTCCATTCTCCATGTAGGAATATACGAGAAACCTCGAGTTTCCCTTGATGCAGTAACCCCACAGTGGTACAAGATTCTCATGTTGTGCCCTGGAGAGAGCATCTACCTCTGCACTGAACTCCCTTTCCATCAGACACATTTCACCGTTGAGCTTTTTGATTGCCAGCTTGGAGCCATCAGGCAGCTCTGCCTTGTAGACTAATCCATAACCTCCACATCCAATGATGTTCGCCTTGTCAAAGTTGTTCGTAGCTTTCAAAATGTCATTGAATTTGAGCTTGTTTTCTCCACCCTTGCGTTGTGCCATCTGCATCACCACTAATGTTTGCTCTGAACTAGAGTGTAATGAAGTTGCTTCAACTTCTCCGTTACTCTCCCTTCTATTTTTTGCCCAAAAAGTATTCTGCCTGATTGAGACAAGCAGAAACGCCAGTAACAGAAGAGTTGCAATGCCTCCGAAGAACACACCAAATGCAATTGCAAAAACAACCTTCCTATCTTGTTTTTTCTGGTGGACTGAGATATTGAATCTGAACCACATTTGTGAGTGAGCATAGAGCCACACAGCTTTGGATTCCTATCGAAACTAGAATTCTGGAATGTATCAAACTGGCCTCCAGATGGAATAGGCCCTTCTAGGTCATTGCTTGAAATGTTGAATGCTGAAAGGAAGTGCAGGGCGTTCAATGCAGCTGGGATAGCACCTGTGAGATTGTTGCTTGACAAGTCTAGCATTTGCAAGTTTGTGAGGTCGCAAATTGATTGGGGGATCCGTCCAGATAATTGGTTGAAGCTGAAATCAAGTACAACAAGCATTTTCAACTGACCAATCTGTGGGGGAATCACACCTGTGAAGTTGTTGTTGCTTAGATTCAACAATGTTGAGAAAGATGTGATCACACGGTATTGAAGTGATTGGCCCGTATAAACAGGCAACTCAAAGACCCTTGGGTCCAAATGAGTTGTGTTGTCATTTGATTTTAGCATTGGCATCTGCATAAATGTTAATGGGATTTCTCCTGTAAGAGTGTTGCTTGACACATCTATATAGAAGAGTCGGCTTAAGGAGTTGATCCAGTCCGGTATTGGTCCAGTGAGTTGATTGCTTCTTAGAATTAACATCTTCAGTTTTGTCACTCTTGATATCCATAGAGGTATTTTTCCAGATAATTGGCAACCATCCATGTCCAAAACCTGAAGATTCTCAAAGCCACCAATCCTGTCATCCTCTGGCATGCGCTCTCCCCTGAAATTGTAGGAAATAAGCAGGGTAGAAAGGTTCTTGCTGCTCTTAAGGATCTGAAGCGCATTTGCGATGTTTGTGAAATTGTTTCTACCAAGTGACAAGAAAGACAGATACTTCAGATTGCCTATTCTCGATGAGAGCTGCCCATGTAGGTGGTTGTTAGATAACCGCAGTGCTGTCAGATTCCTGCATGAGTACATACTTTCTGGAACTGTACCGGTGAAGTTGTTGGTCCAAAGATCTAAAGTTTTTAGATTGGGCAGGTTGGAGAAATTGACATTGGTAAGTTCTCCACTGAGGTTGTTGCTCTTCAGGTCAATTGTTATGAGATTTGTGCAGTTGCTCAAAGCATATGGCAGCTCCCCTGACATGTTGTTGTTGTTCAAATGGAACTCCTCCAGTCTCTTGAGTTGACCTATATAATCTGGAATCTTTCCACTGAATTGGTTCCCTCCAAGATCAAGGGTTACGAGATTTCTGAGGTTGAGTATGGGTGCAGTATCAAGAACTCCATATAAACCATTGTTTGCGAAAGACAGGTATTCCAACGAGGTTGCATTGAAGAGTTCATCTGGGAGTCTTCCTCTGAGGTTGTTATACCCCGCCCTGAGCTCTCTCAGCTTGGAGCAATCACCAAGTCCTGTGGGGACGCTGGCACTGAATTTGTTGAAACACAAATCAAGCACAGTGAGGGATGGCGAGGTGTTGCATAATAGATTGGGTATTGGCCCAGTAAAACTGTTATTGCTGGCATTGAGTACAATCAGATTCTCCATTGCTTTCCACGTTGTGGATGGAAACTGTCCAGCAAATAAGTTGCTTGAGATGTTTAGTACCTGCAGAGGCCTGCCAGGGGTTGAAGATGGCAGCTCGTGGAGTGTTCCGCTGAGCTGGTTAAAGCTGACATCAAGGGCGGTAATGCTGCTGGACGATAGCAATCCCAGTGGCAGACCACCGAACAGCAAGTTGTCTGAGAGATCAAGGTATTGCAGCCCGGTGAGGATCCCAAGGGACTGTGAGATGTGCCCCTCGAGGCCCTTGGAAGGCAGCAATACATCGATGACCGTCCTATCTTGCCTGCAGGTGACCCCTTCCCACTTGCAGCAATCTGTGCCATTGCGCCATGATGCAGAGAGGCCGCCGTCTTGTGAGAGCTCGGAGAGGAACTGGAGAAGGGAGGCCTCCTCATGCTGCGTGCAGGAATTGGCAGGAGAGCATAAGCAGACCAGCAGCACAAGAGCAACGCCAAGGGAAGGTATGCCCAATATCCTGCTGTAGTATGTCTTGTTGGAGAAACAGAGTGAGTGCATGGTTTTCTGGTGAAACTAGCATGCAAACAAAAGCTTAAGTTGCGCCCTGGCTGGATGCATCAATGGTGGTCTAATCATGAAAGAGCATTGGGGAAAGAGAGAAGCACATCTCGCTCCTATTTTGTTTTGTCCACTTGTAGAGTTGTAGTCGTAGTCAATTGGCCAATCTCCCAGAACACCTTCTCTACAAAAAAAATACATTGTAGATTGTGTAGTCGTCCTGAACTCAGTCTTCACTCAATTTTTACGAGATGCCTTAATTTACTAGATCTACCATCACTTCTCTTACCTGCTTCACTAAACAACTCTAACCTCTTCCCACTAGCACTTGACCAGAATAATTACTTCTTGACATATCCTTTGCCTTTTTGTGAACAGGAAAAGGCGTGTTTTGCAGAATATTTGAACGACAGTTGCGATTGAGAGCAAGCATCGGCATCTGGACAAACCCAAGTGGCTTGCTGCTTAATGGACGAGGTGTGGTTGACCTGCTGGTTATCTATTCTCTCTTCCATCCTCTGACCTGAAGGTTTCAGTGACCCTTATCACGAGAGCGATGTCTGATGTTTACGTTTGAGTTGTTTTCTGTTCTCCCGGCTCCACTAGCACACTATTATTATTGTGGTTCGTAAGCGGTTCAAAGTAAACTGGGTAGCGTGTGTGGGCTGGCAGTGTCAGGCTGGTTAATCACTTGGCTCTGATAATGCTGCTATGGCTATAGTATTTGGATCAGAACTATGTATTTATCTTTACTTCTTTATCGTAAAAAGTATCTCAGTTGGCCACCCTCATCGAGATTATCTATTAAGTTATTAACATTACCAGTTGTGAACCATTATGTGGGCATAATATTGATTCAACTGATGTATACTTTGAGATAATTTTAAAATTTGTACAAAGTTATGGGTAACGACGACACAAGTATTTTATTCAGCCTAAGAGCATCTCTAGCACATACTGTATCTTTTTATAAACCTTAAAATAACAGCTAGTTTATGTTACTGGCGAAAAAACCCACGGGGATCCTGTATTTTCGGCCAAATCGAAAAAAGAGTGTATCCCGGAAATGAGACCGCAACTTCCTCATATGGTGTTTTTATCTGTCTCTCAGCTTTTGCAGAGTAAGACGCCCTAATGGGCCCAGAATTAGAATTCACTATTCGTTGGTTGCTAACAATGTATCATTGTATAGACTAAAAATTGGGCCTTTATCGGTTGCTCAGTGGGATGTATCTCCGCGGCTGGTCTAAGTGGTGTAGCGTGGCGTGTCGCCGCGCTGTTCCTTGCTAGTATATATAAAAACCCTATATTTCTATTAACCCTTATTTTCAAATACTCTTATGAACCCCAAGAATGTATTATCTCTACCATGATATTCTTCTACCAAACAATACTTGATTTCAAATCGGAGATGAGGACAATATTATACCTTACCTTATTTCTCTTACAAAATTAAGGTTTAATAAACAATGTTCCCTAATTATTTTTCTATCTTTACGAAGGTAGTAAGAAATGAGAAAACATTATCTCATGTGACCTTTTCTTTCCCCAAAAACAATTATGGAAAGATCCCGAAGCTTTCAGAATATTAGTTTCAAGTGTTTTTACTCAAAAACCCTTTGGTCATTTTCAACAAAACTTCAAGTTGGCTTTTAATCAAACACCTTGTGTACATGTTTTTAACTTGACCAAAACCATTTCAAAACTTGTGGTCGGCCAGAACCTCCCCCTATCTCTCCTATGTTGACCCAAGTTATGGTAAGATCTTGAAACTCTTTGGGAAACCGAAATCAATACAAACCCCAATTCCCATCTGCCCTCACCCCTTTATTTTCTCACCCCCAATTCTCGAAAAGGCCGAGCCAACGGGCTGGACCGAGCCGAGCCAGGCAAGCCATGCGGTCCAGATATTTGGGCCAGCGTCTTTTGCGGGCCGAGCCGTGTCCAGGCCATCCCGTGGGAGCTCCTGTTTTCCGCGTTGCGCGGAAGGGAACATCGTCCGCGTACCCTCCCTAAGTTTGTTGATGCTACGTGGGCCTGGCCCATGTATAGCGACTGGTTCATTCGTGGCTGGTTCGCTCGCTCGCTCCTAGCTAGCACGGATCGTTTCCTCAAAAAAGAAAAGGCTAGCACCGATGGGTCGTTTCCCTGCTTGTTAGCTAGCTTGCTCGGTAGGTCGCTTGCCCGTGAGAAAATAATAATTTTGAAACAGATTCTGGATAATGGAAAATAAAATATTTTAAGAAAGAAAATAAAATATCATGTTCACAATTTGTAAAAAGTAAAATATTCATTGTCAGAATAAATCACATATAAAATAAAAAATAGAAAATATAGATCTATTTGAACAATTTCTTCAAATGAACATTTATACTAACAAGAAAAGTGTTTATATTTGTGAAAAAAAACAAAAATCATTATAATACAAATATATATATTTATATTTAAAAGTAATAAATATAATTATTTTATTTAAACGACTTTCAAACATGAAAAAATATGTATTTGAACGGATTTTTAAATATAAAATTTTCTATTATTCGAAATACTTTTGAATAAAATATTTATCTTATTTGAACGATTTTTAAAACATGAACAATTATGTTATTTGAACGAAATTTCAATAAAACATTTATCTTATTTGAACGATTTTCCAAACATGAACAATTATGTTATTTGAACGGATTTTCAATAAAACATTTATCTTATTTGAACGATTTACCAAACATGAACAATTATGTTATTTGAACGGATTTTCAATAAACATTTATCTTATTTAAACAAATTTCAAAACATAAACGATTATGTTATTTGAACGAATTTCAATAAAACATTTATCTTATTTAAACGATTTTTCAAATATGAACAATTATGTTATTTGAACAAATTTTCAAAACATGAACAATTGTGTTATTTGAACAAATTTTCAATAAAACATTTATCTTATTTGAACAAATTTTCAAATATAGACATTTTTATGTTATTGAATTTTTTAGAACATTTATATTATTTAAAACAAAGAAACCTACTCAATTTTTCCACAACATAAACATTTATTTAATATAAAACTAAAAAAGACCAAGACAAAAATAAAATATAAAATAAACATTAAAAAAAAAAAAGAAAAAATGTAAAGAAGAAAAACGAAAAAAGATAAACAGAAAAACAAAAAAATAAAAGTAAACATAAAAACAAAAAAATAAAAAGAAACAGAAAACCGAAAAACAAGAAAGAAAAAGAAACAGAAAAACAAAAAACAAAAAACAAAAAAAAACACAGACAGAAAAAAAACGAAACAAAAAAAATACCAACAGCCCCTCTACTGGGCCGGCCCATATGCTGCCGCAGGGTACGCGGAGCTTTGCAAGCTCCGCGGTACGCGGAGCATAGGGTTCGCCCCATCCCGTGCATGGCAGCTCTTCACTCCCGGGCAAAAGCCCAAATGACAACTGGGCCTCAGTATTTGATTTACTGACTAGCGGTCCGGGTAGTCAGGATTTAATTTATTTGTTTTGTTTTCGAGCAGAATTTGTCCACGGGCCAGCTAGTTTAGGCCCGTTTGCACAGTGAACTTTATCATTTTCCTAATGAATTCAATTCTGGACCCAAACATAACTCTTAATATTTCGAGTTCAGTGAATTAAATAATTGTCAAACAGATTTCTGTAGTTAGGTATTTACATTGTCTATCATTAGACACAAAAATCATAAATAATTTAAGTATGCGGTTTAGCCGCACTAATTATCTTGCTACTGAAGGTTTTCTGTAACAAGTTAATTAAAATCTCTTTATACCGTAAACTAAAATGAATTGAATCCAATTGTGTTGTCTAATAATTCAAAACCATACGCCACCCTCTGTTTTCATAATTTTATGATCAACAGCTAATAGATAACTATTTAATTAATTTTCTATCTATTATGGCATTAAATCATAATCTTTGATTAAAATGTTTAAATGAATTGAAATCACCCCCACACACACCTCGAGAGTTAAAAGTTAACCCTTGTACAATACGTCTGTTTCCCTGTTATTTTATTGTGATGTATATGGTGATGGCGTACATTTTCTTTTGTGGTGATTAGACGGTAACGTTATCGAAATTGGTACCTCAGGGAAATTTACTGAAGGAGGATTGGATTTTTGATTTTTATTGAGCAAGAGAATAAAACCAAGGACAATTTTTGAGCTAGGCAAGCCAGCAAAAAAGTACATCCATTTATTTATGTATTAAATTATTGTAAGGGCCTTTTGGCGTGAAAACATGTTAATTTCTCGGTTTAGATGAAATATTAGTTTAATTTCAGGGAAAAATTGGAGTTGAATTTGAGTTCAAAATTATCAATTTTTTATTAAATTCCAGCAAACTCAAAATTCACTTTGTTTTAATGCCAAACTGTTTTGTGGTGTTTGTTTGACATGTCACAGTGGTGTGTCTAAAACGTGCATAACCAGTGGTGTGTCTAAAACAGTGGCGCATAACCAGTGGTGTGTCTAAAACGCGCCACTATGTGCCATATCGACGTGCCACTTCTAGGCTATTTCCTACTAGTGAGGACAGGACTCGATCACGACAACCCGACATGCGAGCAAACAGGCCCCGACAACGACAACCTAAACAAGGCACAACCCGCCAAGGGGTGCTTCGCCGACATGCGCTGAAGGACATCCTCCCGGGAACCCGCACGGGGCAATTCCCGGGAGCCCACGACTACAATGCTAGGACGCACTCTCCGAGGGAAGGAATGACGCCCACGTGCCTCCCTCGGATTCGCCTCGCCATCGAGGAGGGATGCACTCCTCCTTACATCAAATGTTTTGGTTACATAATTGCTAGAATTTACCGATGGTGCTTAGGATTTTCGGTTACCGCGATTACCAAGAAATCTCGAACGGTTATAGAACAAAATCGAATTGCAAATTTTTAATTTAATTTTCTAGATTGTTCTTCGCAAAGTATTATAAAACGGTAAACTCAAAGTATACATAATGATGCTGATGTCCGTGTTGGTTTAGACAAAGCGCAGTATCGTACCGACTATGAGGTTGCGAGTTCGAGTTAAATATGCCACTACTTTTCCATTACTGTCTATTATATTTTATCGAACACAGTTAATTTTCAAAAATGGCCGAGCACTCGAACCCGTGACATCCAGCACTAGAAAATAATGGACAACCACCGCACCACATTTGAATTGTTATGTAGAGATGCGTTCTATATGTCTGGATTGGGAAGCTTAAATTCAATTTTTATTTTAATAATTCGGTATTTTTTCTCGGTAAGGCCTTTTACGGGATGTTGAACCGGATTTCTTGCCCGGTTACCCAAACCTTGATGGAAACACAGGATCTGGAAACACATCCATATATATTTTCTACAAAATTCCAAACTATTCTAAATGTATGTTTATTATTCTTTCTTCAATCGAGTGCAAACATTTTCCTCTTAGGCTTCAAATAGGCAAAAGTTTCAACATGTGTCTACTACATATATGTTTCATTTTAATACAAACTAACTATAAACATGGTTTACTTAAAAATACTAATATATGGATCTAAAAATGTAAATAATGGATTACAATGATGAATGGCGGATTTCTTCCTTCAGATCAAGGATGTTGCTGACTGTGTTGCCATTTTCTTCCCGTACATGGAGGGGAACGATGGTTGTTTCCATCGGTTAAGAGTTGTTCGTGCTGACTTTTTTTCCGATAATGTGTTCATGGTGACTTAGCTTATACTAGTAGAAAAAGGGCCTTTAGTCCCGGTTGGGAAGGGCCTTTAGAGCAACTCCAGCCGTCCCCCCACGAAGCCCCCCCCAGGGCACCTTTTCGACGTCGGCGGTCCATTTTCCCCGTAGTCGCGCCCCCAGGCCCCCCCCCCCCCCAAGGCATCGTTTTTCGCCGGATTTGGGCCAAATTTTATCCGTCGGCCTGGGGGCGCCGGCGAAAGGGGAAAAACGCGCGGGCCACCCCTGTCGGCGAGAGAATGCATCTTAACACCAACAGATTCGGCCTTTCCTCTTCTCCTTCTCCCCGTCACCGGCACCGGCTCCTCCCTTCCGCCGCGAGCTCGCCACCAAAACCACCACGACGACACCCTCTGCCGTATCCCCTCCCCGCCCCCATCCGCCTCCACCCGAGAATCGCCGTCGCGGTTAAGCTTCGCGCACATCCGCCTCCACCCTGCCCGCGAGGTGTTCGACGCTTTGCCTCAATGGACTCCGACGATGAGGAGATGCTCGCCGCTCTGCTGGATGAGGAAGCCGACTTTGCCGCCGCCGCCGACGAAGAGCACTTGCTGATGCTCGCCTGTCTGGCTGGCCTGTACGACGTCGATGCACAGCCGAAGCGCGGTGGTTCGGCACCAGGTCGGCGCAAGAGCAAGGCACGCCAGCGTGCCGAGGGGTATTGCATGCTATATGCCGACTACTTCGCCGACGATCCAGTACACGGCGAGAAGACATTTCGGCGCCGTTTCAGGATGAATCGGCACCTTTTCCTCAAGATTGTGCATGGCGTCCAAGAGTTCGACAACTACTTCGTTTGCAAGAAGGATTGCACCGGTACGGTTGGTTTTTCCTCGCTCCAGAAGTGCACGGTCGCATTGAGACTGCTTGCATATGGAGCTCCAGCTGATTCGCAGGATGACTATCTGCGCATGGCCGAGTCCACCATCCTTGAGTGCTTCTACAGGTTCTGCAGAGCCGTAATTGGCGCGTTTGGACCTGAATATTTGCGATCACCCACTGCTGAAGACACTGCTCAGATCCTAGCCGAGAATGAAGCAAGAGGATTTCCTGGGATGCTAGGAAGCATCGACTGCATGCACTGGAAATGGAGGAACTGTCCATTTGCTTGGCAGGGGTGTACAAAGGGCACAAAGACGGTTGCAGTGTCGTACTTGAGGCAGTGGCTTCGTATGATACCTGGATTTGGCATTCCTTCTTTGGAATGCCAGGATCAAACAACGACATCAACGTCCTGCAGTGCTCGCCTGTCTTCTCCAAACTTGTTGAAGGTATTGCTCCCCCGGTGAACTTCGAGATCAACGGCACCATTACAACAAGGGATACTACCTGGCAGATGGTATCTATCCAAAATGGTCAACATTTGTGAAGACCATCTCAAACCCTGTGCCGAAAACGGCTCAAGCTTGGTTTGTCAAGTGCCAGGAAGCTTGCAGGAAGGATGTCGAGCGGGCATTTGGTGGGATCCAAGCTCGATTTGCTGTTGTCCGGTATCCCGCTATGTCCTAGTCGAAAGATCAGATGTGGGAGGTGATGACTTGTTGTGTGATCTTGCACAACATGATCATTGAGAGCGAGCGGAAGTATCCAATGGATGAGAAGGAGAAGAAGGTGCCATACTTCAGACAGGGTCCTCTCGTGGGCAAGGATCCAGAGGAGAGCGAGCGTC
This sequence comes from Puccinellia tenuiflora, assembly GCA_012064385.1. Classification (NCBI taxonomy): domain Eukaryota; kingdom Viridiplantae; phylum Streptophyta; class Magnoliopsida; order Poales; family Poaceae; genus Puccinellia; species Puccinellia tenuiflora. Next base: position 80,798 of record QRDG01000859.1, on the reverse strand, counting down.
TGCCTGTACCGAAATCATGTACTGCCTACCTTGCAAAGCGTCAGGAGATCCGAGACCCAGTAGTTCATCAGCAATTGCAGCAAGATATGGTGGAGCACCTGTGGAGACGCAAAGGCGAGGTCTAGATTTATGTAATTTGATTTTAAAAACTTGTTTCAAATTTTATGATTTGTTAAACAATTTGTAATAATTTTTCTGTCGAATTATTTGATACAAATGATAAATTTGCTTTAAAAATAATAGATTTACTATTAAAATGGGGTTCTACGATTATTTTCGCCGGAAAACGCCGGGTTGGGGGCGACATGGCTGGGAATCGGGCTGCCCCCAGGCCGTTTTTTCCCGCCGGCGCCCCCCCAGCAGGCCCAAAAAATCACCGGCAATTCGGCCTGGGGGGCCAACGGCTGGAGTTGCTCTTAGTCCCGGTTGGTTACAAACCGGAACTAAAGGCCCTCCACGTGGCTGCGCTCGTGCGCTGGGGCTGGAGGACCTTTAGTGCCGGTTGGTAACACCAACCCGGACTAAAGACCTTTTTTTTGAATTTTTTTTGATATTTCGAATCTTTGAATTATTTGTCAGTTTAATCTCGAATCACCCCTAATCTCAAGATCTCGAATCACCCCTAATCCCAAGTCAAAGTGCAACTCGTCGTCAAACTTTCCGGTAGGTCACCCATCCTCACACTGCTCCACCCCAGCACGCTTAACTTTTGAGTTCCTTCCCAATTAGATTCCAAGATTGCACTGATAACATCTTGATAATACTATGCTATCAATCTTATTATCCCCTAGTCTTTGATGTCAAATGATATTATTCTTTGAATTCCAAATCTATATTAACATAAACAATAATGATTAAGTACAAATAATCTTTATGTAGAAATCAATTAATAATTCCAAAAATATAAAAATAAACATAAGTTTGAATTTCGGGCAAAAACATAAATCTTCCTGCTTTCATAGTTCCCTTTGGAATTTTGAAAATCTAAAAAATCCAAACGGCCTTTGGCTGTCTCGAGCGGATTCAGATTATAAATATTTTTTAATAGAAATTCGTATAAATTCATAGAATTCAAAATAAATCAATATAAATGTGTTGATTATAAATATTACTCTATTTTTTATATAAATTCATATAAATCCTAATATATAAATATTACCCTATTTTTTATATATGGATTTATTTTGTATTTACATGGATTTATACTAAAAAATGTATTATATAAAAATGGATTTATATGAAGCTATATAAAAATAGGGTAATATTCATATATTAGGATTTATATGAGTTTATATAAGAAATAGGGTAATATTTATATATTAGGATTTATATGAATTCATATAGAAGATAGGGTAATATTTATATATTAGGAAATATTTCGCGCTAAACATTTTGATATATTACACATTTTTTTCTGAGTTTGTACGTAAAAGTTATTGCCATTTTACCGAGAAATCAATTTTTTTGCAAAAAAATTCAAAATTCAAAATTTTCAATTTTCCCTAAAATTAGGTTGCCTGAGGTACAGGCATGTCAAAGGATTTTAAAATTTGAATTCTTTTTACCATTTTTGCTTATTTATTTTGGACTTTTTTTTTGCACGGGGACGATTAAAATTCTGATTTTTCTTTCAAAAACCGGTTGGAGATACAAATCAGGACTAAAGGTGCCGCAACCTTTAGTCCCGATTGGTATCTCCAACCGGGACTAAAGTTCCTGTTTGAACCGGGACTAAAGCTGGCCGGCCGCCCTAGCCGTTTAAACCGGGACTAATGCTACATTAGTCCCGGCTCCAAACACAGCCGGGACTAAAGCTCCGGATGGAAAGCCTTTTTTCTACTAGTGTTAGTGGCGCGAACAAAAACGAGTGCCCCGTTTAAATGTTGGACATGTCTTATTTATGCAAATAAAGGCACCAATCCGCAGCAACAAGTAAGTACGCAGAAGAGATCGAGAATGCAAACTATTCTTCTTTGCCGCCCTAGCCCAATTAGCACACTCCTCAATCACTCTATTGAGTCCATGCGAAAAATCCCTCCGATCCATAATAAGTGCCACTGTTTTAATATAAGAGCTAAATCAGCGGCACTTATTATTCTTTCCAAATAAACTTTTGTGAGTACTGTCGTAATAAAGATAGTTTATTCAGATTTAGTTTCATATTTCATGCTCTATATATGTTACTAACTCTGTTCCAAAAAGGGTGTCAAATCTTTGTCTAAACTTGAGTGTATCTAGACACTGATATGACATCCTTTTAGGATGGAGGGAGTAGAAAATTCATGTCATTCTACTAAAAATGGACGGGCACATCATCACGATCTACTATTCACAAGCACTCCATATGAGCCGTACATCAAATCATTAAAACAACTCTGGAAGGAATATCTGGAAGGATCAAGATGCTTGTACTGGCCAAATTCCAAATACACACGTGCCCGTAGAAACATTCAATTATTCAAATAGCTAGTGACCGGGGCCCTAATTAAGAACAAATCAACACGTGCAGTGGAAGAGACGTATGTGTAAACTGTGGGTAAAAATGTTTTATTGGCAAAAAAGTGTGATCGTTGAGGAGTTGAGTCAGTCAGACTGTGTGGCTCGATGGCTAAGCTTGGAGCTATTCTTCAGCAGGAAAAAGGAATATCTCGAGTAGTTGCATGTACTGGTCAAATTTCAAAATGCACACGCCCATAGAAACATTCAATAACCCAAATAGCAACAGGAAAAAAGTGTTTTGGTGGCAACAACTGTGAGCAAAACTCTTTGCTCGTTGAGTTGAGTCAATCGCACTGGGTGGCACGTGTATCGCGTTATTTCTTCAGAAATTACTTTGCCTATCTCCACTGCATGCGATAAGGATATGTGGCCATCCTAGTCGTTACGTACGTCGGGTGATAATGGGGTGTCTAGCAAAATTATCATTCAATGACACAATAGACGCAAATTTTGAAATGGCTTATAAGGAAATATAGCACAAGTAATTTGAAAATTTCTAATTCAAACCATGATCAAACACTACAGGAAAAGCAGAAGGCGCCGACGGCCGCCCAGCTACGCCGACGGCCAGATGTCGGGGCCGTCGGCGTAGAGCCATCAGCCGGCCAGCCAGCCCAGCCTGGCCCTCGGCGTAGGAAGACCGTCGGCGTAGAGGCATGTGCCGACGGTGACCCTCGGCATAGCCTAAGCCCTCGGCGTAGTCCCAGCTCCGGCACGGCAGAGGTAACGGCGCTAGGAGGAGAAGGCTGTGCCGACGGCCAGGCCGTCGGCGTAGCCTCCAGATTCCGGGCGGGGAGGGGCAAATCCAGGCCGGCGGGGAGGGGCAAATCCAGGCCGGCGGCGGCATGATTCCGGGCGGAGGCGGCGCGAATCCGTACGACCCGAGGAGGCGGCTGCCCTGGCAAAGAAAGGAATGAAGAGGGGGATGGAGGATGCGCACGACAGCAACAAAGAAACACACCTATGGCCAATAGGAAAAGAGAAAACAGCAGCCCACAGATCAGCCCCACGGATCACCCAGCGAAATCAATCCTACCCCTCCATTCCGGCGCGATCCAACGGTCCAGACCCCTTTTCTCTCCTCTCCACCCTCTCTCCTTATCCATAACCACCGGCCCACGCCCACCCACCCACCCACCTCTCTCCCCTGCCGCTTCCTCCCTCTCTCCCTTGCTCCGACGAGCCTCCTCCTCTCCTCCCCGGCGGCTGCTCCGACGACCCTCCTCCTCTCTCACCTGCCGCTCCGGGCGACCTCCTCGACTCCCAGCTCCTCCGCCGCCGCCTCCTCGACTCCCAGCTCCTCCCGGACCCCGACGTGCCCGCCACCCACCGCCGCGCCCTCATCCTCTACAGAACGCCTCGTCGCCTTCCTGCGACGCTGCCCAGCTCGCCTGCTCGCCAACGCGTGCTGCGCCGCGCCACCGCCGCGTCCGCGGGGCCGCGCCCGTTCCGTCCCTGCCGCCCGCGCCGGCCCGGGCTTCTCCTCCGCCTCCTGCAAGCAACGGCGCCAAGCCCGACGGTGACATGAACGGAGACGCTGCCGCCGCCGCTGCTCGCCGGCCTCGACGGCGCACCTTTTTTTTTATTCGAACGGCGAGGCTGTGCCGACGGTGAAGCCCCTCGGCGCAGACCATCCAGACCAGACGGACGTCAACGGCGCGCGCGGGGCCCACCTATCCTCTACGCCGATGGCATCCTCTATGCCGACGGCCAAAGGCCCTACGCCTACGCCGCCTTACGCCGAGGGGGCTACGCCGACGGTAGCCGTCGGCACAGCCTATGCCGAGGGCAATACAGGGCTGTGCCGACGGCGGGCGGCCCTCGGCACCGCGGCGGTTTCCTGTAGTGAAATTAGTATTTTCCTCTTCAATTATGAGGACGGTTTTAGATGGATAATAATTTGTTGTGATACAAACTCCTAGGTAATTAAATTTAATAGAATGCATAAAACGTGAATGGAATTGTAATTAACAGATTTCAACATAAAAATAAGAACATGCACAAGTTCTCAAGTCCCGGTTCAACAAACTATGTGAGGAGCCACCCATCAAGGTGTACTTGTTGTAGAATCCATCGAGGGAGGAAGAGCCTATCTTCAACTAGGGGAAGGAAGGGCGTAGGGTTTTTTATGTGATATAAGTTCTTTTATGTCTTCGTATCTCACACAACGAACGTAAAAGCGTATTTTCAAATGCCATTGGATCTACCTATTCGCCATGTTTTTCTCGTGCCCACGGAACTAGAAACCCATCCACATCAAAGCCAAGATACAACACAATAGGAAGATCAGACAAAAACAAATACAAGCTTATAGGATAAATACAAAAACAATCAAAATCCAGAACGATACAAGAGCGAAAGGAAGGAGGGATTCGACCCCCACAAACATGGGTAACATCAGTTGATGGAAGCCCTAGGAGAGTCCCTTCATTATTTATTTATGCAATACGCACGCACGCATGCATAGCCACATGCTATGTACGCATCCTAGTATGGAGTCTGCCCCGCCACGTTACCCGGCGGGTGGTAGCCGCAGATGCCAAAACTTCCGCCGTCACCATCACAGAGGACACTGGCGCATCCGATGGTCGTCGTGTGGTTCCAGACAACCTGTGTGTAGTGCCCGCACGACTCAGTGGTCGGCGCCGAGCAGGTGTTGCTGTCGTGGTCGTAGTATTGTTTCTCCACAACCCATGAATTCACAGCCCACTCTCCACGTACATCTCCGCCCACTCTCCCACCGTGTAGTTCCACGACACCGGTCTGACGCCCACTTCTGCGCGCGCTAGGTTGTGGGCATTCACAATGTCCTCCGCCGTGTCCTGGGCGGTAACGATCATGGCCGAGGAGAGTGCTAAGAGCAGCACAGCTAGCTTTGGCGAGTACTCCATCGCTAACTAAGGCTTACAAAAATCAAGGAAATAAGTGTGTGTGTGTGTGTGTGTGTGAATGAATCTGTAATGATGGATGAGATTGGCTACCATCCTGAGGTGTGTATTTATACTGGTGCACAAGTTAGCTCGATGGGTAGCTTCTCTAAGTAGCCAAGCTTAATCAGAGTTAGTATATATACTCTACGTACTACTTCAGTAGGAAAAAAAAATATGCTTAAAGAGAGGCCAATTCCAATACATAAAGCCCAGCCAGTTGGAAAACTAAATCCAATAATAGGGGGAATTTTTACGGTACCCTGGTACTCCATAAAAACAGATAAGAGTACCATTCAGATCTAACCCTCCGTTAAAAGGGTATATTAGTCTTTTCCCCTTGTTAACCGTCGTCTTCCCGATCTGAGCGCACGCCATGGTCGTTCTGGTGCGTCCCCGCCGCCGTCCTTCCCAGATGGAATAATGGCAAGAAAAAAACAGGTTCCGGCTTGGTTAATCGCCGATACGTAGTGCAGTGCTAAATGATCAGCAGCTGCTTCTGGACGTCGCCGTGATGGGTAAACGGGGTTCCATTATCACTACATGTGGAACAAATCAATTCATCCTTGCTAGCAATTAGATTGCTGTTCGTGATGATATGCTGTTAGTTCTTCACACCATGGACCGTAGCTTTCCTGGCTTTCGGGTTTGTTAATTATTATATTCTCAATTCCATGGCGTTAGAGATTAAAAAAAAATCTTGGAGCTGACCGGCCGGCCGGCCAGGATCGATCGGCGTTCGCGAGTCACCTTTGCGCCTCACATGTTCTCATTGAATCCGTTCCCGCTCGGCCCGCCTCTGCTATGGATCACCGGTCTACGGTCGCCGGAGGGGCAATTACTATCGTCATTACTAATTTACCCCTGAAGTTAAGGTACTCCACTGGTTTTAAGATGGTACTCCTTGGTGTTTCCGTAGGAGTACCAGATCACGATATCCATTGGATTGTAACAAATGAACGGCTTATATTCATTTCAGGGTACTGTAAAAGTCCTCATAGTAGGACTCAACCTTTGGAAATTGGAAAAAAATAGTTTGTGACGTAATTAACAAAATCTAATTGATAGGAAGCGCACCTCTATGCAAAAAATGCGTTCTTATTGGCGGGAGCTGGTGGGTCGGCGGTGTTGGAATTATTCCGGTGATTTGGTCTCGCGCGGTACGTACGTCATGAATCCATAGGTAGGCAATTAAGTACGGGTGGATGCAGGACACGAATCTAGAGAAACACAGGTACTAGTACCGGCAAGGAATTGAAAAAGGCAGCGAGCTCAAATTTTCCAGGGACGTTTTGCTCAACTACTTATCTCCTAATACTTTCTCGTATTTCCTATTTTTTCACCGTTGGATTGACTTGATTCGGCGGTCCTAAAATCTCCAACCATAGTAAAATTTGTAATATATAATTAATAACTCGGTAACTCCAAACTTGACAGCTTTGAGAAGCTACCCATCGATCTTGTGCACCAGTATAAGTACACAACTCGGTGCTTGGCAATCCCATCCGTCCATCATCAGTACACACTTATATATCTTCTTGATTTTGTAAGGCAACATTAGCGAAGATGGGGTACTCGCGCAAGCTAGCTGCTGCGCTGCTCTTAGCTCTCGCGTCCGCACATAAAGTATCGAAACTACCCCGAGACGGGATGAATCGAATTGCATATGTCCCTTTGGGTTCGTCCAAGAATGTGGTGATTTCATCCTTTTTAATTTTACATCGGATAACTTAGGTTGGGTCAGGCTTTTGGGTCCCACTTACCAGTTGCGCGGAATGTTTCCGTCGCGCCACTGGTGATGGCTTATTGCTGGCGGGGGTAAGTTTGGCAACATCACTGGTATTTTAAAAAAATATCAGGAACACCCGCCACTGTTAGTCGGCCACTGTAAGCACTTCCCTACTACTAATGTAAAGCTATAATAGAGTAATATTGTAAGAGACCACTAGATCCAACACTCAATTACCAACTAGATCGATTACAAGGTTCGATTTCAGAGGAACATCCGGAAGAAGATGGATCTAGGAGGAAGATGAACAAGAGGAATGAGCTACACACGCTACTCCCTAGTCTATCCTTGCCTTCCGGCCGAGGCCATCCGTTCCGTTTCGTTCCAAGCCGCCTTCCTTGTCGCCACCTCCCGTCGCTTTATAGTGCTTCTCTTCAGATTACGGAGCAGGCCATGGCCCAAGAGCGGTGGCCCACGATCCAGCCCAGCTGTCGAGGGTATGGTCGCTGACAATCCCCCCTTCTTAAGATTCGGCTTGCCCTCAAGCCGACGTTGCATACGACCAGGGTCCCATGCCTGGTATGAGAACTGCAGTTGAGTGAATTTCAGGCCTGGAGCAAGAACAGGGTTCTGGATCCCATGAGACGAGCACTTGTTTAGTACATGTCAAGATACCATCACTTGAGCTTGCAATTTCCCATGGCATCATCTTAGAACCCCAGTGTATAATGCAGGCAACAGGAAGATATAGGACCCAAGCTTGTGACAGACGACTTCTCATCAATAGCTTTACCACTGTAAAATATCTCCCAGTCTCCACATACTGTAGTGCATGAGCGATCATACCAGAGACGTATTTGATTGTTGTCACAGCATCAACGATGTTGCCTACGCCCCAATTGAAGAATGCAAATTTTAATGTCCAATGACCACCAGTTTCATTAATCCATACTGAGCTGCTTGATGAAAGTGTATGACGGAGACACCATGGAATTTTCCATTCAAAAAGTTGCGAGCCAAAATTAGCTCCATCTCCTAGTAATGTACTGGTCCAGCTAGAATATAATCCCAGTAGCCAAATAAACTGCAGCCCCATCATTTTTCTCTCAAACTCCAAGCTGCCATACTTCCTACTGCCATGACTAGCACAAATCCCAAACTGATTAAACTCAAAAGAAACAATGATGGTGCGCAGAGCTTTAGCAACACCAATAGAATTGGTTGGAGCAAGATATGACCATGGGGGCTTTGGTTGCACAAATATGACACACTTCCAGGGCACTTCAATATTAGGTATTAGCTTACCAACCGAGAGTTCAAGTGAAGCAGAAGGAGTCAATCGCACGTAGAAACCATGTGTCTTCACAAGCAATAGGAGTTGATAAGTAATTATATGCACAGCTGTTGTGACCTTAGTGAATATCATCTGACCCTTTTGAGCACTTGAAGATCCTTGATGAAATTCCCTCACACAGGCATAGCTCGTACAGGTAAAGGTAAGGCCAACTGAAAATTTGCCAGAACTTCCACGGCTCAGTTGTATTGTTATGCACATGTCTGCATCAGCACTATAAGATCCCACTAGCAACCATGCAATGTACCATGGGAATGATTCAGGGAGGTTTTGCCTGCAGCTAGAGTATTGCCAATGCAGTTCACTGAGCATCAGAATAGAAAGATTTGGTGCTCCACATAACCAGGTCAGAACAATGCTGGAACTAATTTGATTATGGATTGGAGCCACTTGCAATGATAGTCCTGGGTCCCAAGGCAGCAAAATTGTCTTACCTGTAGAAGACCGAAAAAATGGCTGGTGCATTGCTACATCCCACCGGACCACCTGAGTCAATAATCGTGATACCATTGCAGTCAGACTGTATATTTCAGTGAAGTCTTGCTGGATATTTCTTGCAATAAGGAAAGGGCCATTGAGTGACATCGGAGGCCATTTAAACTGTGGAGACCATGTAAATAGCTTGGTAGGGACGCAGAAAACTAGCTCCAGAGAGCCGCTGCTGCCATTCTCAGAGGTGACATCAGTGACACGGACAATGCCGAGTAAACGGACAACAGTTGAAGCAGCCCCCAGCATCATCTCAGGAGGCACCGTGACAATGATAAGGTCAACCCAATTAGAATTGTAGATGACCGGCTCGACGACGTCGCCCTCGGTGTCCTTGCCCTCCACTGAAGCAACTGCGCCATTGGACAGTGCAATGCAGCTGTTAAGCACCCCACTGAACATCGGTTCCAGACCAAGAGCAGAGGCAGTGGATGTGACTAGTTGCTCCCTGTCCAGCTGTAGCAAGGCTACATGGTCGACATCCACATGCCGGGGAATTTCTTCGAGCGGCTTGGGTGCGGCATTCAGCTGAGCATCTGGGCATACAAACACTGACATAGTCGGCGATACAGAAAAGGGCTGGGTGTCACCTAGCATCACACGGGCTACGGTGCCGCCATCGGGGCCGTCAGTCAAACATGCTGCAGGTGTCTGTACCAGTTGTTTGGCCAAGACCTCCATAGATGTTGGAGCAGTATGAGACACGTCCTCCAGAGCCACTGCTGAGGTCGAAGTGGACGACCCTGCACTAACGTCGCCTCCTGGGCATACCGTCGAACACATGGTGGGCGGCGCGCTGTCAAGGGTGCTCTCGTGCGTAGCAGTTGTAGTCGATACCGTGGTCGATGGTAGCGCGCTGAGGACACCCTCAGTCGAGACAGTACTGGACACCGCACTAGTGGAGTGGCCCGCTGCAGCTGCCTGGGCGGCCACTGGTGACGGTGTGCGCGCGCGGAGGTCACCGCTGCGGCAAGAGGATGCACGGTACTTCTCAGCATACTCGGCGAATTGTATGTCGTAGACACTCTGGTCCGCAATCAGCAATTGGTAGATCGCCTCTGCTTCTGAGGTCGGCGACATGGTCTTGTCGCCTCCCAGGAATACTGTCGAGCAAGTTGGAGGCGTCTCGGAGTGGAGGTCCTTCTCGTGTGATTCGGTCACATCCACTGGCTTGGGGACGCTGCCTCCGGTGGTCTTGGACGTAGTTGGTGTTGTGGATGTCACCACACGCGTAGCGGCCGAGTTGGTGGTGGAGATGGCCAACACGGAGGTCGGGGGCGAGGGCTCAACCGCTGGCTCAAGGAAATCGCCGGCGGGGACCTCGGGAGTAGACGGGGTTGGTGCTGCGGAGTTTCCGACGAGGTAGTCGTAGATGCGACGTGCCTCCAGACTGAGGTCGTCCTCGGTAGCCGGCTTGGAGACCGCTGGAGTCGTGGTGGAGATGGCGCTGCTCGGGGCATGCAGGGACGCGGTTGAGCGCGTTGTTGAAGAAGCCACCGCCACTGCAGGGCCGTGGACGCGGTTGCGCAAGGGCGGGGTGGAGTTCGTCGGAGAAGAACCGGACGGGGTCACCGTCTTGTTCACCAACGCGAGGTACGCCTCCCACTCCTGGTCGCAGTCGTCCGGGTCAGCCAAGGCGAATTCGTGCCACGCCTTCATGATTGGGCTCTCGTCAGCCATGGCTTGGATCAAAATCTGGTGGTAGCGAGAAGCAATTTGGTGGGGATTTTTTTTGGGGAGGATTGATTGGCTCTGATACCAATTGTCAGCGACCGGCCCGGCCAGCCCACACTCGACTAGCGTTTCAGGCGTTTCCCGGCCCAAGGCCACGCGCAACAGCCAGCCCAGTAGCAAGGCTACTCCCCTTATCCACTCAAAACCCGGGCGTTAAGTGGAGGGAGGCCTGCCCTTATAAGCTGGTGTTGGCCCCCTCCAACTAGCGAGGTGGGACTAAACCCAAGCTGTCCTGTCTGGCCATCAGGCTCCTCACATCCCATCCCCCTAGGAAGCCCCCCAGGCGGGCATGGCGATGCTGGCTCTGATACCAATTGTAAGAGACCACTAGATCCAACACTCAATTACCAACTAGATCGATTACAAGGTTCGATTTCAGAGGAACATCCGGAAGAAGATGGATCTAGGAGGAAGATGAACAAGAGGAATGAGCTACACACGCTACTCCCTAGTCTATCCTCGCCTTCCGGCCGAGGCCATCCGTTCCGTTTCGTTCCAAGCCGCCTTCCTTGTCGCCACCTCCCGTCGCTTTATAGTGCTTCTCTTCAGATTACGGAGCAGGCCATGGCCCAAGAGCGGTGGCCCACGATCCAGCCCAGCTGTCGAGGGTATGGTTGCTGACAAATATTTATCTGTGGTACCAAAAATGGTCTACTCAATCTAAGAGGAATGAAGAGAGAGAGATGAGTACATCAGCAGGTTTGTTTGGTTTTTTTTTAGCTCGTACGTTACACGTGAGGCAGGCTATACATGCATAGGTTCATCGACCCATGCATCGCTCGATCTCGTCCCGTACAGACTACGGCTAATATGACCTACAGGCAAATTAGATAAAGCCTGAGCCTTTTAGCTGAATTTACAGACGTACGTACATGCGTGCTAGCCAGTAAGCCATTTCCAAATTTGCATCGATCCATACACGCGTGCTAGCCAGTAAGCCGTTTTCAAATTTGCATCGATCCATTGTGGGTGTCACCCATTTCGGTCGGACTGAATGATATTATTTTTACACATCCCACTAGCAAAAACATGAAGCTAATCCACATTGATCGGCAGAGTCTGACGTGCGGATCAGTTGTTGCAGATAAAACACCATTTTTTTCGTAGTTGGCACATGCGTGCGCGTCCGCCACACGTGTTGAATTTTTTTAAACTAGAACTCCGTTTACTATTGGAATTGAAATATTCAACGGGCACATGTATTTGGAATTTGCCAGTACAACTCGCCTAGATATTCTTTTTTTCGGTTAAAGAACAGCGCCAAGCCTTGCCATCGAGCTTGGTGGAGTAGTATACAAGGTTTTGGATTTTGGCCGAGAAAACCGAAATTTCAGCGAAATTCGGACATTTCGTCCGGCACCGGTATATGTATTTACCGGCCGAAAACTTATGGAATTCAGGGAAATAAAGTAAAAAAACTGAAATTTGGTTAACATTTGCTCTAAAATTCAATTTTTTTTGCCAAATTTAGGTTATTTTTCGTTTCAAGTTTCAGATTTTGGTTCATTCATTTCGACGAAATTACCGAAATTCGCGAATTTCGGATATTTCGTTCGGGCCGGTAAATTTTGCGAAACAAAATCCAAAACCTTGGTAGTATAAATACACGTATCACCGTTCAGCCTATCTCATCGATCATTACACATCCATTAATCCACATACATAGTTCCTTGATTTCGCAAGGCTAAGCAATGGAGTCCTCGTCGAAGCTAGACGCAGTACTGCTCTTAGCTCTCGTGTCAACGCATGTTTTAGGTTACTGTTTCCGAATGATGAGGTCTCCGGTTACTAATTGGATCGATTGAGTTGTTCGATAGTGGGTACAACGGATTTTTTTTCCTGCTCATGAAGTATATACTAGTTGAATTTCGGCGTGGCGTCACGCCACGCCCTTGGTGTTTTTTTTTGTTCAGCAAAATGTTAGCCAAAATTGAAGTGTTCGAACATTTTTTTTTGGTATGAATAGATAGCAATTTTTTTTTGAGTTTTATATATATATATATATATATATATATATATATATATATATATATATATATATATATATATATCATGTAGGATTTTTTGATAGTCAAATTTGAAGTGTTCGGCATAATGTTAGCCAAAATTGAAGTGTTTGCCACGGTTGGCTAGTTTTTTTTTTTGGTGCTTTTTTGTTTTTATTCGGCCAAATATTTGCTAAACTTGAATGTCCAAACATGTTTTTTATTTCCGTACGAATAGGTAGTATTTTTTAGTGGGCATTTTTTGATATATTTTGTGGAGTATGTTTGGTGGCACCAAATGTTTAATCATATATGTATTTTAGACGTTATTGTTTATTTGGAATTAGAAAAATTGTTTTAAATTTGATTCGACATCTGGGGAATGTTTGTTCGTATGAGGTTGAAATATTCGACAAATTGTAATGTGAAGAAATATTTGTATTTTCATATATGTGCATAGAGTTTTCCTTTTAGTATTTTTTGATATATTTTGTTGAACATCGAAATATTTGCTCAATTGTAGACTAAATTGGAATTTGGGAATATATATTTTTTTTTTTTGGTATGGGTAGGTACCACTTTTTGTGAGCATTTTTTCAATATTTTATGCAATATTCAAATATTTGGTGTATTAAAATGCTAGAGCATGGTTGTACTTCAGCGTCAATATTTAATTGAATTTAAAGGAAATGCATTTGAATTACCTCTGAATGGTGACAAATTTTGAGTATTCAAAATTATATGTTTACATTTGGGTGGCAAATTTTAATTGAGATTAGGAGAATTGTGTTTGATTTGTCTCTGAATGGTGAGAAAATTTGAGTGCTCAACCAAATTTTTTTTCTTTACCATAAGTAGTTTGTATGTAGTTTTACGTGGCATAATTCTCAAGGGGTTAACTAATTCACCGTGCGCGCATCTTTTTTCAACCAGAAACCAGGTAGGGTAGTGACAGAATATGAGAACATATTAAGTTTCATCCAGCAAAAATCTAGCTACAGGGTGGCTGCATGCATGTAGTGAGTGCCTTGCACACACATTCCTATTCTTTATTTGGTGCAATTTTTCGAGCTGGTTTGTTATCTCTATGATTTCTTTACCATAAAGCACTATTTAAATTTAGTCCACTACATTTAGAGGGAATATATCATGGTTATGTCTAAATATTATGTTTGTACTTCACCGTATATATGTAATTTAGATTGTTGGTCAGAGGAGATATTCTGCATTAGCAACTATTAAATTCAATTCATCTTTGGAGGAAAAGAATTTGAGATTATTGTGGCGTCACGGCACGCCCTTGGTGAGTTTTTTTTACAATATATATATATGCATATATTTATATGTATATTTTGTTCACCAAATTGGAATGTTTAAACATGTTTTTATTTTTGTTATGAATAGGTAGCATTATTTGTGACTATTTTTTGGTCATAAGGCTAGTGAAGGTGCCATAGTAAAGAAAAAGAAGTTTGTCAATGCTCATGGGTGTGATGATTCAAAACGTGATTTAAATCGTGTAAAATTCTAAAAGAAAATTTGATTCAAATTGTGATTTGGAAGCCGTTGGAAATTAATATGGTAGACATTTGAAAAAATATGGTAGATTTGGAAAAAAAATTGATTTAAATCATGATTTAATCGTTTCAAATCTGATCGTAGCAGTGGTAAACATTTGAAAAAAAGTCATTTAAATCGTGATTTGGAAGCCATATGGGAAAAGTTCTTTAAATTTTGTACCACTGATTTTTTTCGTTTTTCGAATGCTTAGACTTGGAAGCCGTTAAAATTTTTATAGTTTTCCTTTTTTTTTGAAATATGTTTTCCATTTTGTTGTGAGTAGGTAGCATTTTTTTGTGAGCATTTTTTATATATTTAGTAGAATATGCAAATATTTAGTAGCTTGAAATGTTCGAGCATGGTTGTATTTCTAGAATAATATTCAGTTGAAATTAGGAGGAATGCATTTGAATTACCTCTAAATGGTGGTGAAATTCGAGTATTCCATTTTTTTCTTTAGCATAGTTTTAAAAATTGTTGGGAGTGGGAAGCTATTAGTATGGTATTTTTTTTCCTTCTTTCATTTTTGAAATGCTCTGATTTGGAAGCTGCTAAAAGCTTTGAAGTTTTCAAATATTTAATTTGATCATATGTCATAAATAGTGAACGCTTATTTTGTGTGCGTAAATGTTGAAATATTTGTCATATCTGTGAATACCATGATGGGAGAAATTCAAATTTGAAGCTCAACATATTCAAAATCTGTGTAGATTTGAATGTATTGAAACTAAAAAAGCGAATTTTATGTTTACAAATTGTTTAAAATTCAAAGTTATTAAAAGTTGTTTGTATGTGATTTTTTTGGTGGTTTTAAAATGGTAGAATTCATGTTTGGAAATGTGCATATTTTTAAAGTTGTGCACATTTGGAAAATATGGCATAAATAGTGAACGCTTATTTTGTGTGCATAAATGTTGAAATATTTATCATATTTGTGAATACCATGATGGGAAAATTCAAATTTGAAGCCCAACATATTCAAGATTTGTGTAGATTTGAATGTATCGAAACTAAAAAAAAGAGAATTTTATATTTATAAACTGTTTAAATTTCAAAGTTGTTAAAAGTTGTTTGTATGTGATTTTTTTGGTGGTTTTAAAATGGTAGAATTCATATTTGGAAATGTGCATATTTTAAAGTCGTGCACATTTGGAAATCATTAAAATGCAAAGGAAGCTTATGGCTAAAAATTGTTCGGATTTTGAAATTCATTAAGTTCGGGATGTTTTTCAGCTACAGTGACCTTTTATGTTTGTCAAATAATCAGATATGGTAGACATTTGGAAGGTTTAAATATTTAAATTTAAAATTTCGGTCATATGCCATAATTAACTGGCATTTATTATTGTGGTCATTTCGATATTTTCTTTTCATATTTTCCTGGTGGATGTAGCTAAAGTTAGTGATTTTACGGCACATAGTATTTTTTTTCTTTTGGAATTTGTTTGAACACCCTACAATAATATCTATAAAGTGTTTTAAATTAGCTGAAGCACGTTCTGTCTTGCAATTTGTTCTTTGATTTAATTATATCTATTTTAAATTTTTGGTCATATGCCGATAATTAGCTGGCATTTATTATTGTGTTTTCTTCGTTTTTTTTTTTCCAAAATTTCCTGGTGGATGTAGTTAAAGTTAATGATTTTTACGGCATGTAGTATATATTTTTTTCTTTTGGATTTTGCTTGAACACCCTACAATAATATCTATAAAGTGTTTTAAACTAACTGAAGCATGTTCTGTCTTACAATTTGTTATTTGATTTAATTATGTCTATTTTGAAATAAGGCTAGACTAGTTTTTTTTTTATATTCACATTTGTGGTAGTTTTATTTTGATATTTGTGAAACCATAGCACAAATGGGTAATTTTATTTAGATGATTTACGGAACTTTATTTAAATAAGAAGTTTTGTACCAAATTATTTTATTGGGTTTGTCATGTTTTCTGGATTTTTCTTGAGTTAAAATGGTAATTATATTTGGGAAGTTTGAAATGTTTTGGAAAATAGGAAAACAGAAAAAAAGAAAGGAAAAAAAAGGCGAGGCAGCTGGAAAGAAAGCGGCCCAGCCCAACAGCCGGCCGGCCTGGCCAGCCCAGGCCCACTGCGACCTCGCGCTGACGTCAGCAGAGGCCGAAGCTGCGACCTCGCGCTGACGTCAACAGAATCCGCGCGAGTTGCGACGCGTGCGGCCGCCCGTCGGATGCGCCCGGAGGTGGGCTACCTAAAGGTGGCGGCGCCGCCGCTGGTAGGTCGCCGGACCGTCTCCGGTGGCGTGCGGACGCCGCGGCGGCCTGCGGGCACGGCGGCGGCGATTCCGGCGCGATGCGGCCGTCTCGCCACGAGGGAGTTACGCGAGGAGGTGTACGGCACGACGGCGAAGCTCCCCGCGTCCGTCGATCTGACCGGGGAGGGCCGGAGCGGTGGGAGCGCGTGGCGGCGGCGGCGGCGACCTCCGGCGTCGTGGGAGAGAGAAGGGGAAGGGGGATTCTGCGGGCATTTTTTCAAAAAAGTCCTTGCGTTTCACTGGAATTGCGAACAGGTCCCTGGCTGCATTAGAGTGTGGACCGCGGGTTCTATTTTCGGTTTTGGGAGGGGATTTTTTGTAAAAGCGTCACGGACGCGTCTTCCGGGCCGTCGGATTGCCGTTCGACGGCGCGGATCGCCACACTGTAGCTACTGTTCCTCCCAACAGTGCCCGAGCGCTGAGGGAGCGAGAAATGGTTCGTCTTTGATATAGTTAGTAGATAATAACTCGGTAACTCCAACCTTAGCCGCTTAGAGAAGCTACCCATCGATCTTGTGCATCAGTATAAATACACAACTCACGGTGGTAGACAATCGCATCCGTCCATCAGTAAACACTTATATATCTTCCTGATTCTGTAAGTCAGCGTTAGCGAAGATGGGGTACTTGCCCAAGTTAGCTGCAACATTGCTCTTAGCTCTAGTGTCTGCATAAATTATCGAAACATTCTTGAGATTGGTTTAATCAAACCGTATATGTCCATTTGGATGCGTCCAGTTTTACGTCGGATAACTTCTGCCAGTTCAGGTTGTTGGGATTCCGTCACGCCACTGATAATGGCTTATTAGTCGCGGGGTAAGTTTAGCGACATCACTGGTATTTAAAAAAATATTAGGGACCTGACATACAGTGACCCGTCACAGTTACTCGGCCACCTACTAGTTTTCTCCTTCCGTGTAAAGCTACTAATATTTATCTGTGGTACAAAAATGATCTACTCAATCTAAGAGAAAGGAAAAGAGAGATGGGTACATCGGTAGGTTTGCTCTGTTTTTTTAACTAGTATGTACACGCGAGGCAGCTCTATTTTTCTGAGACGTGCCTAACACTACCACAGAAAGGGCTATAGGGAGGTTGGCACTCTGTGGCGCACCGTTAATTGGTGCGCCACCGAAATATTTCTGTGGCGCATGGATGCTGGTGCGCCACAGAAATTTTCGACTTTCTGTGGCGCATGCCCACCCATGCGCCACAGAAAGCCAGACTTTTGTGGCGCATGAGACACCATGCGCCACAGAATTTCTGTGGGTCCCACGTGCAATCATTGGGCGAAGGTCCATCTGGGGACATTCTGTGGCGCACCGTGCCAGGTGCGCCACACAGATTTTTTTTTTCAAATCCCACCCCCCCCAGTGGATCGCCTTTTTAGTTTTGCAGGAAGTAAAAGAAAATGATAAAATTTCAATAAATAAAATCCTTTGACATGTAGTTAGGTTTGACTGTCTAGTAGGTATAGAAATTTTGAAATATGAATTTTGACCTTTTTTGCAAAAACCATGAAAAAAATGTAAAACGGCCATAACTTTTGCATACGACATCGAAAAAATGCGTTTAATATATAAAAAAAACTAGAGAAAAATTCGAGTTCGATTTCACCCGGGTTTACCCGGTCAGCAATTCACAGATTTCTCAAATTCCAAAAGAAAAAAAAGTTATTTCAAACAGAAAAAAAATTTTTCTACAAAATAAAAAAATTCAAAAAAAAATAAAAAAAATACAAAAAGTCCAAAAAAAAAGTTATAACAAAGAAGATTGTTCAATTTTTTTGGATTTTTTGGATTTTTTGAATTTTTTAAAGTTTTTTTAAAAAAACTAAGTTTTTTGACTTTTTTTGGATCTTTTGAAACTTTTGAATCTCCTTTTGAAAGTTTAGAAGTTTTTGAAAAATCTGAAATTTAAAAACACACATTTATAACACATACATAACATATACACATACAAGACTTAAGAGGATTCATATGATATATGTATCAATAAGAACTTGAGTAGCACAAGGGTAGGTGAAGTGGGTAGACCTTAGAAGTTAAGCGTGCTAGGGTTGGAGCAATTTGAGGATGGGTGACCTAGCGGGAAGGTATCAGTTCAAAATGTGCAAAAAATCTGAAAATAATTCAAATAATTAGGATTTTTCATATTATTTCATATTTTGATTTTTCTGAATTTTTTGAAACTTTTTATAATTTCTTTTGCATTTTTTGAATTTTTTCAGAATTCTGTGTCGCACCAGGCCAGGTGCGCCATAGAAATATGAGAATTCTGTTTGTGGCGAGAATTCTGTGGCGCACCCAGCAAACCTGGGGGTGCGCCACAGAATTGCAATTTGGTGCGCCACTAATAGCCCTTTCTGTGGTAGTGTAATACGAACTAGGAAAACGACACAAACACTAGTAGAAAACAGGGCAACAATACCGGTTGTGTAGGGCCTTTAGTACCGGTTGTGCAACCGGTACTAAAAGGTCTTTTAGTATCGGTTCTATATACAACCGGTGCTAAAGGCCCTCCACATGGGCGAACCTGCGCGCGCGCAGCTGAGGACCTTTAGTACCGGTTGTTTATACCAACCGGTACAAAAGGGGTAATGTCAGTAAAAAGCCCCACGCGAGGAGGTGCTCGAGGGGCCAGTTCATGGGTCCCACGCGGCCAGGTACATGGGCCGCATGGGCCTACCCCATTTGGCCCTCGTGGCCCTCCTGCCTTCGATCTTCTTTCCTCCACTCTTCTCTTGATGAAAAACTGACGTGGTATTTTTCCTTTAATTATTTGAGCTCACGAAACTCCTGAAACAATAAAAACAAGAAAAGGGGGGTATTCTGCCTCCCAGATATTAAATGCCAAAAATAGGGACTTTGTATGAAAGTCCCATAAATCATCTAAAACATGCAAAAACAAAGATATAACAATGCAAATAACTTTCCAATATGATAATATAACATATAAAAATGATGATATAAAATGCACGTATCAACTCCCCCAAGCTTAAACCTTTACTCGTCCTCGAGTAAATAAGGACATAGATCATTATATGCATCGATGGACTTATGGTTGATAAATAAATACGGGCATTGTATCATCATCATATTCAGTTGCAATGTAAGATTGATGAATTAAAACTCATACACATGAGGGCAACATAAGTAGAAGCTCTAGCAATCACCCCTTACTTTTGAAAGCAAACGAAATTGATAACTAAACGATAAAAGCAAAACACACCTCAACTAGATAGATAAAAGAGACTAATAAAGAGAAAGACTAGGTGGAACTCCCCCAAGCTTGAAATCTTGCTAGAACTTCCTCTCTTCTTTCTTATTGCCTTCATAATAATGATCTTCAAGGTCTCCAACGATCCTCATCATGAAGTTGTAGGCTTTCTCAAACTCCTTTGCAACTTCCCCCAGTTTCTCCATAAGGTTCTTCTCAACCGTCTCTTTGCTAGGCTTCCACTCGGGGCTTGATACCTTCTTGTTGGGGATCTTGTGATCCCACTCACCGGGATAATTCCTTTGAGTGGTGCGCCGGGATTCCCTGTCAATAAGAGTAGAAGCTACGTTTTTGCTTGCAAGCGAGCGCCTAGAAACCTTCCCTCCAGTTTGGATGCGCGCCGTCTTCCTCTTGATGCCAAGAGAGTGATTCACCCTCACGTTGGCGACAGCAACAGGCGATGGAGGCGCTGTTGCCAAGGCGTGAAGTCGACGATCGCCTTGTTTTCTTCTTCATCCTTCTCTATGTCATTATCGTCGGAGTAGTCCTTCCTCTTCCTGTTCCTCTTCCATGGGGACGTGGGGCTGAGCCCCTCAAGTTCATCATCGTCGTCATCCATGGAGGAACATTGGTAGGAGTCCCCCGAAGACATAGCTAAAACCCTGGCAGACAGAAAAAGCAAGAAACAAAGATCGCTCGAGAACGCTCGGTGCGAGATTAGATCGTCGGAGGGGGGTATATATTGAGGGTTTTTAGACCAAGACGAATCGTCGGGATCGAAAACGAGGCGAAAAAGGTCTCTAAGGTGGGAAAGGGATGGTCCCACGCGGCCCCTCTACTTGGCCGCGTGGGGCCCTCTCTTTCCTCCCTCGGGACTCCTTTTCGTCAAGTTTTCTTTCCCCTTACTCTTATTTCCATAAAAAATGACTTCCCTAAAATTTCATGTAATTCCGAGAAACTTTCCAATACAAAAGTTACCTTTTATTGATTTGGAGTTGCTGAAACTGCTCGGCCCCTCTTATTACTTCTTCCGGTGTTTGTAAATTCAATGTTTCCAACGTTCCAACAAAGCTTTTTCCTGCAATATAATGTTTAAGGCGTTGTCCATTGACCACATGAGGTTTACCTTTCATATCACCGTAGAGACGGATAGCTCCTGAACGGTACACCTCCTGTATGACTAATGGTCCCTGCCATTTCGAAGCTAGCTTCCCTACAGAAAACTTAAAACGAGAGTTGTATAATAGAACTTGATCTCCTAATTTGAATTCTTTTCTCTTAATCTTCTTGTCATGCCAGATCTTAACTTTCTCTTTAAACATTTTAGCATTTTCATAGGCTTCATTCCTCTATTCATCTAGTAGGTTTAAATCAAGGATTCTTTTCTCTCCTGCAGTCTTAAAGTCAAAGTTCAATTGTTTAATAGCCCATCTAGCTTTATGTTCTAACTCAACAGGTAAATGACAAGCTTTCCCATAGACCATCTTATAAGGGGACATTCCCATAGGATTTTTAAATGCAGTTCTATAAGCCCATAATGCATCATTAATTTTAAGTGGCCAATCAGACCTAGACTTGTTAACTGTCTTTTCAAGAATGAGTTTAATTTCCCTATTACTTAATTCAACCTATCCACTTGTTTGAGGATGATAAGGAGATGCAATTCTATGGTTAACATCATATTTTGCCATAGCTTTCCTAAAAACACCATGTATAAAATGAGAGCCACCATCAGTAATTAAAAACCTAGGAACACCAAACCTTGGGAAAATGATGTCCTTAAGCATCTTCATTGCTGTGGCATGATCTGCACTTTTGGTTGGAATTGCTTCCACCCACTTTGTAACATAGTCAGCTGCAACCAAAATGTGAGTATGCTTTGTCTTTGAAGTTGGGAAAGGTCCCATAAAATCAAAACCCCACACATCAAATGGTTCAAGTGGTAAAGAATAATTCATAGGCATTTCATTTCTCCTACCAATGTTTCCTACTCTTTGACATTTATCACAAGATTTAACATATTCATGGCAGTCTTTAAATAAAGTAGGCCAATAGAAACTAGATTGTAATACCTTTGCTGCTGTGCGATCTCCTACATGATGCCCTCCATATGGACTATCATGACAGTCTCTTATTATAGCCTATTGTTCATGCTCAGGTACACAACGTCTAATAATACCATCTACACTTTTCTTATAAAGGAAAGGATCATCCCAAAAATAATGTCTAAGATCATAAAAGAATCTCTTTCTTTGTTGATAAGTAAAGTGTGGAGGTAATACTTTTCCAACAATAAAGTTTGCATAATTAGCAAACCAAGGAGATGCGGCCTTAACACTAGATACATTAACATTTGCAAGTTGTTCATTAACAAAGCTATCATTAATAGGAATAGGATCATCAGGTATATTTTCCATTCTAGAGAGATGATCAGCTACTTGGTTATCTTCTCCTTTCCTATCAACAATGTGTAGATCAAATTCTTACAATAAAAGTACCCATCTTATCAATCTAGGCTTAGCATCTTTCTTGTTCATCAAGTATTTAATAGCAGAACGATCAGTATGAATTGTGACTTTCGAATCAGTGATATAGGGTCTAAACTTGTCACAAGCAAATAATACTGCTAAAAATTCTTTTTCAGTTGTAGCATAATTTCTTTGGGCAGCATCAAGTGTTCTACTAGCATAATAAATAACATTCAGTTTCTTATCAACCCTTTGACCCAAAACAGCCCCAACAGCATAATCACTAGCATCACACATAATTTCAAAGGGCAATTTCCAATCAGGAGGTTGAATAATAGGGGCAGTTATTAAAGCATTCTTCAAAATATTAAAAGATTCAATGCAATCATCATTAAAAGAGAAAGGAACATCCTTTTGCAAAAGATTGGTTAGAGGTTTTGATATTTTGGAGAAATCGTTGATGAACCTACGGTAAAAACCTGCATGCCCAAGAAAACTTCTTATACCTTTTATATCCTTTGGGTATGGTAGCTTCTCAATAGCTTCTACCTTGGCTGGATCAACTTCTATTCCATCTCCAGAAATCTTGTGTCCTAGAACAATTCCTTCGGTAACCATGAAGTGACACTTCTCCCAATTGAGAACTAGATGTTGATCTTCACAACGCTGCAAAACTTTGTTAAGATTGAACAAGCAATTATCGAAAGAAGTACCATACACAGAAAAATCATCCATAAAGACTTCCATTATCTTCTCAATGTAATCAGCAAATATAGCATTCATGCATCTTTGGAAAGTAGCAGGAGCATTACATAAACCGAATGGCATTCTTCTATAAGCAAAAGTACCAAATGGGCAAGTAAAAGTGGTCTTTTCTTGATCATCCTTATGAACAGGAATTTGTGAGAAACCTGAATAACCATCTAAATAACAAAAGTGAGAATGTTTCGATAACCTTTCTAACATTTGATCAATAAATGGCAATGGGTAATGATCTTTTCTAGTTGCTTTGTTTAATTTCCTGTAATCAATGCACATCCTATAGCCAACAACAGTACGTTGAGCCACAAGTTCATTCTCATCATTTGGAACAACAGTCATTCCTCCCTTTTTAGGAACACAATGGACATGACTAACCCACTTACTATCAGCTATAGGATAAATGATACCCGCTTCCATGAGTCTTATTACCTCCTTTCTTACCACTTCTTTCATTTTGGGATGGAGACAACGTTGATAGTAAACAACAGGTTTTGCATCCTCTTCCAAATTAATTTTGTGCATACATAGAGCTGGGCTTATACCTTTAAGATCATCAAGAGAGTATCCCATAGCTGGTCTATGAGCTTTTAGCACGTCAAGTAGTTTCTCTTCTTCTTCAGCTGAAAGGTTAGCACTAATAATAACAAGATATATGTTCTTATCATTTAAGTATGCATATTTCAGATTATCAGGCAAAGGTTTCAATTCAAAACTAGGATCCCCTTTAGGTGGTAGTAACACTCCTAAATTATCAGGTGGAATATGCAACTGTAATTGTGGTGGTTGTTCCCATACTATTTGTTCCAGAGCCTCTTTTTCCTCATCATTAAATGGTTCATCTTGATTAAGCATATAACGTTCTACCACATCTGTTGAAGCTACAGCTATAGAAGCAAGAGTTTCAATTATATCTTCAGAAATTGGCTCTTTCACAACATGTTTATCAGCAAATTTGGAAAAATTGAACTCAAGTCTTTCATTATCACATTTAATAAACACTTTCTCTTTAAGCAAATTAATTTCAGCCCCAACAGTACGCAAGAAAGGTCTACCAAAAATGATAGGACAAAAAGAATCTTGAGGGCAACCAAGCACAATAAAATCAGCAGGATATTTAATTTTACCAACTAGAACTTCAATATCTCTAACAATTCCAAAAGGACTGATATATTCTTTATTAGCAAGTTGAATTGTCATACCTGTCCCTTCCATAACAATAGGATCAATATCAGGCTTGATTTCAAGATAGAGAGAATATGGAATGACACTAATGCTTGACCCAATATCACATAGACCATGATAACTTGAAGTCCCAATAGAGCATGATATTATAGGTTTTCCCACCTTGGTCGAATTTCCTCTGATAATTTTAGTAGCATCTTCACATAGATAGACATCAACAAGATCTTCTTCATTTAATTGTTTGATAACAGAAATTTGAGTATTGACTTCCACCTGTTCATATGGGTTAGGATATTTCCTTTTACTCTTGTTAGTAGCAGTAGTAAGCAAGTTTTTCTTAACTTGGTTTGGATATGGGGGTGGCTCAACATACTCCTCAATTCTCACAGATGACATTGGCTCTATCTGTTTAATAACTTTAGGAATAACAATAGATTGTTTAACAGGTTCAACATAAGTTTCAAATCCACTTTTAGGAATACGGATATGCTCAGCAAAAGATTTAGCTATTTCAAGTATAACATAAGAATCAAGATTAAATGTATCACTCATATTTTTAAACAAGATAGAAGTAGAGAAGGTCTCCACACATGAATATCCATAATCAAAATAAGGTTTATTACCTTTATCAAGTTCCCAGTGTCCAGTATTTTCAGAAATAGCTTCCAATAGATTCCATGCTTTTTCTTTAGTATTATTTGTAAAACTCCCACCAGATGAATTGTCCAGAATTTCCTTATGCTTCATAGGCAGCCTCACATAAAAGTTTATCAATATAAGTTTCTTTGTAAGATCATGACAAGGATTCTCACGAAGGAGTGCCTTTAGTCTCCCCCAAGCTTGAGTAATACTCTCTCCCAGATGTGGCCAGAAATTAAATATATAGCAGCGGCTCTCATAAGCTTCTCTCGGAGTAAAATATTTAAGAAAGAAAATCTTCCTCAATACACTCCATTCAGTAGTGGCTTCTTCATCCAAAGACCTGAACCAAATACGAGCATTACCAGATAAAGACATAAATAATAACTTCCTTTTCACATAGTCCTCAGAAATACCAGGAAGCCTGAATAAGCCACATATTTCTTCAATCAATTCAATATGTTCACGTGCAGTTTTAGTTCCATCTCCTGAAAATGCATTCTTCGTAACTCTTTCAACATGACCAGTGGGAATTTTAAATCCCACATCAGACATCTTAGACACAGCAGTTTCAACCACTTTAGAAGTAGTGGTATAAGCATTTTCATAAAGAGTAAGGCGCAGTGAAGGACGATTCTTAAATGCCATAGTAACAATAAGATAAAACAGCAAATATAATTCAGATTTCGAGTTTCCTTACCAAACTTCTTACCAATAGCGCTACGCTCCCCGGCAACGGCGCCAGAAAAGTGTCTTGATGGCTCCCAAGTGCAGGAGATCAGTTGTAGCACCTTTCGATTAGAAAAGGTTGTCGAACCCACGAGGAGCTGAGGGTATTGGTTAAAAAGGATGATAAAAAAAACAATAAAAGATGCAAATGTTTTTGAGATTTTTGGTTGTATAGTTGCAAAAGAAATAAAAACACTTAAGATAAATAGTAGCAAATAGAAAGCTCTCAAAGGGAGAGAAAGCCCAATCCTCTATGTGGCAAGAGGACAAGCTCAAGTGATGTGTGTCTTATATGTGGAAAACGTTCCCGAGGGCGGCATGGATATCACTAGGCATAGAGATTTATTGGACAACACGTTGCATATCTTGTCAAGTTTTAATCTTCTTTGGGGCGGAGCCATAACTAGGCATAGCTAAATAATTAAACTACAACCCCCTTATGATGGATCATGTGGCCAATTTAATGACTTGCACAAGAATTATTAAGACATAAAGTCCCACCATAGCATTACACTCTAAGGTCCCCGACATTACTACCCACATAATTTAACTGCATGACTCCGGCTTGGGCTTAGTTGTCCTCCCAAGTCATCCTCAATTCATTACACTACGTTGTTCTCCTATGAGCCCTTTAAAGGTGAAGTGTTATGCAGTCGACGTTCACACAACACCATCATAGAATCACATAAAAGATAAACTCTTGACAAAATACCAACACATGTTATATATAAATCATTGCCAATTCATCCTATGCCCTCGGGAACATACGGGAACTACTCACAACGCGCAAACATGATCATAATCAGTGGCATAAAGGGTACAACACAATCTGAAATAAATACTTCACCACCAAATAATGACAAGTACCCAATCACAAACATGAATAGGAGCACAAGGCAATGATCTAGGGTATAGCAACTCTCAAACTATGAGGGGAACGGAGTGGATCACGGAGATGATGATGGAGATGGTGCTGGTGATGGTGATGATGGTGATGTAGAGGCCTCCTCCCACGCCAAGGAGGAGAGGTGATGATGATGACGGTGATTTCCCCCCTCTCCGGAGCTCCGGAGCAGCAGGATCTGACCCCCTTCGGAGAGAATCAGGAGCTCCGCCGCCGCCACGGCCTCAGATAATTCGGGGAAAATTAGGGCGTCCCTTTTCGGCGAAGACGAAGGTGTCAGTAAAAAGCCCCACGCGAGGAGGTGCTCGAGGGGCCAGTTGGTGGGTCCCACGCGGCCAGGTACATGGGCCGCGTGGGCCTACCCCATTTGGCCCTCGTGGCCCTCCTGCCTTCGATCTTCTTTCCTCCACCCTTCTCCTGATGAAAAACTGACGTGGTATTTTTCCTTTAATTATTTGAGCTCGCGAAACTCCTGAAACAATAAAAACAAGAAAAGGGGGGTATTCTGCCTCCCAGATATTAAATGCCAAAAATAGGGACTTTGTATGAAAGTCCCATAAATCATCTAAAACATGCAAAAACAACGATATAACAATGCAAATAACTTTCCAATATGATAATATAACATATAAAAATGATGATATAAAATGCACGTGTCAGGTACTAGTACCGGTTGTTTATACCAACCGGTACTAAAGGTTCCGGGAATTTTTTAATTTTATTTTCAGTTATATTCTCAATTATATTCTCTATACTATTCTTAATTCTATTCCTAATTCTATTCCTAATTCTATTCCTAATTCTATTCTGAAATTTCTTACTTAACTACACACTTAAACTAGTTATACACTTAATCTAGCCACACACTTAAACTAGTTATACACTTAATCTCAGGTCAAAGTACATACTCTGGTTAAACTTCCCATTCGGTCACCCATCCTCCAACTGCTCCAACCCGAGCATGCTTAACTTTTAAGTTCCTTACAAATTAGCTGTCAAATGAGAAGTTAGAACTTACTGGTAATAGTATACTATCAATCATAGTAACCCCTAAGTCATGATGTTACACTTTTTTATTGTTTAATGTTTCAAAATTTATTTAAATAAATACAATGATTATGTACTATATTTTGAATAAATAATAATGATTATGTAATAATATTTTTTAATAAATAACAGTGATTATGTAATAATATTTAATATGGAATAATTTATATCTTTAAATCCGTTATTGTTTAAATTTTCAAAATTTATTTGAATAAATACAATGATTGTGTAATATATTTTCTGAATAAATAACAATGATTATGTAATAATATTTTTGAATAAATAACAGTGATTATGTAATAATATTTAATATGGAATAATTCATATTTTTAAATCCGTACATCAAAATTTGACAAATAAAATGTCTAAATTAATTAGAAAAAAGAGAGGAATTCAACTTTGCCATCCTATCAATGATATCTAGGAATGAAAATTGATTAGTTACCTAAATATATACTGTCAGTCTTATCTAAACAGTACGTGCATGCATTATATCCCTTATTTGACTGTCATGAAATGTTAATAAGAGCAGGCCAATCAATAATGGTTACAAACAGCAACGCTCGTAGGACAAATTCCTCCTGTTTGTACTCATCACAAACATGTACGCCTTGGTCGGACCACAACTGTAAAAGTTTATATACTAATGACCTCAGATACACATCAATGTCGTTGTCGGGTTGTAAACTATGTCAGAACTCAAGTTTATCATTTATCCTAGCAACTTGTACACATGAAAGTACTCCATGCCAAAGGATTTCATTTTTTAAATATTTTTTCACTTTCTTTGACTTTTTTGAAAAAACGGTCAAAATGGCCGCCGTTAGTATTCATTGTAAGGGGTCGAATTATCCAAAATAATTGACAGTTCTGTGATATAACCACTACTTGTGCACCTTAAAAACATTTTTTAAAAAAATTCAGAGCAAACTATCACATACTTGTAGTTCAAATTTGAATTACTTTCGGAAAATAGGCATAAAGTCGTTTAACTAGGCGAAATTAGCTAGAAACCGAGAAAATTACTAATATTTGTGGATTATCCATAAAATATGGTCTACTTTGTGTGGTAATTGGATGGGTGCCATTTTGCACCATATTTGTTGTACTTCCTTCACAAAAAATGTCATTTTTGACAATCGAAAAACAAAAAATGATATTTATATAAGTAATTTGAAAAAACTCAGGTCTGCAACATTGTTTTCCGTACCAAGATACAGCTATGTGTCAACTATGGGCACATTTTCACAAACTATGACACGTGGATGACCATAACGAGGCCATTTGACCCGAAACTTATACATGTTTATAGATAATTGAAATTTTTGTGAAAAAGTTTTTTGTAAACTATGTCAGAACTCAAGTTTATCATTTATCCTAGCAACTAGCACTCCATGCCAAAGGATTTCATTTTTTGAGTATTTTTTCACTATCTTTGACTTTTTTGAAAAAAAGGTCAAAATGACCGCCGTTAGTATTCATTGTACGGGGTCGAATTATCCAAAACTTTCGACGGTTATGTGATATAACCACTACTTGTGCACCTTAAAAACATTTTTGAAAAAAATTCAGACCAAACTATCACACACTTGTAGTTCAAATTTGAATTACTTTCGGAAAATAGGCATAAAGTCGTTTAAGTAGGCGAAATTAGCTAGAAACCGAGAAAATTACTAATATTTATGGATTATCCATAAAATATGGTCTACTTTGTGTGATAATTGGATGGGTGCCATTTTGCACCATATTTGTTGTACTTGCTTCACAAAAAATGCCATTTTTGACAATCGATAAACAAAAAATGATATTTATATAAGTAATTTGAAAAAACTCAGGTCTGCAACATTGTTTGTCGTACCAAGATACAGCTATGTGTCAATTATGGGCACATTTACACAAATTATGACACGTGGATGACCATAACGAGGCCATTTGACCCGAAACTTTTACATGTTTATAGATAATTGAACTTTTTGTGAAAAAAGTGTTTTGTAAACTATGTCAGAACTCAAGTTTATCATTTATCCTAGCAAATAGTACACATGAAAGTACTGCATGCCAACGTATTTCATTTTTTGAGTATTTTTTCACTTTCTTTGACTTTTTTGAAAAAACGGTCAAAATGGCCGCCTTTAGTATTCATTGTAAGGTGTCGAATTATCCAAAATTTTCGACGGTTCTGTGATATAACCACTACTTGTGCACCTTAAAAACATTTTTAAAAAAAATTCAGAGCAAACTATCACACACTTGTAGTTCAAATTTGAATGACTTTCGGAAAATAGGCATAAAGTCGTTTAAGTAGGCGAAATTAGCTAGAAACCGAGAAAATTACTAATATTTGTGGATTATCCATAAAATATAGTCTACTTTGTGTGATAATTGGATGGGTGCCATTTTTCACCATATTTGTTGTACTTGCTTCACAAAAAATGTCATTTTTGACAATCGAAAAACAAAAAATGATATTTATATAATTAATTTGAAAAAACTCAGGTCTGTAACATTGTTTGTTTTACCAAGATACAGCTATGTGTCAACTATGGGCACATTTTCACAAACTATGACACGTGGATGACCATAACGAGGCCATTTGACACGAAACTTATACATGTTTTACATGTTTATAGATAATTGACATTTTTGTGAAAAAGTTTTTTGTAAACTATGTCAGAACTCAAGTTTATCATTTATCCTAGCAACTAGTACACATGAAAGTACTCCATGCCAAAGGATTTCATTTTTTGAGTATTTTTTCACTTTCTTTGACTTTTTTTGAACAAAAGGTCAAAATGGCCGCCGTTAGTATTCATTGTACGGGGTCGAATTATCCAAAAATTTCGACGATTCTATGATATAACCACTACTTGTGCACCTTAAAAACATTTTTGAAAAAATTTCAGAGCAAACTATCACACACTTGTAGTTCCAATTTGAATTAATTTCGGAAAATAAGCATAAAGTCGTTTAAGTAGGCAAAATTAGCTAGAAACCGAGAAAATTACTAATATTTATGGATTATCCATAAAATATGGTCTACTTTGTGTGATAATTGGATGGGTGCCATTTTGCACCATATTTGTTGTACTTGCTTCACAAAAAATGTCATTTTTGACAATCGAAAAACAAAAAATGATATTTATATAAGTAATTTGAAAAAACTCAGGTCTGCAACATTATTAGTCATACCAAGATACAGCTATGTGTCAACTATGGGCACATTTACACAAACTATGACACGTGGATGACCATAACGAGGCCATTTGACCCGAAACTTATACATGTTTATAGATAATTGACCTTTTTGTGAAAAAGTTTTTTGTAAACTATGTCAGAACTCAAGTTTATCATTTATCCTAGCAACTAGTACACATGAAAGTACTCCATGCCAAAGGATTTCATTTTTTGAGTATTTTTTCACTTTCTTTGACTTTTTTGAAAAAACGGTCAAAATGGCCGCCGTTAGTATTCATTGTAAGGGGTCGAATTATCCAAAACTTTCGACGGTTCTGTTATATAACCACTACTTGTGCACCTTAAAAACATTTTTGAAAAAATTTCAGAGCAAACTATCACACACTTGTAGTTCAAATTTGAATTACTTTCGGAAAATAGGCATAAAGTCGTTTAAGTAGGCGAAATTAGCTAGAAACCGAGAAAATTACTAATATTTGTGGATTATCCATAAAATATGGTCTACTTTGTGTGATAATTGGATGGGTGCCATTTTGCACCATATTTGTTGTACTTGCTTCACAAAAAATGTCATTTTTGACAATCGAAAAACAGAAAATGATATTTCTGAGAGGCAGGAGTTCCTATAGCGGAGGCTGAAGGTGAACCCTCCCCTCGGTCAGATCCAAGCAGCGGTAAGGATCTCTAATGATTAGCAACATCCCCAACACTTGTTCGGACGGTTGCAGATCATCAGAGACGTCTTGCCGCTGTCTGGATCGAAGGCCGATTTGCCGTCTCACGACCACGCGATGATTTGCAGTATACAAAGCATTCGGATTCCCGTCATACAGCCCAACGGTGCATTTCATATGCAGTCACTCACGAGGCACCGTTGGGCTGTATGACGGGGAAACCGTGTGTTTGGTCAGTTTTTTTCTTTTAACTTTTGCTTATATATAAGGAGGCTCCACACCGGTCTCCGTCCCCTCCCCAAGGTGCTGCCCTCTCCCTCCCCTACCTAGGTGTTTGATCAAATTCCCCACTCATTTTTTTAGATCTCGGCGACAATGTCCGGCCTGTTGGATGCGAGGGGCGATGTCCGGGACTGGGCTCCACCGGGCTGGCACTGGGAGCCGGCCCCCGAGGAGGTGGTACGTCGCCGTATCAGGGAGGAGGACGAGCACGTCAATCGCTATGTGTTTATGTTGGATACGCCAGTGGTGTATAACAGTAGATGGATGGTTCTTCATAGGGATCCTTCTCACGTGAGTATTGCCCCTGTTATGGTTCCTGCTCTTTGGGTGCGCAGCTCCGGCCGCTCAGCACCCCGTGGCTTAGGACCCGGCAAAAGTTAGTGATATTATTCGTGATGTATTATGGTTAAATAAAAATGGACCCGGGCTATGTAACTGGATTAAATAAAGATGTATGCGTGATACTTCTGAGTTTACAGTTCTCTTCTGAGTTTTCAGAACACAGATACATAAAACAACATCCCATAGAGTGACATAAAAGGTTTAATACATTATTACATATCACTAACAGTTACATTACTACATAATCCACAAAATGGCTATCTAGCACACTCTTGCGTCAGCTGCAAACTCCCCAAACGCACTGTTAGAGCTTGGGAGAGCTTGTTAGAGAGGAAAAATGGAGTTGGCTCGAGTTGCTTCAAATGGAGCTAGCTCAGGGTGTAAGAAGAAAATATAGGGAAACCTTTAGTACCGGTTGTTAGTACTTTTGCTTCATGCACAAAAAAAAAGGCGTTGTACAGGGCCCTATGATACGTGTTAGACCAGGATACAAGGCATCGATGAATGACTCAAAGAACAGCTAGCTTTTCCAAAAAAAAAAGCTTGGTACTAGCGTGGCTGTGTAGGTCGCTTTTGGCCGGACCAGAACATACATCGCAATTAATATCGGCTCAACTGGTGTGGTAATTAAAATAAAATAATTAGTCAAAGTAACTACTGAATGAGGAATTGCTTTTTTTAATTATAAAATTACTGTTTGAGATGGATGCGAAAAGTACTTTTTCAATTCATGATTAACGGAAGAAGCAAATATAGGGAAACCATTAGTACCGGTTGTTATTACCAACCGGTACTAAAGGCTCTTTAGTACCGGTTGGTAATAACAACCGGTACTAAAGGTCTCGCCGTGGGGCCACCAACTGCGGCCGCATGTGCCGCGGGGCCTCCAACCCTTTAGTACCGGTTGTTAATACCAACCGGTACTAAAGGGTTGGAGGCTGGGGCCCCGGCTGGCACACAAATACAACCGATGCTAATGTCCCCTTTAGTACCGGTTTTTGTGCAACCGGTACTAAAGGGGGTGCACCGTTGCCTCTTTTTCTACTAGTGAAACTCTTAACTTTTCTAAACAGCCAACTTCAATCTGATCTAAGCTTATGTTTCCTAACAAGGCTATACATGCATAGGTTGGTACGTGATCCAGCTCTGTTTTCTTAGGGACGCACGTGGGAAATTAAGCCAGCTTTGTTTCCGAGGACATGGTGGCTGCCATCTCTCTCTTTCTTTTATTTTATTTTATTTTATTTTATTTCTTAGTTTTAAGTCATTCAATCATGCCGCCCCATTAGATTAAAAAAAAGATTTATGTACCTGGAGCCTTTTTAGTCAAACTCGGATAAAGAAACTTACAGATTTTAACTGTCCAGCATAGGACCTTTTCATGTATAGCCGGCCAAACAAAATAGCGACACTTTGGCTCCGCGTATGCTTTCTAGATTTTAGCAAGTCCCCTCAATATGTTAATGCAGCCTTGTATTTATAGGTAAAGAATACATGTATTATCTCGTTCCGTACAGACTATACCAAAATGACCTATTGGCAAATTAGGTAAAGCCTGAGCCATTTAGCTGAATTTACAGGTAGTCGAACCAAAGACCGTACACGCGTGCTAGCCACTAAACCATTTCAAAATTTGCATCGATCCATTGTGTCACCCATTTCGGCCGGACTGAATGATAATATTTTTCACATCCCACTTGCAAAAGCATGAAGCTAATCCACATCGATCGACAGAGTAATCGCTCATAAAGTAACACGTTACAGGTGCCATGCAGTCTGACGGACTCAAGGAGCGGACCAGTTGTTGCCAATAAAACACCTTTTTTTTCGTAGTTGGCACATGCCTGCGCTTCCTTCACACGTGTTGAATTTTTTTTTAAACTAGAACTTCATTTACTATTTTAGTTGAGTTTTTTCAACGGGCACATGTATTTGGAATTTGCAAGTACAACTCGTCGAGATAATTTTTTTTCCTCCAGTTAAAGAATAGCGCCAAGCATAGCCATCGAACTTGGTGGAGTAGTATAAATACACGACTCACCGTGGCAGCCTGTCTCATCGATCATTACACATCCATTCATCCACACACACACACACTTACAAATTTCCTTGATTTCGCAAGGCTTCACAATGGAGTCCTCGAAGCTAGCCGTAGTACTGCTCTTAGCTCTCGCGTCCGGCATGGTTGTTACAGCCCAAAACTTGCCACAGGACTACGTGGCAGCCCACAACGCGGCGCGCGCTGACGTGGGCCTCGGGGAGGTCACTACGTCACGTCCTCAATACGGAGGCACTTTACTAAAGGCACATTTAAAAACTGCCTCTAATATTTATTTTTTGAGGCACTTTTATCAATAATGCATCAAATTATTTAGTAATTAACGGCAGTTTAGAAATAGTGCCTCAGAAAGTTTTTATTTAGAGGCACTAATCAAAAGTGCCTTTAAATGAATACTATTTGAGGCACTTTAGAGTGCCTCAAATAGTATTCATTTAGAGTGACTTTTGATTAGTGCCTCCAATAACTATTATTTAGGGGTGCCTCAAATAGTATTCATTTAGAGGCACTTTTGATTAGTGCCTCCAATAACTATTATTTAGGGGCACTAATCAAAAGTGCCTCTAATGATTACTATTTGAGGCACTTTTAGATGCCTCAAATAATATTCATTTATAGGCACTTTTGATTAGTGCCTCCAATAACTATCATTTAGAGGCACTAATCAAAAGTGCCTCTAATGATTACTATTTGAGACACTTTTAGATGCCCCAAATAGTATTTATTTAGAGGCACTTTTGAATAATGCCTCCATTAACTATCATTTAGTATTCATTTAGTGTGTTCTACACATCCATGACCACGACTAATATGTATTTTTTACAAAAATGTTTAATGATTCTCCAAATCCAAACATTATCCAACTCAGCTATGCAATTCCATGATCAGCTAACCGATGCTACATACGAGTACTTCCAACAGATTAGAGAATAGTGAGCATGCTTCATCTGAGCCAACTAAATGAGCATTTATGTACGTGTACAGAGTACATGTGAGAAATAGAAAAAAAAATCAAGCAATCAATCCGTTGCACACTTGCACGGTTGCACCTATGCGTATGTGGTCAAGCCAAGACGCAGCGACGGTCCCCGAGTCCCCGACCGCGACGGTCCTGCGGACATCGCCGCGGCGCTCACCCTCGGCCCCGCCTCCCAAAAGGCCGCCTCCAAGCGCGCGTCCCCCGACGCCTCCCCCCGCCGCGGAGGCTCCTCCGCCGCTGCCACAGCCGCCAACCAAAAGACGCCTATACCAAGCATGACCTCACTCTGGAGGGCTCGACGCATCTACGATCTCCTTGTCGGCGGCTCTGCGGCACTAGCCTCGTCTACTCCCAGTGTCTCCACGGTGTCCCAGGCCCCTACGGTGCTCGCTGTACCTGTCGGCTGTCGCAGTCAACACCGACAGCACTCACCTCGCTGCTCTCGGGCTCACCACCTGTTCGACAGATTGCCCTACCCACGATGTTGTTGTATTAGTGTCTGTAACCGTCTCCTCTCCAACACAATCTTCATCCACGACCATTGGCTACGTCCTCTCCGAGCTCGAGAGCAGTTCGCATCAACATCTCCGCCTCCGGTAACGCTACTGCTTCGGCGCCCATTGACCACGTGGGAGGCGGCCGTGGTACGATCAGTAATTCCACAGGGATGGTCGGTGCTGGGAGCATCAATTCCTCAGGGATCGCCGGTGCTGACTCGAAGGCTGGGGCCAGAGCCGGGGAAGCCAGGGGCGAGGTCGGTGGGGTCACGGGCGGGGTCGGAGGCGCATCGGGGGCATCCTCGTCGATGCATCTCCTGTGGATGAAGCAGATGCATGGCGAGGCAGAGGCGCAACACCTCCGTGTTCATCCACCTCCGTCGATTGGAGTAAGCGCAGCACCAACGGCAACGGGATCGGATGGGACGGAGAGCGCCCTCTCTGTTCCCTGCAGCTCCTCTCCTTGCGGTAGGTAAGAACCCTATCATGTATTCATCTTCAGGTTATCAATTAATTATGTATGCTATGCTTTATGATCTAGTATTGCTATATTATTACTACAGAAAATAAATCAAGTCATCTCAACGATGTTGCTGTGTGAACCGAACTCATGTAGTTCTTCCAAAGATATGATACATCACTAGATGAATCAGTAGTCTCTTTATATTAGTGTAGATGGATAAAGTATAATGCAACAGCTAGTTTTGGTCCATAGACGAAGCCTGTTCTATCTTCCTGATATTCATTTGTTCCTTATGCACTAATAGATGGGCTACATTCATCTCCACTAATAGACTGTTGCCAAAAAATGAAATTGAATGATCTTGTTTCCTTACTGTTTCTACTAGAAGTCAAATAATATTTAGTGTTATTTACCACTCATTCTGAATGTGTTGGTTGGTCTGTAATTAAAGTGCAGTGTGAACATAACTGATGCAGTTCTTGCAGAGAGACAAATCAGTTTGTCTTCTCTGCCATGTTACTATTGATTTCCCCCTTTTTAATGTGCTTTTGCTGACTTCCCTCTTTGCTGTGCAAGGCGATGCTTTGTTGCATCACAGCGGTGGTTCTTCGGCTTGTGTTGTCCCTGTTGGCCTATCTGCCATGTCGACTTCTGCTTTTCTGTCACCGTCGTTTTGGGGTTTCATGGGTTATTAATTTGGTTTGCTTAAACTGATAGAAACTAGTAGTATACTAGTATCTTATCACTTCATTTATTGCATGGCTTCAAAAGATAAAATATAGTTGATGTTGGCATTTGAACTTCATTTGTTTGATTTAAAGAAATCTAGTTGGTGTTGGTATTTGAACTTCATTTTATACATTGGGTATAAAACAACTCAACTACACCCCCTCAAAACTGAAAATTATGGAAATATGAGATAGAAATGATGAAACATTTTCCAGTTGCATGTCGGCATGTCACTAGTGGTGGGATTTGGGTGGCCCCAAGAATAAAAGAATGATTCAGTAGTGTGTTACCATCTAGAACTCAACTCCATCACTTTGTTTAAGTCTAGGCAATATGGAAACTCGCTAATGATCTGTATCTTTGGTACTGTTAGATGTTACAGTAGTGTCTTATAGTGATTCATCCAATGAACAGACCTTTAACTCTACATGCACCATTATCTAATGCTGCTACTGATTGTCCATGCCGAGTGGTGCGATGGACAGTCAGTTGCTATTGCCTGTAATAACCATTCCAACTTGATATTACTTTTCACTTACTTTCTCACTATCTCTAATTGCATATCATATTGGCTGCAGCCTGCATGTAAGGGAATGACCAATCATTCTTTCCTAATTGGCCGATCATGCTTTGCCTCTTTGGCCTCTTCAAGTTGTGCCATCGTCAGCCCCACGAACACCGGTATATGCACTTGTCTTTGCTTACTGCTATATACTCCCACTCTGAATCGCTTTGGTCTCACTGTATAGTGTATACAAATATTCAGTTTGCTTCCTTTCTCAGTCACGGATGGCCGTCCGTGAGGAACTACCGGAAGTACACGCTGGCGGTGAGCGTCTCCAAGAGAAAGGCGGTAGAGGACGGTGCAGCAGCCCAGGGCGGACCTTACCTCAGGAAGGTGGACCTCAAGATGTATTCGAGCTTCAGAAGATGTCCATTTGCTTCATTACTGGTTAGTGCTCGGTTCTAGGGTCTCTCTTAAGCCTTTGGGCCTTGCAGCTTTACATTTTTGACCGCTTAGTACGAGTGTAGAAGTATCTCGCTACCGTTTTCAAAAGCTTGATTTGCCTGCTCAAGTTTGGACGTTTGAAGGGCGATGATTGTTCGCCAGTAATAACATCCATCTAAACTTATACTGTACTAGCACTTAAATTCTAGTTTCCTGTCACATTCATTCACAATATTTGTACCATCGATGCATATCTTAAGACCATCTTAGTGAACCACCAAGATTTGCAGGCAGAAAGGGCATAAGGTTCCATCACGTAGTGCAATCTAAGCACAACCGTACTGGCTTCTTGCTCAATCAGCTTAGTGTAAATATATCCTTGATCATGGTGTTTGATCCCGGCATAATGTATTTCCAAACTTGCCGAGAAGCAAATTTTTGTGTATCCTATCTCCAATTAAATAAAATTTATAGGTTTTTGATTAAATGGTGGAATCAGGGTTGTAGGTTCTTTAGTGATCCCTGTTCAAGGTACTTCGGCCTCCCCTAAATTTAATAGCTATGCTACTGGATAATTGTCCAAATCAACCAGTAGGTTATTCTGCCATCGTATTTTCACTTTAGTATGATAAAAAAACTGCCATGTCAAATCTAGTTATCGTTAGTTCATTGTCAGGATATGGAACACCAAATTACCCCGTCAGGTTAGTTTCATTGTTGAATAATTCATTGAGCTGATCATTCTTTTGTTAGAGTGCTACTGATATAATACTGACATGAAATCTTGTTCCTTATTCCTAAAAATAAGCCTGGCCAATTGGAATTTTGTTAACAATTGGAAATTCTTAGCATAACAACCACTATTGAGGAGCATTATAGTGTCGGTGTTGCACCATAGAATTACTTAAATTTTGACGTCAACATATCTAGCCTACAGCTGTTATTTAAGACTTCCTCCTGCTTCAGTCGTTCTCCTTGTATGTAATCTTATATAACCCTGAATTATGTGGCAGGCTGCATTCATGCTGGTGTTAGGTGTTAGCTGCAAAGTTGTGCCCTCCAGGAAGCAGGAATATGGAAGCGACTTTGTTTACCACTTTGATGTCCGTTTCTAATGCTGGAAGTGTGACCGGTGGTCTGGTCGGTGCTGGTCTAACACAGTTTTGGGAGTCACTAGGGAAAGTTTTGGAAATCTAACTCTGTTGATTATCATATGCAACCTCAGTTCCTTGCTGCCCCTGCCTCTTCTGGGTCTCCTTCCAGATAAAGAGGATTCAGATAATGAAGAAACTAAACACAGCTGACTTACTTTAGGTTTAATGCTTTCCAGTTCTCAAAGTGTAGTATGGCCTCCTCTGTCGAGGTACCCCAGTATGAGTCAGCGAATCAGGAGAGAAATATGGAATTAACATTTCATGTAACTACAGTTTTATTGTTGCTATCATATATGCTTCTATAGCAAGATTGTTCAATCTGCAATATATGTGTCTATTGTGCATTTATATACTTTTAATATCAGCTTACATTGTGTAATTATCTGCGTGTAATATCTGTCTGAAAGTGCCTCCATTTTTAGAAATGGTGGCATTTTCTAAAAGTGCCTCCAATTGCAAATAGAGGCACTATTGAAAAGTGCCTTCAATTGCAAATGGAGGCACTATTGAAAAGTGCCTCCAATTATAAATGGAGGCATTGTTAAAAAGTGCCTCCAATTGTAAATGGTGGCACTATTGAAAAGTGCCTCCAATTATAAATGGAGGCACTATTCAAACTGATGGCAATTACAAATTGAGGCACTATCTAAAAGTGCCTCAAAATACAATTCCCTACACGATCAAATCCAACACATTGAAAAGTGCCTCCAAAACTATTTAGAGGCAGTTTTAGAAGAATTTGAGGCACTTTCAACCGCCTCTAATTTTAGGATGTGATGTAGTGGGTGTCGTGGAATGACACGGTGGCAGCGTGGGCGTAGAAATACGCGGACGAGCGCATCGCCGACTGCCAGCTGACGCACTCTCCGACCCCCCGGCCATATGGGGAGAACCTCTACTGGAGCAGCGGGGCCGTCGCGACCGGGGTGGATGCCGTGAAGTGGTGGGTCGCCGAGAAACAGTACTACGACCACGGCAGCAACTCCTGCTCAGCCCCGGCCGGTGAGTCATGCGGGCATTATATATAGGTGGTGTGACGCGACTCGACGGTCATCGGTTGCACACGTGTTGTCTGTAATGGTGGCGCCGGTGTGTTTATCATTTGCAGCTACAGCCCGTCGGGCAACTGGAACGGGCAGAGCCCATACTAGTCTACTTAAGGTAAGGTAACACTAGTGGAAACAGGGGCTTCGGGTTTGACCCTTCCGTCCCGGTTCCCTTACGGACCGGTACCAATCGTGGCACTAGTCCCGGTCATTGGTCCCAGGGCGCCCGCCAGGACCAGTCCCGGTTCGTAGGGGACCTACCGTCCCGGTTCGTGTTACGAACCGGTGACAAAGGGATGCGGGAGGAGGCGACAGAGGTGGGACCAGCCCGGACAATGCACTGTCCCGGTTCTATTTACAGACCGGGACTAATGGAGGGACTTTAGTACCGGTCCTTGTTACGGACCGGGACTAAATATATTCTATATCATCTTCCACCCCCCGACCCGGCCGTGGCCATTTTTTAGCTCCGGGTTTATCTCCATTTTCTTAACCCTTGCTCCTCCCAACCACGAGTTCGGCCCCTATTTTCTCCACCATTTGTCAAGTTTGGCGGCACCTCATCTACCCGACGGTTAGCACTCCGGTGTTCCTTTCTTAGCTCATTTTGGTGCTACTTAGCAAATTTTATTTTTCTAGTGCTAGCAAGGTGTTTGATGAAATGCCTAAGTAAGAGATTTCATTTTTTTACATGCAATTTTAGCTCAAATTAAAGTATAATGTATTGGGTTTACAGTTGTCCGGTGACCATCTTTACCATCGTCGATCGCCCGCGCCATCCCGTCGCCGGCACCTCCTCGGTGAGTCTTGTTTTTATCCCTTTTTAACTTATTGATATACTTTAGATGCATGTATATTATCTTACTTTTTTTATATGTATAGTGTGTCATGGTTTTGATATCCGTCCCCGTCGGTCCTCGTCCGGTCTATAACGATCCGGATGTCGTTGTTGAACCGGAAATTCCAACCGACCCTATCATCGAGTTTTTTGAAAATGAAATTAATGATTTGAAAGCAAAACTGGAAAGAAGTGAAAATCTCCGTCTCCAAACCCTAGAAGAGAAGATGAAATTGGAGCTCCATATTGCCGACATCGTCGATGAGCACAAGATCAAGATGGATGCAATGCGCTTGAAGATTAGAAAAATTAGAAATTATGCCATTCATAAAGAGGCTTGGTATCATTATGGTGTTGGTTCGATAGTTACCATAGTTGTGATTTTTATCGCATTTGTTGTTGGGCTTAAATTCTTTAGATAGTTGTATGTTAGTTTGAACCAATGTATGTTTGTGAGACTATATGTATTACATTTGGTTATTTGCTCTACTTTGGTTTGAATGTGATGAACTTATATATTAATTCACTTTATCACTGTTATATATTGAAGAAATAGTGTTAATGGTTTTTGATATTTTATTTATATAATGCAGATGAGTCAGATGAGTCGGCAATGGATGTACAGTGACCGACGTTATCCCGACTTTATTAATGGCATGCATTATTTTCTCCAAGTGGCTGAGAAAAACAAGCCGCCAAATGGTTTTATTTCATGTCCATGTAGTGTCTGCAAGAATACTCAGGACTACTCTACCTCACAAACCATTCACGTCCACCTGTTGAAGTCCGGTTTCATGACCGGTTATAATTGTTGGACCAAGCATGGAGAAAGAGGAGTTATAATGGAAGACAATGAGGAAGAAGAGGATAATGACAACTATCCTATGTTCACTGATCACGGTGGTACATCAATGGGGGAAGATGAAGCTGAAAAAGAGCCCATTGTTGATGAGCCCGATGACGATCTTCGTCGGGCCATTCTTGATGCGAAGATAAACTGTGGAAGTCAAAACGAGAGGTTGAAGTTGGAGAGAATGTTAGAGGATCACAACAAATTGTTGTACCCAAATTGTGAAGATGGGCAGAAAAAGCTGGGCACCACACTGGAATTGCTGCAATGAAAGGCAGAGGAAGGTACTTCTGACAAGGGATTTGAAAAATTGCTGAAAATAATAAAGAAGATACTTCTAAAAGATAACGTATTGCCCCCCAGTACGTACGAAGCAAAGAAGGTTGTCTGCCCACTAGGATTAGAGGTGCAGAAGATACATGCGTGTATCAATGACTGTATCCTCTACCGCGGCGAGGAGTACGAGAATTTGAATGCATGTCCGGTATGCGGTGCATTGAGGTATAAGATCAGGCGAGATGACCCTGGTGAAGTTGAGGACGAGGCGCGCCCCAGGAAGAGAGTTCCTGCGAAGGTGATGTGGTATGCTCCTATAATACCACGGTTGAAACGTTTGTTCCAAAACAAAGAGCATGCCAAGTTGTTGCGATGGCACAAGGAAGACCGTAAGAAAGACGTGATGCTCAGACACCCTGCTGATGGGTCGCAGTGGAGAAAAATTGACAGAGAGTTTCCGACATTTGCAGATGACGCAAGAAACTTAAGATTTGGTCTAAGTACAGATGGCTTTAATCCCTTTGGAGAGCAGAGCTCCAGTCATAGCACCTGGCCTGTGACTCTATGCATCTATAACCTTCCTCCTTGGTTGTGCATGAAGCGTAAGTTCATTATGATGCCAGTACTCATCCAAGGCCCGAAGCAACCCGGCAACGACATTGATGTGTACCTGAGTCCATTAGTTGAAGAACTTTTACAATTGTGGCGCGAAGAAGGTATACGTGTTTGGGATGAGC
Source organism: Puccinellia tenuiflora (assembly GCA_012064385.1). Classification (NCBI taxonomy): domain Eukaryota; kingdom Viridiplantae; phylum Streptophyta; class Magnoliopsida; order Poales; family Poaceae; genus Puccinellia; species Puccinellia tenuiflora. The sequence goes on along the minus strand of QRDG01000859.1, from coordinate 38,213 downwards.
ACAAACAAGATGAATTTGACCTACGAGCATTGCTGTTCGTGACCATCAATGATTGGCCAGCTCTTAGTAACATATCAGGACAGTCAAACAAGGGATACAATGCATGCACACACTGTTTAGGTGATACTGAAAGTATATATCTGGGAAACAAGAATGTGTACCTGGGGCATCGTCGGTTTCTTCCGGAAAGGCACAACGTAAGAAGGAAATGCAAGCATTTCAAAGGTTTGCCAGATCACCGGCCAAAGCCTAGACGGCCTACTGGGGATGTTATATATGATATGGTAAAGTATTTAAAAGTAATCTTTGGAAAGGGTCTTGGCGGACAATCTGTTCCAAATGATGCTGACGGACACGTGCCGATGTGGAAGAAGAAATCTATATTCTGGGAGTTACCCTATTGGAAAATCCTAGAGGTTCAGTCTGCAATCGACGTGATGCACGTGACGAAAAATCTCTGCGTGAACCTACTAAACTTCTTGGGCGTGTATGGGAAGACGAAAAATACACCGGAATCACGGCTGGACCAGCAACATATGCACGAACGAGACAACCTGAATGCAGAGAAGTATCAAGGTCCTGCCAGCTACGCTCTTACCAAAGAAGAGAAGAAGATCTTTTTTGAAGTACTAAACAGTATCAAGGTCCCGTCAGGCTTCTCGTCGAATATAAAGGGAATAATTAACATGACAGAGTTGAAGTTTCAGAACCTAAAGTCTCATGACTGCCACGTGATTATGACACAATTACTTCCGATTGCACTGAGGGGGCTCCTGCCGGAAAATGTTCGAGTACCCATTGTTAAGCTATGTGCATTCCTCAATGCAATTTCTCAGAAGGTCATCAATCCAGTAACTCTGCCGGATTTACAGAAGGAAGTGGTCCTATGTCTTGTCAGCTTCGAGTTGGTGTTCCCACCCTCCTTCTTCAATATTATGACGCACCTCATAGTTCATCTAGTCGAAGAGATTTTCGTTCTCGGTCCCGTATTTCTACACAACATGTTCCCCTTTGAGAGGTTCATGGGAGTCCTAAAGAAGTACGTTCATAACCGTGCTAGGCCAGAAGGAAGCATATCCAAGGGCTATGGAACAGAGGAGGTCATTGAGTTTTGTGTTGATTTTATTCCTGACCTCAAGGCAATCGGGGTTCCTCAATCACGCTATGAGGGGAGACTGCGGGGAAAAGGCACGCTGGGAAAGAAAGCAATAATATGTATGGACGGGCATTCTTATAGTCAAGCACACTACACGGTTCTACATAATTCCAGCTTGGTGGCTCCGTATATCGAGGAACATAAGAATATTCTACGTTTGAACTTCCCAGAGCAATCTAAATATTGGATTGATGAAGAACACGTGAAGAATTTCGGAGGTTGGTTGCGAACACGTCTCTTTAGTGACAGCACTGTTGGAGAACAGCTATACTTGTTGGCCAATGCACCATCTTCGACTATATTGACTTATCAAGGGTATGAGATAAATGGAAATACATTTTACACGGCCAATCAAGATAAAAAGAGCACCAACCAAAACAGTGGTATCCGCTTTGATGCAACAAACAGCAATGGGCAAAAGGACACATATTATGGTTACATATAGGAGATATGGGAACTTGAATATGGACCATTTTTTAAAGTCCCTTTGTTCAAGTGCAAATGGTTCAACCTGACAGGCGGGGTACATGTAGACCCGAAGTACGGAATAACTACAGTGGATATGCAGAATCTTGGATACGACACCGAACCATTCGTCCTAGCCAGTGAAGTGGCTCAGGTTTTCTATGTGAAGGACATGTCTAGCAGACCGAAGAAAAGAAAAGATAAGCAAGCAGTGAATGCATCGTACGACGTCGAGCCAAAGCGCCACATAGTTCTTTCAGGGAAAAGAAGCATCGTGGGAGTGGAGGACAAGACAGACATGTCAGAAGATTACAATAAGTTTGATGAAATTCCCCCCTTCACAGTGAAAATTGACCCAACCATCGCGTTGAATGATGAAGATTGTCCATGGATACGACGCGATAAGAAGAAAAAATGACAGACACGAAGAAGTGTTGAATGATGTTGATGTATTGTGGTCATTTGTAATAATGTATGAGATATTTATTTATCCTAACTTGTTCTATACATATGTGTAATAATTGGTAGAATTTTGTTTTGACTGTTAAAAAGTTGAGGGTTTTTCATTAAATATTTAAAATGTTAAATATATTTATCCTAACCTCGGATTTTATTAGTACAACGGTTTTACTCAACTCATCTATTTAAATGTTCAATATATATAACATATTCATATTTACATTTGGAAACATGTAAAGTTTATAAAATATGAACATTTGAAAACATTCATAAAATGAAGAAAAAAATACAAACGGCCGTTTAGTCCCGGTCCGTGGCTACAACCGGGACTAAAGGCCATTTTCGGGCCGCTGCGAAACTTAGCGCGCCAAAAAGCCCACCTTTAGTCCCGGTCCGTGACACCAACCGGGACTATAGTCTATAGTCCCGGTTGGTGTCACGGACCGGGACTAAAGGCCGATTTGAGCCTACTTGGTCCCTCTCCGCGGATTTCTTCCTCATTTTTGCCGCCAGGCCCAAGACGCAGACGCCTCCGGGCTCCTCTCACGCGACGACGCCGCCAGGCTGCCAAAATCTGGCCGCCGCCGCCGCCGCCGCCGCCGCCGTCGCTCGCGTCCCTCTTCCTCGCCGCCGTCCCCCGCGCGCTCCGCCTAAGGTACGGCCCTCTCAAACTCTAGATCGGCGCGGCGGTGGTCCGATGGCACGAACCCTAGCTAGAATCGGCGGCGGCGGTGGTCCGATGGCACGAACCCTAGCTAGAATCGGCGGCGGCGGTGGTCCGGTGACCTTAAATCGGCGGCGGGGACAGTTCGTAGATAGGAAATAAACTTCATTACATTACTTAGTTCATTACATTTACTTAGTGGGGGGAGGGGGAGGTCCTAGCTAGTCCTCGTCGCCCTCCTCGTCGGAGAGGACGACGTACGGTGGTGCCTCCCACAGATGCGGCGGCGGCGGCGGCGGCTGCTGCTGCTGCTCCATGGGGACGTCCCGCGGCGGCGTCCCTGGCTCCTCCGGGATGGCGTCCTGGGGCGGCGGCGGCGGCGGCAGCTGGGGCACAGTCGTGAATACCCACGACTGCCCGAACAGCTCCGGTGGGAATCTCACCGGCTCCTGGTACTCCTCCTCCGGCGGGTCGTAGGCCTCCTCCTCCTGGGCGAGGGCCTGCACCCAGTCCAGCCCCGGCTGTCCCTGTGGCGGAGGCGGGGGTGGAGGCGGTCCCTGCGGCGGCAGACCGTGCGGCGGCGGCGGCGGCAGTGCGTCCTGCACCACCATCTCCCAGCGGCGGCGCTCGTCGTCGACGAAGGCCTGCCGGGACGCCGCCATGGCTGCCTTCATGGCGTCGTCGACGTCGTCGTCCTCGTCCATGGGGGCGGCCTCGCCGTCGGAGTCGACCTCCAACCATTGGTCGAGGTCGTCCATCCCCTCCGGGAGCGCCGGGTACTCCGTGCGCTCCACCGGCGGCACCGGGGCCGGCGCGAAGTAGCTCCGGCGGCGCTCGTCGTGCTCCTCCCGGAACCATTGGTCCCAGTAGGGGGAGCCCGGCGCGTAAGCCATCAGGAGGGCCGAGGTTACAGCCCATTTTACAAAGAAACCGCCCCCGGAAGAACTACCCAGCATCAAAGGGCTTCCTCGTGACAAACTACATCACACTATTAGGTGCTTATACAACCCTCCACCAAGGCCGTCATCAGACTATGAGCGCTCTATTGAAAAGTCATACGACTCGGTGTTGGAGAACCGGAAATGCGGGAAACAGATAGCCCAGCTGGGACAACAAGCTACGCAATCGCTCCCTCCGCTTAAGGTACTTACCGACAAAGACGCCCACCGTATGGTACCTCAGGGAAGTGTCCGCCACTTCCCTGAGGAACCTTATAGGGTGCCTTATCAATATGTTCAAGGCAAGTCTTTGGTCACAACTGAGGTGGTCAAGTTACTACCAACAAGGATGCGTCAGTTGAATTCATGGTACATGAAAGTCGCAAAGAAAGGTATAATAGGTATCATGGCAAAAGTTAGAAAGGAGGAACACTTCTACGATGACTACGGTGTGCAAATTGATTTCTCCGAACTTTTCCAATTATACAATGGTTTACCCCTCGATAAAGCAATCATCAGTATCTTTTGTCTGTAAGTTATTTATTTTTGTAATTTAATTAAGTCTTTATATATATATAGCTCACAGCACATTCTAATTTTGGTACGCTATTTGTGCAGAAAGAAGATGATCGACTACAAAAGGGAAATAATAAAACCGGTGGAGATTGGTTTCATGGACCCTAATGTTATTCATGAAGTGAGCATAAGGGAGAAACCACAAGTTGTAAAGGGAGTAATGATATAGGCTTTCAAGCGACACCAAGACAAAAAAGAAATATTTCTTCCTTACAACTTCAGGTAAGTGTTACTAATTGCTTGTACACATTCTATTTTTGCTCACCCGGTATCTTAAGTCTAATTGATGAGTTATATGCGCATGCCTCTGTATGTAAATTTGCAGCTACCACTTTATTCTCGTGGTCATTAGATATCACCAGGGAATAATTGAAGTCTACGACTCATTAAGGAGAGACCCTAGAGAGTACAAGAGCTTGTTTGATGTCATGAAAGAGTAATTTAAATTCTTATCACATTACTATACCGACCTCTCTTTCATTCATTTCGTGATATCAAGTAATTAATTAATAACAGATGTTTTGTTCTTTCTTTGTCGAGTAGAGCATGGCAGACATTCGTCAAGGAAGTACCCGGTAAATGGCACGAGAAGCTGGTATGGACTCTGAACCAAGTAAGTAGTACTATACCTATATCCATGAATTAATGTAGTTTGCAATACCATTACCAAACTTAATGTGTTGAATTCTATTCTCGAACAGTGGTGTCTGGAACAGCCAAAAGGGACCCTCTTATGTGGGTACTACGTTTGCGAGTACATTCATAGGATGACTTATGAAAAATTCGAAAATCGAAGAAACGCAGAGGTACGTAATTATACATTGTTCACAAGTTTTTTTTGACAAAATAATATGCATATCAATTGTGTGGAGTTTCATTCATAATTGTTTAATTTTCTCCTTCTTTTAAAGATTGTAAGGAAGCGGGCCGGCCTCCTACCAGATGACCGTATAAGAGCAATTGGGGAGGAGCTGGCGGGATTTCTTCTTGATGATGTCATACCTGAAAATTCAGAGCACTATTATCTACATATATAAATGTACTATGATTTCATGCATGTATAATTAATGCATTTGAGTACTTTGTGTACGGAAACGTGACGACAAATTCATGTGTTACAATTAATTTGTAAGTGTGTTATATATATGCATCAACGTGTGATCATAGTACAATATAATTTATATCGACGTATCGACGTGTTTCCGAAACTATCCAAAACCCCGGCACTAAACACAGTACACGACACCCGGTCCGTGCAATTCTGAAAAAAATTATAAAAGAAAAAAAAAGGCCTAAGGGTAGTCCCGGTCCGTAACACGGACCGGGACTAAAGACATCCAGCCCGCGGGCTCGCCCGTGGCCACGTGGGAGGCACTCTAATCCCGGTTCGTAGCCAACCGGGACTATAGGGGGGGGGGCTCTAGTCCCGATTTGGTAGTCCGGGTTGCCCAGCCGGGACTAGAGGCCGTCTGGAACCGGGACTACTGCCCCGTTTTCCACTAGTGTAATACATACATGTGGCCATGCATGTGTGTGTATGTATCATGTATGTCGCAGGGTATTGTATAAATAAATAATTAAGGGACAAGCCTAGCGCTTGGTTGACCGAGAATTTACTTAATTCTCGGTCGATTGATGTCACCCGCGCCTGCGTGGGTCGAATATCGGCCTGTTTGATTGTAATGTGTTTTTGATTGTTTTCGTATTTGTCCTATAAGGTACTGGGCTTGCAGTTGCTTATATTTGAGCTTGTATTGCGTGCGTGCATGTATGTAGCACCGTATCGCATAAATATAAATAATAAAGGGTTACCTGTTTTCAACAATATAGTTTTATTAATGTACAGCTCATATGCAGTGCTTATGAATGAAAATACGTAATAGTTGCGTCCAGAGGAGAAAGATAGGGGATCGAGAGGAGCTAACCAAACCCTACCTAACCCGGACTGAGTTAGTTTCAGTGGCCCACCGCACCGTCTCCCCGCCGCCACCGGCCGGATCCCGCTGCAACCGACATTCCCACCCATGTCCTAGACCTTCTTGCGCCGTGGGTGAGGTCTGCCGCCGGAGGCCTAGCCGCAACCACCGCCGGGATGAGTTCCTCGGGACAGCGCCATGCTCCGGCGACGAAGCCAACGCCGTCTTTCTTGTCTGGTATTGATCTCAAGGTTGACAATGGAGCTACAATGGCGAGCTAGGGTTTTGGTGATCAGGAAGTGCGTAACCTAGGTCGGCGGGCCTCCCAGCCTTTATATAGGAGTCTGGGTCCCGAGACTTCTCTACCGACCCGGTTTTACAAGTTAGGGAAGATTGAACCGCCTCAGGGTTTCCCCTTAGCTTGGGCTCTATCCTTCGACGTGGGCCTCCATAATGGGTTGTCCCATGGGCTGTAATCTGAATATGCACCAGGTATCCTCATCGTGGTACACCCGCAGGGTACACCCACGTCACTTAGTTACTGGGTTGCATCTTCAGTTAATGGGTTCCCTTAATCCAAATCTGATGACACTACACTTGATGCATACTTCTGCTTTAGCTAGAATAAGAGCCTGCTGATGATATTCATTTTGCTGGTGTCAATAGATATATTTTCGTGTAGGTGTTCATGTGGTGTTTATCTAAAATTTATAAGGATATATATATATAGGTCTGCTATTCTGGAACTAGTTCTAGAATAGCTATTCTGTAACCACTTCTGAACTTCCCTCGCAATGTTGATGAACTTCATTTAATGCTAATGTGAACTTCCTGACGGAACAGACTGATTCTCCACCTTCACGGGAAAATTTTCTAGTGCGATTTTTGATCCGCTTATCGGAATGATGCATGTGATATACCGTTGGATAACTATGGAAATTACGAAACTTTTTCATTTTCACGGGTTTTCGAAATTAGTTACGGTTTTTAAAAAAATTCAAATATACTAACACTATTTTCGCGTCCGTACCGTATTTTGGTCACCATTTTCAAACCGTTTATCGGATTGATGCAAATGATACGCCGTTGGAAAGCTATGAAAAATCCGCAACTTTGTTATCTCACGCACTTTTTCGAAATTCCTTACGGTTTAAGAGCAGTTTTAAATATACATAATTCTGTTGTTTTAGAATTCTCGTTTTTTCTGAACTTCACACTTTGCATCTGTGAACTTCTTCCGAACACATAAGTGAACTTCTTCACGGAGCACCAGATGAACGCTCTTCGTCATGTTTTCGACTTGTTTGATTTTTTTTTTTTGACCTGTTTGATTTTCGTAATTGGATCATTTCTGAACTTCGCTAGTCAAGGAAGTGAATTTCTATCGGATACGTAAGTGAACTCGAGGCGACAAAAATGAACTTCTGAACTTTGTGACAACAGATTGTGAACTTCTATTTTCACGCTGATAAACTGAAAACATTTTTAGCGACAAAAAAGTGAACTCCGCGCATTACATAAACTGAACTTGTTCGAACAAAAAAATGAACTTCTATTTTCTGTCATCGACTCCGCTTGCTGCACGCCATCATGCCCGCGCCACCCACTCAAGCTAGACTCCCGTGCCAGCGGCACGCCTGGGAGTCCATGGCTGCACGGTTTGGGAGTTCAGTGCGCCCTCCATAGAACATGAACTCCGAGAAACGACATGGCGGACTTCTAGTGCCGGCGTGGTGGACTCCTAGCATGCACAGCCATGGGAGGCCGCACGAAGCTCCCGCTATGGTATTGGCGCTGCAGCCCGGGCCATGGGATTACGACGAGATGGAGCAGTACGCCAGTACCGGACGTCGGCGGTGCGCAGGTGAGCCTCCGGCACCGAGCAGGGAATGGCATAGGATAGCGCACGCCCCAACTAGCACCAAGCAGCGAGGCATCATGGGTCGGCGCGCCGTGACCGGTCGTGGCGCCGCATGGTGGTGACAGATGCCAACCCACGCGCAGGCTTGGGGTTCAGACTCCAGGCTGCTAGCAGTCCAGACCAACGGCCAAAGAGGAAGACTACCGGCGGCGTGCGTTGGGAGGGGCGGGGCCTGCGCATCGGACGGCAACTCTCAGTGGCCGGGAGCCACGGTCGCGCGCAGCGCCCTGGTCCACAACGCATCAGAGCAGTAGCAGTGTTGGAGGCAGCCACATCTGGGCGGGGCCAGGAAGCGAGAGGCGTCCACGACCTCCTCTCCGAGCGGAGTTCCAGGTAGGCGTGCAGGCGGTGCACGGTGAGACAGAGGTGGAGCCGGGGAGGGGCGCACGCGGTGCAGGAAGTGGAGCCGGGGTCGAGCTCGCGCGGCGCGCCCAGGGAAGGCGGCCAGCGGCAGGCTCTCGGGCGCAGAGGAGGCTCACGGTGGCGGGGTGGTGCGTGCAGGGGAGGCGCATGGCGGCGCGCGTTGGGGTGTGCGCTGGGCTGCCACCGGGAGGAGATTGAGCCGGGGGCGGGCGCGGCGGAGGAGGTTCCCGGGAGGATGGCGGCTCCGTGATTGGGGGACGACGGCTCGTTGGTTGCCGGGAGGCGAGCGGGCGCGGCGGCCTCGACAGGAGGCGCAGAGGTGCCAGCCGCAGAGGCCGGGCGGGAGGGGCGCGGGCGTGGGGCGGGCGGGAGGCGCGCGACGACGGCAGAGGTCGGGCGGGAGGCGTTCTCTGCGGACGGGAGGCGCGGGGCAGCGGTGGCGCCGTCGACCTCGCCGGGATCCGACGGGGGAGGAGCAGGGCGCGACTCGTCGGGAAAGAGCAGTGGCCGCTGGCCGGTGGGAGGAACAGTGGCGGCGCACGGGAGGTGGGGAAGAAGGTGGCGGCGTGGGGGGAAGAAGGTGGGGGTAGGTGGGCCGTGGGGTCATTGGGCAGCTGGGTCGGACATGGTTCCGGTTCAGGTTTAGAAGGTGATTAGGAGGGGTTCTAGAATAGCTATTCTAGAACCTCTTAAGGGGGGTTGCAGAATATATACTTGATATATATACATATATATATATATATATCAAGTATGCATCGACGCGGATTTTATGCCCGTGGTGGTAGCTGCGCATAGGGCGCCGGCCATTGGATTTAGTCTCAGGATTCGTGTTGCCGTTAACGCCTGTTAAGTGGTTGAAATCAGGCCTTGTTCTCGTTATCGAATAAAGTAACCATGCCCCATTCTGATTAGCGAAGAAATGAACCGTGCCCTTCTCGTTGTCGAATAAAGGAACCGTTTCCCCTGCTGATTAACGAAGAAAGGAACCGTGCCCCGTACTTGTTATCGAAGAAACAAAACATGCCCGTTCATAGTTAGCGAAAAGGGGACACCCATACGCAAAAAGGAACCATTGGACCCATGCGCAAAAATCAAGTCGTTCTCTTAAGCAATGCGGCCAAATTATTGAGACAAAAAAGAAAAAAAATCAAATCGTTTTCTTAAGCAATGTGGCCAAATTATTGTGACACAAAAGGAAAAATAACATTGTTTTCTTAAGCAATGTGGCCAAATTATTGAGAGAAAAAAATCAAATTATTTTCTTAAGCAACGTGGCCAAATTATTGGGATAGAAAAAAAATCAAATCACTTTCTTAAGCAATCGGCCAAATTATTGAGACCAAAAAGAAAAAAATCAAATTGTATTCTTAAGCAACGCGGCCAAATTATTGGGATAGAAAAAAAATCAAATTGTTTTCTTAAGCAATCGGCCCCGTACTTGTTATCGAAGAAACAAAACATGCCCATTCATAGTTAGCGAAAATGAACCGTTTCCCCTGCTGAGTAACGAAGAATGGAACCGTGCCCCATTCTTTCAATCAGGTGGACGGAACGGCGTTAAGTACATCGGCGGTGGAAACTACTCTATAGGGTGATCCAAGGGCTGGTTCAGGGTGCGTATCTATCACCATGAGCATCCCACTATTTTGCATATATATATATATATATATATATATATATATATATATATATATATATATATATATATATATATATATATACTTGTTTTAGATTTAACTTACACGGTGCATGTGTATTACAACAGCGAAGTTGATGATATATCGTTTTCTTAGCATTGAGCTGGTGTCAATGCTAATCTTATATCCACCACTTAAGAGCAACTATTATGTCGGTTTGTTAAGGTTGTGTTTATGTTCATGTATCCAGTCATGTTAATATTTGTACGAATTGGATAAGCCCTTTTCTGTTAACTAATAAGTTAGCTTCAAATCGATGGATCGACACAGCTATACAAGATGTATGTGTGCTGAAATATTTGTGTTGTCTTTTAAGTTGTTCAACACTGTTTTCTCTAGAACATCGATTGGAAGGACTCGCATGGTGGTATGCCCAGCTTAAGGCATGGAGGATACACAACATGGAACACAGAGATCGGAAGGAGATAGACGATGACTAGGATGTGTGATGGAGATAGACGATTAGGATGGCTCAACGCATGTTTTAGGTTACTGTTTGCAAATGATAAGGTCTCCATTTACTAATTGGATTGAGTTGTTCGATAGTGGCTACAACGGATTTTTTTTCCTGCACATGAAGTATATATAATAACTCGGTAACTCCAACCTTAGCCGCTTAGAGAAGCTACCCATCGATCTTGTGCATCAGGGTGGTAGACAATCGCATCCGTCCAACAGTAAACACTTATATATCTTCCTGATTTTGTAAGGCAGCATTAGCGAAGATGGGGTACTTGCCCAAGTTAGCTGCAACATTGCTCTTAGCTCTAGTGTCTGCATAAATTATCGAAACATTCTTGAGATTGGTTTAATCAAACCGTATATGTCCATTTGGATGCGTCCAGTTTTACGTCGGATAACTTCTGCCAGTTCAGGTTGTTGGGATTCCGTCATGCCACTGATAATGGCTTATTAGTCGCGGGGTAAGTTTAGCGACATCACTGGTATTTAAAAAAATATTAGGGACCTGACATACAGTGACCCGTCACAGTTACTCGGCCACCTACTAGTTTTCTCCTTCCGTGTAAAGCTACTAATATTTATCTGTGGTACAAAAAATGATCTACTCAATCTAAGAGAAAGGAAAAGAGAGATGGGTACATCGGTAGGTTTGCTCTGTTTTTTTAACTAGTATGTACACGCGAGGCAGCTCTATTTTTCTGAGACGTGCCTAATACGAACTAGGAAAACGACATAAACTCTTAACTTTTATAAACAGCCAACTTCAATCTGATCTAAGCTTATGTTTCCTAACAAGGCTATACATGCATAGGTTGGTACGTGATCCAGCTCTATTTTCTTAGGGACGCACGTGGGAAATTAAGCCAGCTTTGTTTCCGAGGACATGGTGGCTGCCATCTCTCTCTTTCTTTTATTTTATTTTATTTTATTTCTTAGTTTTAAGTCATTCAATCATGCCGCCCCATTAGATTAAAAAAAAGATTTATGTACCTGGAGCCTTTTTAGTCAAACTCGGATAAAGAAACTTACAGATTTTAACTGTCCAGCATAGGACCTTTTCATGTATAGCCGGCCAAACAAAATAGCGACACTTTGGCTCCGCGTATGCTTTCTAGATTTTAGCAAGTCCCCTCAATATGTTAATGCAGCCTTGTATTTATAGGTAAAGAATACATGTATTATCTCGTTCCGTACAGACTATACCAAAATGACCTATTGGCAAATTAGGTAAAGCCTGAGCCATTTAGCTGAATTTACAGGTAGTCGAACCAAAGACCGTACACGCGTGCTAGCCACTAAACCATTTCAAAATTTGCATCGATCCATTGTGTCACCCATTTCGGCCGGACTGAATGATAATATTTTTCACATCCCACTTGCAAAAGCATGAAGCTAATCCACATCGATCGACAGAGTAATCGCTCATAAAGTAACACGTTACAGGTGCCATGCAGTCTGACGGACTCAAGGAGCGGACCAGTTGTTGCCAATAAAACACCTTTTTTTTCGTAGTTGGCACATGCCTGCGCTTCCTTCACACGTGTTGAATTTTTTTTTAAACTAGAACTTCATTTACTATTTTAGTTGAGTTTTTTCAACGGGCACATGTATTTGGAATTTGCAAGTACAACTCGTCGAGATAATTTTTTTTCCTCCAGTTAAAGAATAGCGCCAAGCATAGCCATCGAACTTGGTGGAGTAGTATAAATACACGACTCACCGTGGCAGCCTGTCTCATCGATCATTACACATCCATTCATCCACACACACACACACTTACAAATTTCCTTGATTTCGCAAGGCTTCACAATGGAGTCCTCGAAGCTAGCCGTAGTACTGCTCTTAGCTCTCGCGTCCGGCATGGTTGTTACAGCCCAAAACTTGCCACAGGACTACGTGGCAGCCCACAACGCGGCGCGCGCTGACGTGGGCCTCGGGGAGGTGTCGTGGAATGACACGGTGGCAGCGTGGGCGTAGAAATACGCGGACGAGCGCATCGCCGACTGCCAGCTGACGCACTCTCCGACCCCCCGGCCATATGGGGAGAACCTCTACTGGAGCAGCGGGGCCGTCGCGACCGGGGTGGATGCCGTGAAGTGGTGGGTCGCCGAGAAACAGTACTACGACCACGGCAGCAACTCCTGCTCAGCCCCGGCCGGTGAGTCATGCGGGCATTACACACAGGTGGTGTGGCGCGACTCCACGGCCATCGGCTGCGCCCGGGTAGTCTGTGATGGCGGCGCCGGCGTGTTTATCATCTGCAGCTACAGCCCGCCGGGCAACTGGAACGGGCAGAGCCCATACTAGTAGTCTACGTAAGGTAAGGTAATACGTACAAGCATGCATGTGGCCATGCATGTGTGTGTATGTATCATGTATGTCGCAGGGTATTGTATAAATAAATAATTAAGGGACATGCCTAGGGCTTGGTTGACCGAGAATTTACTTAACTCTCGGCCAATTTATGTCACCCGCGGTTGTGTCGGTCGAATATCGACCTGTTGGATTGTTTTGTGTTTTTGATTGTTTTCGTATTTGTCCTATAATTAAGGTGCTGGGCTTGCAGTTGCTTATATTTGAGCTTGTATTGCGTGCGTGCGTGCATGTATGTAGCACTCTGTCGCATAAATATATATAAATAATAAAGGGTTACCTGTTTTCAACAATATAGTTTTATTAATGTACAGCTCATATGCAGCAGTGCTTATGAGTGAAAATACGTAATAGTTGCGTCCAGCGCCGGACCAGCTCCCTGCAGCCACCACCGACATTCCCACCCATGACCTGGACGAGTTCCTCGGGACAGCGCCTTGCTCTCGAGGGCATCCCCTTGTCCTTGTCGTTGTTGTCGTCTCCTAATCCTGGCATTGCTCCGAGACGGATCAATGCGAACACCGCGGCCCTGATACCACTTGTCATTGGAGGAACACAACAAGGGAGGGGAATTTCAGTGTGAGATGAACACGAGCGGAAAAGCAAACCCGCCTGGGCATGCGGCCACCCGGCTTATCTCTGCGGTCCATTGCCCCCACTTTGGACCAGATCATTGTTGTACATTTCGCTAGAGCATCCTTAGACTACATCAATTTTTTAACCGACAGTCCCTTGTAGTTTGCAAGGCATCCCCTCAAGATTTTCTTATCTCGCTCTTTGGTCCAGCATCCAGCAGTTTTGTCCGATCTGGTCATCATGAAGCTGCTGCTGAAAATATATATTGCAAAGTTTTGTGGTAATTTTTCCATGATTAAGAAGGGCCAGGAGTACATTAGTTTTGTCCAACAAAAAAATTGTGAAGAAATGTCTCATTCCATGGATAATTTGGAACGAAGATTGAGCTTCACAATTAATTTTGGATGGAAAAATCGGATCTGGAACGAAGGCATTCCAAGATCAAGGAGCATTCAAACAACACATTCTCATAATTCCCAAATCTGTTGTCTAAAATATTTTCCAAATCTGAAACGAATTTGCATAGAAAAATATATAAGAGAATAAAGAGGGAAAATCTCCAGGAGCACCGACGGAGCCGTCGGCCCAACTTCCCCTTGCAGCTCCTCGAGAAGAAGGAGGAGCAGTCGTGCTCCAGCTCGGCCACCGCAGCGGGCGGCGGGAATAATGGAGCAGCGGGAGATGCAGGTGCGGAGCAACCTCCTCAGATCTTACGTCCTTGTCTTAGAAGAAGCATGGATCTAGGACTACCATGGCCAAGGAACAAGGTCGGAGCTCGCCAGATCGTGGCCGGATTTGGAGAGTTGACGCGGTTGGAGCTCGCCATGGCAGGGGCACCGTGATTTGGAGGGTAATGCGAAGGAGACGAGATGAGCAGAGGAGATTGGGACGGGAATAGAATGTACCGTGTACACTTTGGCCACCTATAGGGGCGAGAGTTGTACAATGTTCAGGTAGTTTTTTGCAAAAAGTAGCAGCACGGATCTCCAACGGGACTCGATGGCCGGGATAAGACCGGAACTCGCAAGGGCGGGTGGGAAAACCGCGTTGGAACACGAGGGATTTGTGCCGCTCTCAACTTCAGACTTTTCTGTTTCTCAGTTTTTATTTAGATGGATTCAGAGATCGATCCACCAAAATAGCTAAATGAAAACGCTCGTTGGCCATGCCATCGATCCCAAGACGCCCATCGTGTTCTAGCCAATATACTGAAAAGTAGGAACTGAAACTAGCTAATGTCAAGGTGCACACACTGCTCGACAGTTTATTCAGGAAACTGAAACTAAGTGTGCAGCTGCAGGATTACTCTTCATATTATTCGACTTAATACTCTTTACTAGTCGATCTTACAAGATAATGTGGAAGCAGTCGGTTTTATAAAGATCTCCATGCTCGGCAAACAGCTCAACCGAACGTCGATGTAGCATTATTGATATTATTGCAGGACCATCACTCCGGTTCACTGGACCAAATACTCCCATCACTTCACTGTTGATGAAGCCATGCCATAGCATCATGGAAGCACTCTCTGAACCTGCGTATGCCAGCCAGCGGCAGAGACATGCCCACCTCCATGCCGCCGCTGCTCCGGTGGCTCTCCGCCACCGCCAGCGCGCCAGTCCTCGCCACGGACACGATCTCCACTTTGGCCGGCCGGCCGAACCCAAAGTCGACGTCGTAGACCCGGAACCTCGGCGACCCCGCCACGCTCAGCACCCCGCCGCCGGACACGCGGGCCTCTCTTATCATCTCCGTCCAAAGCTCCGGTGACCCGATGCCGCCGTCACCCACCGCCTTCTCGACCGCCGAAGCCACCGCCGTGCACGCGGCGAGGAGGCCAACGGCGCCGGCCCCCGCGAGCCGGTCCTTAGGCGCGGCGTGCATGGCGGCGTGCATGGGACCCGGCTGCTTCATCCGCACGCGGTGGTCGACGGGGAAGAGGAAGTAGGTCTCGCCGCGGCCGCCGACGTTGCTTGCTGCTGAACCGTGCTTAGCTCGCTCGTAGCACGACCAGACTAAGCCGAACGTGGCAACCAGCGAGGAGCATCGTGGCGCGCCGGCGGCCACCACGGCGTCCTTCACGCGCTGTATGTCGTCCTTGGACAGCGTGAAGGTGGCGAGGAGTTGGTCGTCGGCCATCTTCACGTACTCCATCTCGTCGGTGCTCGCCACGTCGTACAGGCGGCGGCCGCCGCTAGGGTCATTGACGAGAGTCCTGTCGATGACTGGTGGACACGGCGGGGCGGCGCCGGTGCCGGCCGACGCCCAGGTGTGGAGGAAGCGCGTGGAGGAGGACCCGTCGCAGGCAGCGTGGTGCAAGGCCAAGCCGACGGCGAGGCCGCGGCCGCCCCGCAGCACGGTGGCCTGCACGGCGAGCACGCGGTCCGGGAGCGGCGGCACGAGAGGTAAGATCCTGGCGACCTCCCTCGGCTCGTCCACGGCCAGGGCGTCGACGTCGGCATCGAGTTCGGCCACGGTGAAGGAGACGCCGTCGCCCTGCTGGTAGTGCAGCTCGTAGCGGTAGTCTGTCTCCGGCGTGAGGCGGATGCGGCCAGCGAGTGGGTAGAAGGTGCCGAGAGCTCGGGACAGCGAGGTCCTGAGGTTGGACAAGATGGCGGCGATGTCGGTGGCGTCGGGGTTGAGACGGTAGAAGAAGACGCGCTCCACCGGCGGGGAGTTGAGCCAGAAGACGTCGAGGAATGTGAGCGGGAGGGAGGCTGTCTCCGGCGCCGGCGGCGAGGGCGCTACGACGGCGCTCTCGAGGACGGTGAGCTGCGGAGAGGCTCCTTGCTCTAGCGTTGGCGCCATGGCTCCTCGAAGCGTGCGAGTGCGATCACTGCGATGCGATGCGAGGTCCTACTTAATGTGTTGTCGTAATTGGCGTCTAGCAGGGTGAGATCCCGAGTGGTTGCACAAATATCTTTTTTTATGGATCTTCACAGAATAAATCAAAATGGTATTTTAAATTCTGGATTGCAAACTTTCGAACATAATACATAATTAGAAATTGCATTTTGACTGTTTTTTTTTTACCCAAATCGAACATATATGCCCCTCATGCATGTGTTTACGATTCAATGGTTTTGAACAATTATTTTCGTGTCATAATCTTCGTCTAGTTGTTTTGAACCACCGATTCGGTTGGAACATTGGCTTAACGAATTATATTAGTAAACAAGATTCAGTATCTCAATATCAGGTCAATATTGTTACAACCATCGTGGCTTTCTAAGTTAGCTCTGACGTGGCAATAATTGTAACAGGTGATACGTGTTATCATGCTGAAAGATACATGTAACAACCGGTGAGCTAGCTATCCCATGAATTATTGCGGGCACCCTCACATCACTCATGTGTTTGTGCTTCCCGGTGCATATAATTTTGTTCGAAATGGTCCTTTGCCAAAATTTTAGCTATTNTCATGAATTGATTATGATTAACACACTTGCAAGCGATTTCTAGCACCTTCAGCATTTGCTCATCATACCTTGTTCCTTTAAGCATTGGTTCCAGGACCTCAAACAGCTTGCCCTCAGACCTCATCTGTAGAACCCACGGGACAAGTTCTTTTGACATAGACAAAACCGAAACAGGTCGCCTCCCTGTAAGCAGCTCAAGCAGGACTACCCCGAAACTGTACATATCACCTCTTAACGTAGCAACCCATGCTTGCCCGTACTCGGGGGGAATGTAACCCATAGTGCCAACCAATTCAGTTGTAACATGAGTTTTGTTGGGAAGGATTAATCTGGCTAGCCCAAAATCTGCAATGTAAGCTTTAAATTCTTTGTCCAGTAGGATATTACTGGATTTGATGTCTCGGTGCACAATTTGTGGGTTGCAGGCTTCATGGATATAAGAAAGTCCCAGGCTTGTTCCTTGTGCGATCTTGAGCCGAGTCGGCCAGTCAAGAAATGAGCTAATATATCATCCCTGTTATGAAGCCAATCATCCAGGCTGCCATTTTCCATGTAGGAATATACGAGAAACCTCGAGTTTCCCTTGATGCAGTAACCCCACAGTGGTACAAGATTCTCATGTTGTGCCCTGGAGAGAGCATCTACCTCTGCACTGAACTCCCTTTCCATCAGACACATTTCACCGTTGAGCTTTTTGATTGCCAGCTTGGAGCCATCAGGCAGCTCTGCCTTGTAGACTAATCCATAACCTCCACATCCAATGATGTTCGCCTTGTCAAAGTTGTTCGTAGCTTTCAAAATGTCATTGAATTTGAGCTTGTTTTCTCCACCCTTGCGTTGTGCCATCTGCATCACCACTAATGTTTGCTCTGAACTAGAGTGTAATGAAGTTGCTTCAACTTCTCCGTTACTCTCCCTTCTATTTTTTGCCCAAAAAGTATTCTGCCTGATTGAGACAAGCAGAAACGCCAGTAACAGAAGAGTTGCAATGCCTCCGAAGAACACACCAAATGCAATTGCAAAAACAACCTTCCTATCTTGTTTTTTTCTGGTGGACTGAGATATTGAATCTGAACCACATTTGTGAGTGAGCATAGAGCCACACAGCTTTGGATTCCTATCGAAACTAGAATTCTGGAATGTATCAAACTGGCCTCCAGATGGAATAGGCCCTTCTAGGTCATTGCTTGAAATGTTGAATGCTGAAAGGAAGTGCAGGGCGTTCAATGCAGCTGGGATAGCACCTGTGAGATTGTTGCTTGACAAGTCTAGCATTTGCAAGTTTGTGAGGTCGCAAATTGATTGGGGGATCCGTCCAGATAATTGGTTGAAGCTGAAATCAAGTACAACAAGCATTTTCAACTGACCAATCTGTGGGGGAATCACACCTGTGAAGTTGTTGTTGCTTAGATTCAACAATGTTGAGAAAGATGTGATCACACGGTATTGAAGTGATTGGCCCGTATAAACAGGCAACTCAAAGACCCTTGGGTCCAAATGAGTTGTGTTGTCATTTGATTTTAGCATTGGCATCTGCATAAATGTTAATGGGATTTCTCCTGTAAGAGTGTTGCTTGACACATCTATATAGAAGAGTCGGCTTAAGGAGTTGATCCAGTCCGGTATTGGTCCAGTGAGTTGATTGCTTCTTAGAATTAACATCTTCAGTTTTGTCACTCTTGATATCCATAGAGGTATTTTTCCAGATAATTGGCAACCATCCATGTCCAAAACCTGAAGATTCTCAAAGCCACCAATCCTGTCATCCTCTGGCATGCGCTCTCCCCTGAAATTGTAGGAAATAAGCAGGGTAGAAAGGTTCTTGCTGCTCTTAAGGATCTGAAGCGCATTTGCGATGTTTGTGAAATTGTTTCTACCAAGTGACAAGAAAGACAGATACTTCAGATTGCCTATTCTCGATGAGAGCTGCCCATGTAGGTGGTTGTAGATAGCCGCAGTGCTGTCAGATTCCTGCATGAGTACATACTTTCTGGAACTGTACCGGTGAAGTTGTTGGTCCAAAGATCTAAAGTTTTTAGATTGGGCAGGTTGGAGAAATTGACATTGGTAAGTTCTCCACTGAGGTTGTTGCTCTTCAGGTCAATTGTTATGAGATTTGTGCAGTTGCTCAAAGCATATGGCAGCTCCCCTGACATGTTGTTGTTGTTCAAATGGAACTCCTCCAGTCTCTTGAGTTGACCTATATAATCTGGAATCTTTCCACTGAATTGGTTCCCTCCAAGATCAAGGGTTACGAGATTTCTGAGGTTGAGTAGGGTGCAGTATCAAGAACTCCATATAAACCATTGTTTGCGAAAGACAGGTATTCCAACGAGGTTGCATTGAAGAGTTCATCTGGGAGTCTCCTCTGAGGTTTGTTATACCCCGCCCTGAGCTCTCTCAGCTTGGAGCAATCACCAAGTCCTGTGGGGACGCTGGCACTGAATTTGTTGAAACACAAATCAAGCACAGTGAGGGATGGCGAGGTGTTGCATAATAGATTGGGTATCGGCCCAGTAAAACTGTTATTGCTGGCATTGAGTACAATCAGATTCTCCATTGCTTTCCACGTTGTGGATGGAAACTGTCCTGCAAATAAGTTGCTGGAGATGTTTAGTACCTGCAGAGGCCTGCCAGGGGTTGAAGATGGCAGCTCGTGGAGTGTTCCGCTGAGCTGGTTAAAGCTAACATCAAGGGCGGTAATGCTGCCTGGACGATAGCAATCCCAGTGGCAGACCACCGAACAGCGAGTTGTCTGAGAGATCAAGGTACTGCAGCCCGGTGAGGATCCCAAGGGGACTGTGAGATGTGCCCCTCGAGCCCTTGGAAGGCAGCAATACATCGATGACCGTCCTATCTTGCCTGCAGGTGACCCCTTCCCACTTGCAGCAATCTGTGCCATTGCGCCATGATGCAGAGAGGCCGCCGTCTTGTGAGAGCTCGGAGAGGAACTGGAGAAGGGAGGCCTCCTCATGCTGGGTGCAGGGAACTGGCAGGAGAGCCTAAGCAGACCAGCAGCACTAAGAGCAAGACCAAGGGAAGGTATGCCCCAATATCCTGCTGTATGTCTTGTTGGAGAAACAGAGTGAGTGCATGGTTTTCTGTGAAACTAGCATGCAAACAAAAGCTTAAGTTGCGGCCTGGCTGGATGCATCAATGGTGGTCTAATCATGAAAGAGCATTGGGGAAAGAGAGAAGCACATCTCGCTCCTATTTTGTTTTGTCCACTTGTAGAGTTGTAGTCGTAGTCAATTGGCCAATCTCCCAGAACACCTCTACAAAAAAAAAATACATTGTAGATTGTGTAGTCGTCCTGAACTCAGTCTTCACTCAATTTTTACGAGATGCCTTAATTACTAGATCTACCATCACTTCTCTTACCTGCTTCACTAAACAACTCTAACCTCTCCCACTAGCACTTGACCAGAATAATTACTTCTTGACATATCCTTTGCCTTTTTGTGAACAGGAAAAGGCGGTGTTTTGCAGAATATTGAACGACAGTTGCGACTGAGAGCAAGCATCGGCATCTGGACAAACCCAAGTGGCTTGCTGCTTAATGGACGAGGTGTGGTTGACCTGCTGGTTATCTATTCTCTCTTCCATCCTCTGACCTGAAGGTTTCAGTGACCCTTATCACGAGAGCGATGTCTGATGTTTACGTTTGAGTTGTTTTCTGTTCTCCCGGCTCCACTAGCACACTATTATTATTGTGGTTCGTAAGCGGTTCAAAGTAAACTGGGTAGCGTGTGTGGGCTGGCAGTGTCAGGCTGGTTAATCACTTGGCTCTGATAATGCTGCTATGGCTATAGTATTTTGGATCAGAACTATGTATTTATCTTTACTTCTTTATCGTAAAAAGTATCTCAGTTGGCCACCCTCATCGAGATTATCTATTAAGTTATTAACATTACCAGTTGTGAACCATTATGTGGGCATAAAATTGATTCAACCGATGTATATTTTGGGATAATTTTAAAATTTTGTACAAAGTTATGGGTAACGACGACACAAGTATTTTATTCAGCCTAAGAGCATCTCTAGTACATACTGTATCTTTTTATAAACCTTAAAATAACAGCTAGTTTATGTTTTTGGCGAAAAAAGACCCACACGGTCCTGTATTTTCGGCCAAATCGAAAAAAGAGTGTATCCCCGAAATGAGACCGCAACTTCCTCATATGGTGTTTTTATCTGTCTCTCAGCTTTTGCAGAGTAAGACGCCCTAATGGGCCCAGAATTAGAATTCACTATTCGTTGGCTGCTAACAAAGTATCATTGTATAGACTAAAAATTGGGCCTTTATCGGTTGCTCAGTGGGATGTATCTCCGCGGCTGGTCTAAGTGGTGTAGCGTGGCGTGTCGCCGCGCTGTTCCTTGCTAGTATATATAAAAAACCCTATATTTCTATTAACCCTTATTTTCAAATACTCTTATGAACCCCAAGAATGTATTATCTCTACCATGATATTCTTCTACCACACAATACTTGATTTCAAATCGGAGACGAGGACAATATTATACCTTACCTTATTTCTCTTCCAAAATTAAGGTTCAATAAACAATGTTCCCTAATTATTTTTCTATCTTTATGAAGGTAGTAAGAAATGAGAAAACATTATCTCATGTGACATTTTCTTTCCCAAAAAAAATTATGGAAAGATCCTGAAGCTTTCAAAATATTATTTTCAAGTGTTTTTACTCAAAAACCCTTTGGTCATTTTCAACAAAACTTCAAGTTGGCTTTTAATCAAACACCTTGTGTACATGTTTTTAACTTGACCAAAACCATTTCAAAACTTGTGGTCGGCCAGAACCTCCCCCTATCTCTCCTATGTTGACCCAAGTTACGGTAAGATCTTGAAACTCTTTGGGAAACCGAAATCAATACAAACCCCAATTCCCATCTGCCCTCACCCCTTTATTTTCTCACCCCCAATTCTCGAAAAGGCCGAGCCAACGGGCTGGACCGAGCCGAGCCAGGCAAGCCATGCGGTCCAGATATTTGGGCCAGCATCTTTTGCGGGCCGAGCCAAACTCGGTCCGAGCCGTGTCCAGGCCATCCCGTGCATGGCAGCTCTTCACTCCCGGGCAAAAGCCCAAATGACAACTGGGCCTCAGTATTTGATTTACTGACTAGCGGTCCGGGTAGTTAGGATTTAATTTATTTGTGTTATTTTCGAGCATAATTTGTCCACGGGCCAGCTAGTTTAGGCCCGTTTGAACAGTAAACTTTATCATTTTCCAAATGAATTCAATTCTGGACCCAAACATAACTCTTAATATTTCGAGTTCAGTGAATTAAATAATTGTCAAACATATTTCTGTAGTTAGGTGTTTACATTGTCTATCATTAGACACAAAAATCATAAATAATTTAAGTATGCGGTTTAGCCGCACTAATTATCTTGCTACTGAAGGTTTTCTGTAACAAGTTAATTAAAATCTCTTATACCGTAAACTAAAATGAATTGAATCCAATTGTGTTGTCCAATAATTTAAAACCATACGCTACCCTCTGTTTTCATAATTTTATGATCTAGATAACTATTTAATTAATTTTCTATCTATTATGGCATTAAATCATAGTCTTTGATTAAAATGTTTAAATGAATTGAAACCACCCCCACACACACCTCGAGAGTTAAAAGTTAACCCTTGTACAATACGTCTGTTTCCCTGTTATTTTATTGTGATGTATATGGTGATGGCGTACATTTTCTTTTGTGGTGATTAGACGGTAACGTTATCGAAATTGGTACCTCAGGGAAATTTACTGAAGGAGGATTGGATTTTTGATTTTTATTGAGCAAGAGAATAAAACCAAGGACAATTTTTGAGCTAGGCAAGCCAGCAAAAAGGTACATCCATTTATTTATGTATTAAATTATTGTAAGGGCCTTTTGGCGTGAAAACATGTTAATTTCTCGGTTTAGATGAAATGTTAGTTTAATTTCAGGGAAAAATTGGAGTTGAATTTGAGTTCAAAATTATCAATTTTTTATTAAATTCCAGCAAACTCAAAATTCACTTTGTTTTAATGCCAAACTGTTTTGTGGTGTTTGTTTGACATGTCAGAGTGGTGTGTCTAAAACGTGCATAACGAGTGGTGTGTCTAAAACAGTGGCGCATAACCAGTGGTGTGTCTAAAACGCGCCACTATGTGCCATATCGACGTGCCACTTCTAGGCTATTTCCTACTAGTGAGGACAGGACTCGATCACGACAACCCGACATGCGAGCAAACAGGCCCCGACAACGACAACCTAAACAAGGCACAACCCGCCAAGGGGTGCTTCGCCGACATGCGCTGAAGGACATCCTCCCGGGAACCCGCACGGGGCAATTCCCGGGAGCCCACGACTACAATGCTAGGACGCACTCTCCGAGGGAAGGAATGACGCCCACGTGCCTCCCTCGGATTCGCCTCGCCATCGAGGAGGGATGCACTCCTCCTTACATCAAATGTTTTGGTTACATAATTGCTAGAATTTACCGATGGTGCTCAGGATTTTCGGTTACCGCGATTACCAAGAAATCTCGAACGGTTATAGAACAAAATCGAATTGCAAATTTTTAATTTAATTTTCTAGATTGTTCTTCGCAAAGTATTATAAAACGGTAAACTCAAAGTATACATAATGATGCTGATGTCCGTGTTGGTTTAGACAAAGCGCAGTCTCGTACCGACTATGAGGTTGCGAGTTCGAGTTAAATATGCCACTACTTTTCCATTACTGTGTATTATATTTTATCGAACACAGTTAATTTTCAAAAATGGCCGAGCACTCGAACCCGTGACATCCAGCACTAGAAAATAATGGACAACCACCGCACCACATTTGAATTGTTATGTAGAGATGCGTTCTATATGTCTGGATTGGGAAGCTTAAATTCAATTTTTATTTTAATAATTCGGTATTTTTTCTCGGTAAGGCCTTTTACGGGATGTTGAACCGGATTTCTTGCCCGGTTACCCAAACCTTGATGGAAACACAGGATCTGGAAACACATCCAAATATATTTTCTACAAAATTCCAAACTATTCTAAATGTATGTTTATTATTCTTGCTTCAATCGAGTGCAAACATTTTCCTCTTAGGCTTCAAATAGGCAAAAGTTTCAACATGTGTCTACTACATATATGTTTCATTTTAATACAAACTAACTATAAACATGGTTTACTTAAAAATACTAATATATGGATCTAAAAATGTAAATAATGGATTACAATGATGAATGGCGGATTTCTTCCTTCAGATCAAGGATGTTGCTGACTGTGTTGCCATTTTCTTCCCGTACATGGAGGGGAACGATGGTTGTTTCCATCGGTTAATAGTTTTTCGTGCTGACTTTTTTTTTCCGATAAAGTGTTCATGGTGACTTAGCTTATACTAGTAGAAAAAGGGCCTTTAGTCCCGGTTGGTTACAAACCGGAACTAAAGGCCCTCCACGTGGCTGCGCTCGTGCGCTGGGGCTGGAGGACCTTTAGTGCCGGTTGGTAACACCAACCCGGACTAAAGACCTTTTTTTCAAAAAAATTCGATATTTCGAATCTTTGAATTATTTGTCAGTTTAATCTCGAATCACCCCTAATCTCAAGATCTCGAATCACCCCTAATCCCAAGTCAAAGTGCAACTCGTCGTCAAACTTCCCGGTAGGTCACCCATCCTCACACTGCTCCACCCCAGCACGCTTAACTTTTGAGTTCCTTCCCAATTAGATTCCAAGATTGCACTGATAACATCTTGATAATACTATGCTATTGATGCTATTCCAAGGTTTGTAGAACAGCAGCAAGTTTCCCTTAAGTGAATCACCCAATGTTTATCGAACTCAGGGAGGTAGAGGTCAAAGGTATCCCTCTCAAGCAACCCTGCAATCACAATACAAAAAGTCTCTTGTGTCCCCAACACACCCAATACACTTGTCAGATGTATAGGTGCACTAGTTCGGCGAAGAGATAGTGAAATACAAGTAATATGGATGATTATAAGTAGTAATTGCAATCTGAAATAAAAATGGCAGCAACCAAACATGTAGCAGAACTTGTTGTAAACGGTGTTTCAATGCTTAGAAACAAGGCCTAGGGATCATACTTTCACCAGTGGTCACTCTCAACAATGCAATCATAATTGAATATAAATATAAGCACTTCAATATACTACTCCGAAGTATTCTCCGGCTGGATAACGAACACTAATTCATTGTGTAGGAATGCAAAAGCACGCCTCAAATATATATTCCCAAGTACTAATGAATACCCCACACTGGACCATGAGCATTCATAGGAGGTACTAACACACCACAATTTCATAGAGACATCCAACTCAAATAATAAATCAGTGAACAAGTATCTTGTTAAATATAGCCTAAACACCCACACGGTGCACACACTGTCACCTTTACACACGTGGGACAAGGAGTCTCCGGAGATCACATAAATAAAGCCCACTTGAGTAACATAACAACATCTAGATTGCAAAGCTCATGATCACATATAGATCACATCATGGGAGAGAGAGATATAGACCACATGGCTACCGGTACGGCCCTCAGTCCCGAGGGAGAACTACTCCCTCCTCATCATGGGAGTCAGCAACGGCGATGAAGATGGTGGTGGAGTCGATGGAGATGGCTCCGGGGGCACTTCCCCGTCCCGGCAGGGTGCCGGAACAGAGACTTCTGTCCCCCGAAACTTGTCGGCGATGGCGGCGGCGCTGCAGATGTTTCTTTGGAATATGACGGGGTCCCTCTAGGTTTTATGCGTCGGGGGCAATATATAGGCGAAAGGGCGGCGTCGGAGGGCTCCCGTGGGCCCCACACCACCTGGTGGCGCGGCAGGCATGGGTCCCGTGCCACCCTATGGTGTGGCCGGCCCACGGCCCTCCAGGTCCTCTCCTTCGGGCTCCGTGTAGTCCATTGAATTATAAGACTGCTGCTTTTTGTCCCGTCCAATTCCGAGAATATTTTTTTTAGTACTTTTCTGAAACGGGAAAACAGCAGAAAACAGGAACTGGCACTGTGGCATCTTGTTAATAGATTAGTTCCAGAAAATGCATAAAAATGCTATAAGATGTAAACAAAACATGTAGCAAATGGTATGAAAACAAGCATGGATCATAAGAAATTATAGATACGTTGGAGACGTATCAGCATCCCCAAGCTTAGTTCTACTCGTCCTCGAGTAGGTAGAACGATAACAAATAATTTCTTAGGAGACATGCTAACTCACAATCTAGATCAACATAGCAATGCAAAGCACATGATGTGAATAAGGTGATCCAAAACAATTGTCTATAGTTGACATTAAGCAAACAATGATTAACAAATGCTAGCTAAAAGAAGCTAGAACTTTTCATGAATCAGCGTGTTGGAGACAAGGAACCATACATAAGGTTTAGAAAGAAGGATAGTAAATTGTGTCTCCAATGTAAAATGTCAATCAATCTTCAAAGCATCAAATTCAGTCAATAATAGAAATAGCCAAGCTCAAGTCAAGTGTCTTTAATCCATCCACTTAACTTATCAACTGTTATGTAGTCCACTCAACTAATACAAGCAAGAAGAAGGCTTGGCACCATGAGGTTATGGCAAAGAGAATAATAATGGGGGTTTGGAAGGCCAAAAAGAAAGGCTCAAACAGTGGAAGAGGTAACCACAAGACAAGAGGAAGTCCCGTAGTAGACACTGAATGAGGAGTAGTGATTGCCATGCAACGGATGCACATAGAGCTATATGAATGGAAGCTCTCCAATGGAACTAGTGGGGGTGCATCCAACTTGCTTGCTCATGAAGACCTAGAGCTCACTTGAGGAGGCTCATCGTTGGAATATACAAGCCAAGTTCTATAACGTTTGGTCCCCACATAATTATACTAATGAAGCATGAAAACTCACTACAATGATGTAGGTGCTACTAGCACAAGTGTGGAATAAAAGGATAGTAGTGTTGCCCCCTCTCTCATTTTATATTCTTTTTTTCATTTTCTCTTTTTTGCCTTTTGCTTTTGAGGCCTTTGTGGCTCTTTTATATTTTTCTCTCATTGGTCTCTTTTGGACTCTTTTGATTGGCCACTTTGGACTCTTTTCAATATGCTCACAGGTAGAGGCAACACTCTATTTTACAAAATGATCATCACACTTTTTGGTGTACTCAAAACTCAAAGACTAATACATGGTGTATGGTGGATATGCAAGACCGAGCGTAGTGTGGAAAAGATGTAACACATGTGGAAAACCACGCATCACACTAACTCAAATGGTCAAGCAATACTATATGGTAATGAAGTAAAAATGACATAAAGTCATGTAATGTAAATGATGGATGTTGCATGGCAATGTATCTCGGAACAGCTATGGAAATGCTGTGATAGGTAGATATGGTGGCTGTTTTGAGAAAGATAGTTGGCTTATGTGTAGGAGAACAAGATGAAGATCTCCCACGGGGTTGGATGTACTTGTGAAGTATGCACCAATCTTAATGTGAAAAAGGGCAATGCAAAGTACCGAAGAGGCTAGCAAAATATGGAGGTGTAAGTGCCAAAAACTAAAAACTCACATAGCATGTCGTATATTGCAAACAACTAACAGTATCAAAGTTTTACAAATGGTTAGAGACACCCCGAGAGGGATCGTGGCGGCGACACAAGTGCCCCGTTGGCTTCCCCGACCGTTGCAGTAACTATACCATTAGAAACTTCTTTTCAACTAAGAGGAAATCACGATACTAAAGCACTATTGACTTAAGTTGTTTTTAGTTCAGAAAAGTACGGCTCCACGCTCTACTAACACATCTTCACTAATCAGCTCTTAACAACATTAACCAACATATTTTAACCATTAGTTATTTTAATACCTCAAAACAATTGAAGAGAAGCAAGTTATCTACACAAAGGTCTACAAGACTATGCAGCTTTTCTCTATTTCATACCACTATCACAAGCATAGCATTTTCCAATCTAACACATCAACCAAGCAACTAAAACAACTCTCTAACAAATAAGAGTGAAACACAAGAGAGCTTAACACAAAGAACTAGCAGCCCTAAACAAGATAACATGCTAAAAGCGAGAGCTTACTAGAAAACAAACAGTAGCTAAGAATACTCAACAAATATAAGCGAAGCACAAGAGTATTCATATGAAAAAGCGGAGCGTGTCTCTCTCCCACACGAGAATGCTAGGATCCAACTTATTAAGCAAACTAAAACACACACTCAAAATAAAAACAGACGCTCCAAGCAAAATACATAAGATGTAGTGGAATAAAAATATAGTATCACTAGAGATGACCTGATAGTTTTGTCGATGAAGGAGGGGATGCCTTGGGCATCCCCAAGCTTAGATGCTTGAGTCTTCTTGAATTTGCTGGGGATGATCCACCGGGGCATCCCCAAGCTTAGGCTTTTCACTCTTCTTGATCTCATCTCATATCGTCCCTTTTGCTTACTTGAAAACTTCCACCACATCAAACTCAAAGTAATTCTCATTAGAGGGTTAGTGCATAAACCAAAAATTCATAAGTTCTACTGTGACACAAGCACACCTTAATGCATTATAACATTAGCTACAGCCACTGATGCTCAAAGAATCAAAAAGATCCAAATAAACATCGCAAAAGAAGCAATGCACAATAAAAGGCAGAATCTGTCAAAATCTGAACAGTCTGTAAAGACGAATTTTTTCGAGGCACTATAGTTGCTCAAATCGAAAATCACTGAACTAGAAAAAGTTTTATACATATATGAAGATTTAGCACACAAAATCTCAAAGCATTTCGTCGCTTCTGGAATAAATGACGAATTTAACGGTGACAGACAGAAATCTGTTTCCTGTGCAGAAATCCAAATATAGCAAAAACTTTCTACTAGAGACCTTACTTGGCACAACATTGCAAGAAAATAAAGATACAAAGAAGTTGCTACAGAAGTAAACAAACTTTTTGACTCAAATAAAAGAAAAGATACTGAAAATAAAATGATGGGTTGTCTCCCATAAGCGCTTTTCTTTAAAGCCTTTTAGCTAGGCATGGTAATTTTGATGATGCTCACATAAAAATGAGAGTTGGAGCACAATAAGAGAGCATCAAGAAGCAACTATAAAACTCATTTAAGTCTAACCCACTTCCTATGCATAGAAATTTTGTAAGTAAATAAATCCATGAAGCATAAATTGACTAGCATAGGAAGACAAAATAAGTGCAACTTCAAAAATTTCAACAAAAGGAGAGGAGATTCAATATAATTGTGATATATGAAGCCATGTCTCCCTTTTTCATAAAAACTTTCAGTAGCATCATTGATAAAATCTACAATATAACCATCACATGTAAAATTCTTATCATGATCCATATGCATAAAAGTGTCATTATTACTCTCCACATAAGTAAAATCCTTCTCATTAGTAATAGTGAGAGTAAAACTACCATAGCCATCATTGTAATCATCATATCTAGGAGGCATATCATAATCACAAGGGAATTTATGCTCAATAGTAGATGGACTGAAAAGATCACATTCATCATTATAATCATCATATATGGGAGGTATAGTATCATCAAAGCAAATTTCCTCCTCAAAGCTTGGGGGACTAAAAAGATCATTTTCATGAAAACTAGCTTTCCCAAGCTTAGACTTTTCCATAGCATTAGCAATAATGGTGTTCAAAGAATTCATACTAATAACATTACTACCACTATTATGCAAACAAACTTCCATAGGTTTTTTAATTTTCTCTTCAAAAGTATCATGTCCTAATTCAATATAAAGTTCATAAAGATCTCTAATTTTTGTTGTTGTTTTCCATTAAGCCTAACTAGTGAAATTAAAAACAAGAAACAAAAAGATATAATTGCAGAATCTAAAGTAAATAACTTCGAGCACTCACACAACAGCAACAGTACTAGAAAATAGCTTAGTAGCCAGATGATGTGAGTACCTTTTACCTTACCTCCCCGGCAACGGCGCCAGAAAATAGCTTGATGTCTACACACGCTTCTATTCTTGTAGACAGTGTTGGGCCTTCAAGAGCAGAGGTTTATAGAACAGCAGCAAGTTTCCCTTAAGTGAATCACCCAAGGTTTATCGAACTCAGGGAGGTAGAGGTCAAAGGTATCCCTCTCAAGCAACCCTGCAATCACAATACAAAAAGTCTCTTGTGTCCCCAACACACCCAATACACTTGTCAGATGTATAGGTGCACTAGTTCGGCGAAGAGATAGTGAAATACAAGTAATATGGATGATTATAAGTAGTAATTGCAATCTGAAATAAAAATGTCAGCAAGCAAACAATGAGCAGAACTTGTTGTAAACGGTGTTTCAATGCTTAGAAACAAGGCCTAGGGATCATACTTTCACCAGTGGTCACTCTCAACAATGCAATCATAATTGAATATAAATATAAGCACTTCAATATACTACTCCGAAGTATTCTCCGGCTGAATAACGAACACTAATTCATTGTGTAGGAATGCAAAAGCACGCCTCAAACATATATTCCCAAGTACTAATGAATACCCCACACTGGACCATGAGCATTCATAGGAGGTACTAACACACCACAATTTCATAGAGACATCCAACTCAAATAATAAATCAGTGAACAAGTATCTTGTGAAATATAGACTAAAGACCCACACGGTGCACACACTGTCACCTTTACACACGTGGGACAAGGAGTCTCCGGAGATCACATAAATAAAGCCCACTTGAGTAACATAACAACATCTAGATTGCAAAGCTCATGATCATATATGATCACATCATGGGAGAGAGATATAGACCACATGGCTACCGGTACGGCCCTCAGCCCCGAGGGAGAACTAGTCCCTCCTCATCATGGGAGTCAGCAAGGGCGATGAAGATGGTGGTGGAGTCGATGGAGATGGCTCCGGGGGCACTTCCCCGTCCCGGCAGGGTGCCGGAACAGAGACTTCTGTCCCCCAAAACTTGTCGGCGATGGCGCCGGCGCTGCAGATGTTTCTTTGGAATATGACGGGGTCCCTCTAGGTTTTATGCATCGGGGGCAATATATAGGCGAAAGGGCGGCGTCGGAGGGCTCCCGTGGGCCCCACACCACCTGGTGGCGCGGCAGGCATGGGTCCCGCGCCACCCTATGGTGTGGCCGGCCCACGGCCCTCCAGGTCCTCTCTTTCGGGCTCCGTGTAGTCCATTGAATTATAAGACTGCTGCTTTTTGTCCCGTCCAATTCCGAGAATATTTCCTTAAGTACTTTTCTGAAACGGGAAAACAGCAGAAAACAGGAACTGGCACTGTGGCATCTTGTTAATAGGTTAGTTCCAGAAAATGCATAAAAATGCTATAAGATGTAAACAAAACATGTAGCAAATGGTATGAAAACAAGCATGGATCATAAGAAATTATAGATACGTTGGAGACGTATCAGCTATCAATCTTATTATCCCCTAGTCTTTGATGTCAAATGATATTATTCTTTGAATTTCAAATCTATATTAACATAAACAACAATGATTAAGTACTAATAATCTTTATGTAGAAATCAATTAATAATTCCAAAAATATAAAAAATAAACATAAGTTTGAATTTCAGGCAAAAACATAAATCTTCCTGCTTTCATAGTTTCCTTTGGAATTTTGAAAATCTAAAAATTCCAAACGGCCTTTGGCTGTCTCGAGCGGATTCAAATTATAAATTTTTTAATAGAAATTTGTATAAATTCATAGAATTCAAAATAAATCAATATAAATGTGTTGATTATAAATATTACTCTATTTTTTATATAAATTCATATAAATACTAATATATAAATATTACCCTATTTTTTATATATGGATTTATTTTGTATTTACATGGATTTATATTTAAAAAATGTATTATATAAAAATGGATTTATATGAAGCTATATTAAAATAGGGTAATATTCATATATTAGGATTTATATGAGTTTATATAAGAAATAGGGTAAAATTTATATATTAGGATTTATATGAATTCATATAGAAGATAGGGTAATATTTATATATTAGGAAATATTTCGCGCTAAACATTTTGATATATTACACAATTTTTCCGAGTTCGTACGTAAAAGTTATTGCCATTTTACCGAGAAATCAATTTTTTGGCAAAAAATTTCAAAATTCAAATATTTCAATTTTCCCTAAAATTAGGTTGCCTGAGGTACATGCATGTCAAAGGATTTTAAAATTTGAAGTTTTTACCATTTTTGCTTATTTGTTTTGGACTTTTTTTTGCGTGGGGACGATTAAAATTCTGATTTTTCTTTCAAAAACCTTTAGTCTATCTTTAGTCCCGATTGGTATCTCCAACCGGGACTAAAGTTCCTGTTTGAACCGGGACTAAAGCTGGCCGGCCGCCCTAGCCGTTTAAACTGGGACTAATGCTACATTAGTCCCGGCTCCAAACACAGCCGGGACTAAAGCTCCGGACGGAAAGCCTTTTTTCTACTAGTGTTAGTGGCGCGAACAAGAACGAGTGCCCCGTTTGAATGTTGGACATGTCTTATTTATGCAAATAAAGGCACCAATCCGCAGCAACAAGTAAGTACGCAGAAGAGATCGAGAATGCAAACTATTCTTCTTTGCCGCCCTAGCCCAATTAGCACACTCCTCAATCACTCTATTTAGTCCACGCGAAAAAATCCCTCCGATCCATAATAAGTGCCACTGTTTTAATATAAGAGCTAAATCAGCGGCACTTATTATTCTTTCCAAATAAACTTTTGTGAGTACTGTCGTAATAAAGATAGTTTATTCAGATTTAGTTTCATATTTCATGCTCTTTATATGTTACTAACTCTGTTCCAAAAAGGTGTCAAATACACTCAAGTTTAGACAAAGATATGACATCCTTTTAGGATGGAGGGAGTAGAAAATTCATGTCATTCTACTAAAAATGGACGGGCACATCATCACGATCTACTATTCACAAGCACTCCATATGAGCCGTACATCAAATCATTAAAACAACTCGGGAAGGAATATCTGGAAGGATCAAGATGCTTGTACTGGCCAAATTCCAAATACACACGTGCCCGTAGAAACATTCAATAATCCAAATAGCTAGTGACGGGGGCCCTAATTAAAAAAAACACGTGCAGTGGAAGAGCACGTATGTGTAAACTGTGGGTAAAAGTGTTTTATTGGCAAAAAAGTGTGATCGTTGAGGAGTTGAGTCAGTTAGACTGCGTGGCTCGATGGCTAAGCTTGGAGCTATTCTTCAGCAGGAAAAAGGAATATCTCGAGTAGTTGCATGTACTGGTCAAATTTCAAAATGCACACGCCCATAGAAACATTCAATAACCCAAATAGCAACAGGAAAAAAGTGTTTTGGTGGCAACAACTGTGAGCAAAACTCTGTGCTCGTTGAGTTGAGTCAATCGCACTGGGTGGCACGTGTATCGCGTTATTTCTTCAGAAATTACTTTGCCTATCTCCACTGCATGCGATAAGGATATGTGGCCATCCTAGTCGTTACGTACGTCGGGTGATAATGGGGTGTCTAGCAAAATTATCATTCAATGACACAATAGACGCAAATTTTGAAATTGCTTACTAGCGCTCACATATCCACGCATGTACACACTTCGGGCCAGAATATCATAAATGTATGGAAATATAGCACAAGTAATTTGAAAATTTCTAATTCAAACCATGATCAAATTAGTATTTTCCTCTTCAATTATGAGGACGGTTTTAGATGGATAATAATTAGTTGTGATACAAACTCCTAGGTAATTAAATTTAATAGAATGCATAAAACGTGGATGGAATTGTAATTAACAGATTTCAACATAAAAATAAGAACATGCACAAGTTCTCAAGTCCCGGTTCAACAAACTATGTGAGGAGCCATCCATCAAGGTGTACTTGTTGTAGAATCCATCGAGGGAGGAAGAGCCTATCTTCAACTAGGGGAAGGAAGGGCGTAGGGTTTTTTATGTGATATAAGTTCTTTTATGTCTTCGTATCTCACACAACGAACGTAAAAGCGTATTTTCAAATGCTATTGGATCTACCTATTCGCCATGTTTTTCTCGTGCCCACGGAACTAGAAACCCATCCACATCAAAGCCAAGATACAACACAATAGGAAGATCAGACAAAAAAAATACAAGCTTATATGATAAATAGAAAAACAATCAAAATCCAGAACGATACAAGAGCGAAAGGAAGGAGGGATTCGACCCCCACAAACATGGGTAACATCAGTTGATCGAAGCCCTGGGAGAGTCCTTTCATTATTTATTTACTAGTTGAATTTTGGCGTGGCGTCACGCCACGCCTTTGGTGTTTTTATTTTTGTTATTGTTATTATTTTTTTATTTTTTACAATTTTGTGTTTTTTGTTGCATTTAATTTGGAAATGCATGTAATCGAACTTTTTTTAAGTTATTTATATTCGTATTCAAATTAATTTAGAATCAAGCTATAATTAGAGCAAATTAATTTGCATTTTCTCGAAATATTCATCTAATTAATTATTTGGTTATTAAATGCAGCGACTATTTTGTTTTTTGTGTTGTAAATTTGTGAAATTTGTATGGATATCATTTGCCATAAGTAGTTTTTATTTAGCAAAATGTCAGCCAAAATTGAAGTGTTCGGGCATGTTTTTATGTTGGAATGAATAAATAGCATTTTTTTCCAGTTTTTTTTGATGTATTGTGTAGGATTTTTTTGATTTCCAAAATTGAAGTGTTGGACAAAATGTTA
Source organism: Puccinellia tenuiflora (assembly GCA_012064385.1). Lineage (NCBI taxonomy): Eukaryota > Viridiplantae > Streptophyta > Magnoliopsida > Poales > Poaceae > Puccinellia > Puccinellia tenuiflora. Next base: position 3,513 of record QRDG01000859.1, on the reverse strand, counting down.
ACTAAATTTGAAATGTTTCCTTTGCTTGGCTAGTTTTTTTTTGTTTTGCAAATTTGTGAAATTTGTGTAGATATCATATGCCATAAGTAGTTATTATTTGGCAAAATGTTAGCCAAAATTGGAGTGTTCGGATGTTAGCTAAAATTTTGATTTTGAATCCACAAAATTTCGGGCAGTTTGTAGCGTGGAAAAATATTTGTATTTTTGTTATATGTGCATAGAATTTTCCTTTTAGTACCTTAGATTTATTTGTATTGAATATTGAAATATTTGCTAAATGTAGACTAAATTTGAATTTGGAATATATTTTTTCTATTTTTGGTATGAGTAGGTAGTATTTTTTTTTTGGAGCATTTTTGTTTTTTTAACATTTGTGCATTATTTGAATATTTGATTTGTTGAAATGTTAGAGCATGGTTGTATTTCAACATCAATATTTAATTGAATTTAGAGGAAATGCATCTGAGTAACCTCTGAATGGCGACAAAAATTCCTTTTTTTTAACAATTTTGTGTTTTTTGTTGCATTTAATTTGGAAATGCATGTAATTGGACCTTTTTTTTAAGTTATTTATATTTGTATTTAATTCAATTTATAAGCAAGCCAAAATTAGAGCAAATGAATTTGCATTTTCTCGAAATATTCATCTAATCAAACATTTGGTTTTTAAATTCAGTGACTATTTTGTTTCTTGTTTTGCAAATTTGTGAAATTTGATTGGACATCATATGTCCTTTTTTTTTAGAAATATATTTCTTCTATTTTTGGTATGAGTAGGTAGTATTTTTTTTTGGAGCATTTTTGTTTTTTAACATTTGTGCAATATTTGAATATTTGATTTGTTGAAATGTTAGAGCATGGTTGTATTTCAACATCAATATTTAATTGAATTTAGAGGAAATGCATCTGAGTTACCTCTGAATGGCGACAAAAATTCCTTTTTTTTAATTTTTTTTTGTGTTTTTTGGTTGCATTTAATTTGGAAATGCATGTAATTGGACCTTTTTTTTAAGTTATTTATATTTGTATTTAATTCAATTTATAAACAAGCCAAAATTAGAGCAAATGAATTTGTATTTTCTCGAAATATTCATCTAATCAAACATTTGGTTTTTAAATTCAGTGACTATTTTGTTTCTTGTTTTGCAAATTTGTGAAATTTGATTGGACATCATATGTCCTTTTTTTTAGAAATATATTTCTTCTATTTTTGATATGAGTAGGTAGTATTTTTTTTTGGAGCATTTTTGTTTTTTAACATTTGTGCAATATTTGAATATTTGATTTGTTGAAATGTTAGAGCATGGTTGTATTTCAACATCAATATTTAATTGAATTTAGAGGAAATGCATCTGAGTTACCTCTGAATGGCGACAAAAATTCCTTTTTTTTTTAACAATTTTGTGTTTTTTTGTTGCATTTAATTTGGAAATGCATGTAATTGGACCTTTTTTTAAAGTTATTTATATTTGTATTTAATTCAATTTATAAGCAAGCCAAAATTAGAGCAAATGAATTTGCATTTTCTCGAAATATTCATCTAATCAAACATTTGATTGGACATCATATGTCCTTTTTTTTTGCCGTAAGTATATATATATTTTTTTAAGTGACATAAAGGCGTCAATTAAGAATTTACATACTATTCGAAATGGCCAAGATTTGGAATATCTTTGTAAAGGCTCTAAAGTTTTTGGAATGAATGTTTTGATATTTTACAAACTGTTAGAATTTGGTCAGAAATTATGTGAAGACATGTTTGAAAAGTTACAAAAGTTTTTTTTAAAGTAAAGCAGGGGAAAAAAAAAGCAGGGAAAAAAAAGGCCGAACCAGCTGCACAGCAGGCAGCCCAGCTGCTGAGCTGCCAGCCCAGGCCCATGGTAACGTCCGGCTGACGTCACCTACGGGCAGGGATGCCGCGGCGGCGACGCGGTCGCCGGCGGCGAACCGCGGCGACCCGAGACGCGCGGCTAGGCGCGCTGGATGCACCTTGACGCGGGGAGCCGGAGGGGCGGCGCCTCGAGCCATTTGGTAGCCGGAGACGTCGGCGGCGAGCGAAACGGCGGCGGTGGAGGGCGGGAGCGGCGTGGACGATTGCGGCGCCCAGGCGGCGTCCCGGAAGCCGTTCGTCGGCGAGCAGGGAGAGGCGGCAGCGGCGGAGCTCGCCGCAGGCTCGGATTCGAGCGGGGAGCGCCGTGGCGGCGGGCGCGCGCGGCGGCGGCGGCGGCGACCTCCGCGTCGCAGGAGAGAGGAGGGGAGGTGGGGGATTTTGCATGTAATTTTGCAAAAAAGTCCGTGTGTTTTGCTATATTCGCAAAAAGGTCCTTCGCTGCGTTGAAATTTGGACTGCGGGTTAGATTTTCGTCTTCGAGAGGGTTTTTTTTGCAAAAACGTCATCGACGCGCGCTGGGAGCCGTCGGATCGCCGGCGGACGGCCGGGATCGCCCGCTACTGCAGCTACTGTAGCGCCACAGGGATCCCTGTAGCTGTGAACAGTCGCAGGGCGCCTCTCCGCGCGAGAAATCTTTCTTCTTTTATATATAGTATAGATGCAATACGCTGCTACGTAGATGCTATGTACGCATCCTAGTATGGAGTCTGCCCCGCCACGTTACCCGGCGGGTGGTAGCCGCAGATGCCAAAACTTCCGCCGTCACCATCACAGAGGACTCTGGCGCATCCGATGGTCGTCGTGTGGTTCCAGACAACCTGTGTGTAGTGCCCGCACGACTCAGTGGTCGGCGCCGAGCAGGTGTTGCTGTCGTGGTCGTAGTATTGTTTCTCCGCAACCCATGAATTCACGGCGTCCACCGCCGTCCAGTTGGACCCGCTGCTCCAGAAGATGTTCTCACCATATAGCCGGCCCGATGGAGTGTGTTGAGGCTTGCAGTCTGCACGGAACTGCTCCACGTACATCTCCGCCCACTCTCCCACCGTGTAGTTCCACGACACCGGTCTGACGCCCACTTCTGCGCGCGCTAGGTTGTGGGCGTTCACAATGTCCTCCGCCGTGTCCTGGGCGGTAACGATCATGGCCGAGGAGAGTGCTAAGAGCAGCACAGCTAGCTTTGGCGAGTACTCCATCGCTAACTAAGGCTTACAAAAATCAAGGAAATAAGTGTGTGTGTGTGTATGAATGAATCTGTAATGATGGATGAGATTGGCTACCATCCTGAGGTGTGTATTTATACTGGTGCACAAGTTAGCTCGATGGGTAGCTTCTCTAATTAAGTAGCCAAGCTTAATCAGAGTTATTATACTCTACGTACTACTCCTTCAATAGGGAAATAAAAAATGCTCAAAGAGAGGCCAATTCCAATCATGGAAAAAAATAGCCCGCTATATCCCGTATAATAGCGCGCTATAGCTTATTTGAAGAGGCTACGCTATATTTAACAAAAAATAGCCGCTACGACGCTAATCACGTTTTATACCCGCTAAACCACGCTAAACATGTTAGCGTTATAGCACGCTATTTTTTATAGAAATAAACGAGATTCCATCGCCCCAAAA